>CAUYUJ010000242.1:0-87500 GCA_963575745.1 Prorocentrum cordatum | reverse complement strand
CCGACTCGCCAGAGGAGTCCAATCGGGGAGGCGACGCAGCGGGACGCATCTGCATCGATGTGGCCGCATCGCGTAAAGTCGGACTTGATTGGAGACAACAGACAACACGCAAGAGGGAACAAGACCCTTCGAAGGCCACATCGCCTTCGGAGTGTAAGAAGGCACGTGTCGCGAGGCACAGGACACAAAGGTACACTTGAGCTGGCAGGGTCGACCTACTAATCCGGGCCGACTGTAGTCTACGCTGGCTAATTTGTAATATTGTTTTTCCCAGCCATCCTGCGGTGTTGGGTCCTCGTTTTGAAGAGAGAGCGCCCCGAGTCCTCACTCCTCCTCCTCCTCCTCCTCCTCCTCCTCCTCCGCCTCCTCCTCCCCCTTCCCCTCCACCTCCTCCCTCACTCCATCATATTCCATCTGCCCTCTGCATGTCTCTGTATCGGCACAACCCATCACACAATTCGTGGCCCCATACGGAGCTCCACCTAAGGCCCCAGTGGCGCAGCCCGCATGTGGGCCCAACTCCCGTTTCGGCACATCCCTCACACGTTTCGTCGCCCGACAAGGAGCTCCACCCAAGGCCCCAGTTGTGACGCCCGCATGTGGGCGCCACCTGCGTTTCGGCAAACCAGATCACACGTTTCGTGGCCCCACAGGGAGATCCACCTAAGGCCCCAGTGGCCCAACTCGCATGTGCGCGACACCTCCTTTTCGGCACACCCCTCACATGTTTCATGGTCGCACAGGGAGCTCCACTCAAGGCCCCAATGGCGCAGCCAGCCCGCGTGTGGGCGACAACACCGTTCCGGCGCACCCGTCACACGTTTCGTGGCCCCACAAAGATCTCCACCTAAGGCCCCGCAGCCCGCATGTGGGCGACACCCCCGTTTGGGCACACCCCTTACACGTATCGGGGCCCCACGGGGAGCTCCACCTAAGGCCACACTGGCGCAGCACGCATTTGGGTGACGCGTCTGGTTCGGCAAATCTCTTTTTCACGTTTCGTGGCCCCAAAGGGAGGAGCTCCACCTAAGGCACCTGTGGCGCAGCCCGCATGTGGGCGACACCTCCGTTCTGGTACACCCCTCACACGTTTCTTGGCCCCAGAAGGAGCTATACCTTCCACCTAAGGCTACTGTGGCGCAGCCCGCATGTGGGCGACACCCTCGTTTCGGCACACCCCTGACACGCTTCGTGGCCCCATAGGGTGCTCCACCTACGGTCCCAGTGGCGTAGCCCGCATGTGGGCGACACCCCGATTTCGGCACACCCCTCACACGATTCTTGGCTGCACATGGAGCTCCCCATAAGGACCCAGCCCAGCGATACAGTCCACATGTGGTACTCACAAATGTATATCGTTGGGTACTTCCCCCGGCTTGTTTTGCTTCCGTGTCGTCGTACTACGTCGCGTTTGCAAGTGTTCGAGGGAACGCACGAGAGAGAAGCGGAACTTCTGCAGCTCCTCGGTGGTCTTGGTGTTCGCACAGCCCGGATACGAGAACATCGCCATCATGGATTACAATGCTCCAGCGGTGGCAACTTCTGCGTTAACGCGCCCATATAAACTGTCCACAAATATCCGCCACCGTGCCTTCAGCACGCACTGGAACGCCCCAAGACTCATGCAGCCATGAGAAACTCAGAGTTGTAAGGCTTCTTACAGTTTAAACGGCCTGGAAAACTGGCTTCAAAAGGATTCCCAGAGATTCCTGGGGATTCCCCGGGATTGTTGGGGATTTCCAGGGATTCCCCGGGCGTGTCGCGTGCATCCTCTGGTAGCGCAGCCGGCCAAACATGGGCCCAAAAAGCATCCCAAAGAGCCGAGAAGTCCCCAGAGTGTCCCAATACGCCCAAGATGGCCTTAGCACGGCCCAAAAGGCCTCCAAGACGTCCCAAGTGCGTTCCTGGAGGCGCCCCAGATGGGCCCCAAGATGTTCGATTCATGGATGTTCCATTGGTTTCTGAAATTGTTTGGCCTTCTCGCCACAAGACGGCCCACGAGGCCCTCAAGTTCGCCCAAAGACGGCCCCAGAGGCCCTTCCTGTTCTAAGGCATGGAAGGCGCAAGTATAACGGATGAAACAATACATGCACTAAATAGTGTGAGCTCAATAGGCGGTCGCCTTTCTTTTCTAAAAAGGTCTCAGCCTATAAACTGGGCGTGGACAATGAGGGCACGGTCACGAGTTTCGGCTCGCAGCCGTTCATTTACTGGCGGCCTTCCGCAGCTGCCAACAATTAGCAGAGGTCCACGCCCACTCCTGGCAAGATGCTTCAGGAGGCGTAGACGACTAGAGTCCAGTGGACGTATGCCCCACGTACTCGTTACATGCCCTGCGCTTCTTGCGTGCTGAAGTCTGGTGCGATGCGAGCGCAAAATCTGTTGCAAGTGAGGCATGCGGCATGGCACACGTCGCACACAACAAGTTGGAGCGGAGCGGCACCACACTTCGAAGGGGGATCGCCACTAGAATCGATGAAACATACATGCAGGGCGCGACACCCAACCCGTTACAAGCCACTTGCTCGCGCCAAAGCTCGGCGCCGACAGCTGGATCAGGGAGGTCCCAGAAAAAGGGGCACACGCGAACACTGTCTAAGCCAAGCGAAATCGCCGATTGAATGATCGACCCGCGCCAAGGGCTTGACTTGGTCACGCCCCTCCTGAGCCCTCGGGTTGGCCTGGGGTCTGTCGCCCACGAGGGCGAGGAAAGCGGCAGGCATGTTTCTGACAAGCCAAGCGCCGTACCTGAGCCCCGCGCGCTGGCGGATGCAATCGATCGACGGCTGCTGCATACGACGTCGGACTTCTGCAGCCAAGTCAAAGATACCGTGGTCATGGCACGGGAAGCGTCAAGGCCGCACATCTGGTGGACCATCCGGACCAACTTGCACGGTTCCACAAGGAACCCAAGAGGTCGCGCTGACCTTCGCTGTCTTTTCGGGGTGGCAGGCCGAACACGAGATGCAAAAGGACCAACCGCGGCATTGGGGCGTTGCGCACTGGCAACGCCGCGCCCTGACGGCCATCCACGACAAGGACGTCCGCTTCGTGCTCGGCCTCTTCGATATCCCAGACGCAGTCGCGGCGGAGCTCTTCCGCGACTGCGGAGCTCCGAACACCATGCCGATAGCGGTCCTCTACCAGGCTTATGTTGCTCCCATCGTACTTAAGGACCACATCTCTGAAATAATTTGGAGCACCCAGAAAAGTGTCGAAAGAGTGTCGAAAGAGTGTCGAAATAGTGTCGACAGAGTTTCTCCCAGGGCCCGACACGTGAAAACCCTCGAGCTTGGGGGTGTCTCCCTGGTGCTCGAAACTCATTTTGGCGATCCAGGCTAGAAGTAGGTTGGAACATCATAATACCAGGCGGGAAAACACTTCCAGCGAGTGGCCGAGAACCAGTTCGTGGCACACCAGAGCTGGGTCGCGCCACCTGGAGAGTGCGAAGTCCGAGCGGCAACCCATCCAAGAGCGCGCCCGCCCCGCCTCTGCCACGCCGGCTGACGAGGACCAATACCTCCGCCGTCGCATCGGGATGGGACACGGCCCCCAACATGCCGCAGTGGCAGCACGACGCGAACCGCAATCGCGGGATACGGCATCAGTTGGCTGGGTAGTCGAAGCCAATCTGGCGCCAATCTGGCAGGCCCAATCTGGCAACTGGGGGCAATCTGGCGAGTGGGCCAACGAGAATCCAGTCTGGCGAATAACCCAAATCATCCAGTTTGGCCGGGCCAGATTGACCCTTGGGGCCCAATCCAATCTGACAGTCTGGCCTTCGACTACCCAGCATCGGGATGGGACACGGTCCCCGACATGCCACAGTGGCAACACGACGCGAACCGCAATCGCGGGATACGACATCAGCTGGGCAAGATGGCGCTGCCACCGCTGGGCAAAGTCGCCCAGAAGGAGATCAGTTGGGAGACCCACTCGCGGCACCAGAAGGAGGGCATCCACCAGAACTGCATCTTCATCGGCCACGGGCGCCAGGAAGAAGGACGACTGGAAGAAGGACGCCTTGCAGAAGGACGTCGATCTTCGCGATCTGTGAGCGACTTCTTCAGCATAAACAAAAACGATGAATCGACAACTCGATCGGGTCGTCCAGGATCCCGATTTCGTGGAGTTTTTCGATTGCGTGGTCGGGCTCGGAAGCACCAAGGCAGCGTTCATCGGTCTCTTGCTTTGAGTTTTGCCAAACATACGTGAACTCGAAAAGGCGAGCTCTTCGCCTCGGCGCCCACGGGCTCGCCAACAAGTTGCCCGTCGACGCGCCGTGGGTCAAGGTGGCCGTGGTCATGCGCTGCTGCAAGAACGCACCGCCTCGGGGAAAAAAAGGCATGATACCGCGGTGTGGTGTCCAGATCCAGAGCTTTTCTGGTCAATGCACGAGTGGAAAGACATCGTCTGCAACGCCAGCGCCGCCATGGTGATGTATTTGCACCACGTGGCCGACACAGTCAACGCCATGGAACACCCGCTCGCGTTCAAGTCGAACCCGCGCCTGGAGGTCACAAGCGCACTCAGCGAATTTGCCAAAACATACCCCCAGCACCAAGGTTAATCTGGTGGATGCTCGCATCGGGACTGTGCGTGCTTGCAAGAAAGTTCTGGACGTTTTGGACAGTGAGGATGATCACGGCAAACTGGAAAGCGCAGTGGCGCGTCTGGACGACCCCAAGAAACCAACCTGGTTCGATTTCACGAAACTGCCTGCTGCCAAAGAGCCCGCTGCAGCAGATAACGCAGCGGCGCCGAAGAGCGAAGCACTGAAACCCAAGGTGCTGACGCTTGACGCAGACACGCAGCTTCCAACGACGTCCCAGGTTAGCAGGGAGGCAGAAACGAAGGACAACAAATGGACAACGCTACTAGTGGCCGAGTGGTTTCAGTCGTCGTCAAAAGAAGAATTGGGGATGTCGCACGCTTTCAACGACGCTATGGTCGTGGCTGTGGGCGCGCCACTTGGCCGCAGTTGCGGCGGGGGCATCGACGTGCAAGCGCAGGCTTCGTCGGGCAGGCGCCGCGTTGTAGCCACCCGTAGGCACCAGGCGGAGGCCCGAGTTCTGGCCGTGCGCCCCGGAATCAATGAAATCCATGAATCCGCGCGCCCAGAAAAGCACGCACCCCGAGAAAGTGCAAATAAATGTGCATGTGAAGCAGCCAAACTCCTTGTCGGCGCTGGAACAACGAATCGGGCATCTCCACCCGGGCGTCAAGCTGCCGACGAGAACCGCGCCTGCGGACGTTGAACCCCATGGGACCACGTGGGAGTGGGATACCAAAGAGAGCATGCACTACTTTTGGGTAGTGACCAGCCTCACTGCGGCGGAGCGGCAGAAGCGCGCCTCGAAAAAAGGCGGCGCAGTCGCGCTGTTCAACATGGAGCCCCCAAAAAAAGAGACGGCAGTCGTAATGTCAGGTAAGGCCAATTCAGCGTCGGCCCTTACAGTGCCAGTGCTGGTGAACACGGCGCCTGCGGAGAAGAGCGAGAAATGGTTGCTGGAGGCTTCTGCTAAAGCGAAAAAGGAAACGAAGTCAGAGGCAGAAGCGTGGCGGGCGGACGAGGCGAGGCAGGCGAATAAGTTCAAGACGGCGAGGCAGTCATTCGACAGCGAGGGGAGACTATCTCTGCAATCGCACAGGGGCCGAGACTGATCGCAAGGGCACTCCCGATGCACGCAGAACCGCAAATGCGGAGTGCCGGACGTGGGGTGTTTCAGAGGTTCACTCGATGTATTCAAGTACTTAGTGGTCTTGGAACGCAAGGGCGGCGGCCGAGCGCGTCGCGGCGACCGCACTCATGATTCGCAGTTTTTTGCTCCTGCCCGGCGCGCGGAAGCACGCTTGGGCGCCCGGGGGCCGCCGCTTCGGAAGCGGCAGCGTCGTGGAAAATCAAGATCGCGCCACCTCGTGCCTGGCGGCGAAGCAGGAGGCGGGGGGGGGAGGCAGGGGGGGGAAGGGGGCGGGGAAATCGAGAGGGAAGGGGAGGGTCCGGGAATTCGAACTTTCATCACGGGTATGCTTCGCATTTTGCTGCACTGAGGACTGCGGCCGAATCCCGTGGGCTACCGACGTTGAGATCCCCTCCTCTCAAACTCTGGCTTAGTACAGGTTGTATATGAAACCAATATTCTGTCAAAGCCTCACTCGCCCACCTGAGCCTTGGTCGCCCTACCCTTTATCTTGCCAAATTCTTCGGGGCGAATCGAATCGGCCTCGAATGTGGCCTGTCTGCGGGGGTCGTTACGGCTGGCTGCGAGTACTTGCTGAAGTAAGATCATCTTCCGGTGTTTGAAAACTTCCGGAAACAACTTGGCCCTGCCCAGCCCAGCCTGGTTGGTGACGCGTGCGTTGGCAAGTTCCGAGACCCTTGCGTTACTGTTGGATCGACTGACACGCGCCGTATCTAAGCGTTGGATTTTGCGCAGACCTTTGAATTGAAACGCGTTCAGTTGGTCAGCAACTGACGCGTTCAGTTCCGCAGACTCTAATCCGAATAACAGTTTTCATCGGATGGCTGCATCCAGTGCAAGTAGCTTGAACCGCTTAGGGCAATCACTGCGAAGCCAGAACGCATCGAGCTTCTTGAGCAGCGCCATGCATATGGACTTCCTCTTTTTGACCGCTTTAGGCGCGCCAGACTTTTGTTTAAGATGGCAGCCTAAGTAGTTAACGTCTTCCAATCTTGGCACCGCGGCGTTGTCGCGGAAATGCACGCTTGGATTATCTGCGGTCGTATCCATTTCGCATTTACCTCTGTTCAGCTTGAGCCCGTACTTCTCGCTTTCCGTCTCAATCATAGCGAGAAATGCGTTCATGGCGCGGGTGTCCGTGCTTGCGCAAATTGCGTCATCGGCATCAAGAATTTCGCCAACGTCTACGCCGCCGATTCTCTTGGCTTCAAGCGCGACGTCCAATGCGTCGCGAATATCCGACAACATGACCGCCATTGCGACGAGAAAACAATGCGGAGATTAGGGGCATCCCTGCCTAATTCCCGCGCGATGTTCCTGCCAAGTCGAGAAAGATCACCCTCTCTCCAACGTGAACTCTGCGCACGTGCGGATTGACTGAATGACGGCGACGAATTTGGGGGGCACGCCCATCCGTTGTAGCGCTATCAATAAGGCCGGGTCTGGTCACCTCGTCGAGCGCTTTTCCCCAATCAAGCAGCACCATTATTGCTCGTTTGTTTGTGATCTCTCCGCACTCTGCCATTCTGCGCACACAGTGCATCGCCTGCGCCGTGCCCCTGCGTTGCCTGAATCCGCACTGCGTGGTTTGAAGATGCGCGTCGAGTGTCGTGGCCAAACGCTTTTGCACTATAGCGGCGCATATACTGCAGGTGCTGTTTAGCAGCGATATGGGCCGGTAGTTTCCCCAATGAATCAACGCAACTCGAGCTCGGAGTACTTCTGGAGAGACATGCTCTTGACGCCGCCACGTGTTTAGGATTTCTAGCATCGCCTGAAGGCTATCATCGGTTATCTCTTTGCATATTTCCATCGGCGCATCGCCCGGGCCAGAGGCCTTGCGATGTTCGAACTTCCTGAGGGCTGATCTGACTTCTGCCAGTGCGATGTCTGCCTCGTTAAAGCGCAGTTCATGAGCGCGAATGCCAGCCGCGCGGAGCGGAGAGGGCGGAGAGGGCGGAGGGGGCGGAGGAGGAGGGGGGAGGGGGGGGGGGAGGAGGGGGCGGAGGAGGAGGGACAAATTGAGCGTTTGATTGGCCCCAAAGGCGCTGCGCCAGGTACTCGGCCGCTGCGCCCGCATGCCGGTCAACAGCGATTGTTTTGCCGCGGGTATCTCTTGCGTGGTAAGGCTGCGGTTGGTAACCGGATTAGGCTCCGAATTCCCATCCGTCTGTCGCGGATGTCTAGGTCTCTGGAGAGCGATTGCAGCACGGCCTCTTTCTCGTTCTTTCGCCTGTTTTTTTCTGCATTCTTTGTCCAGCCGGTCGAACTCCCGCGGGCCCCGCGCACGCGCCGCGCCCCCGCGCGCGGCGAAGAACTGCTCAGTGCGGCTCGAAGAGCGATGCCTCTAGCACGCGCCGGCGCTCTCGGCATAAGCCTCTCTGCTAGAGTGGCAAACTCAGCGGCGTAAGTTGACGGGTCCTTCGGATCACTGCGCCGGGCGGAGATGCACTTGATCCGCGCTCTTCCGGGCTGGGGCAGTGCTTTGGGCCGCGCCCGGACAATGGCCCATGCGGGATAGTGGTCGGCGTTGATATTAGCGTCGGCGTCAGTCTCAGCGTCTGCGGTGGAGTTTTTCCACCTCCGCGGAGTGATGATGAAATCAAGTTGTTCGTAGGCGTGGCGGTGCAATGGCGTGCCCCTCTGCGTGCCTGGCGCTCTGTGCGTGGCTTGCTGTCTGTGCGGGTTCTCGAAACCACGTGTTGGCTCGACGAGGGTGGTTCAGGTTTGCAAGCTCAGTGAGTAACTGGCGGTTTTCCCATACCTCTGGAGACATGTCATATGGGTTAGCTGAGATGGCGTGGAATGTGTGCGGCCCTACCGTGCTACTCTCATCGTCGCCGTATCGCGTCTGCACTCTGGCGTTAAAATCACCGAGCATGCAAGTCGGCCCTCGGTTTGCGCTTGGCGTAAGCGCACTGCAGTTGTTCGTGAAACGTGTCCTTATCCTCTTCTGGTCTGAATGCCTGGGGAGCGTAGAGTGCAAATAGAGCGATTGGTCTGGCGTGGTTGAGTTTGAGTACGCTGATGCGGCCATTAACGGGCTCCACATCTGTTACGTATTTCATTAGATCAGATTGTTGCGAATGACACAGCCTACTCCAGCTGCAAACTGCCCCGCCGAGACGCGTTCTTCCCCGCTGAAGAACCAATTGTACTCATTCCGTGACTCCTTGCTGTTTTGAGAAGTGTGCGTTTCTTGGAATGCCAAAATATGACGGCTTTTAGCTTTCATTCATGACTCACTTTCCTCCCGCTTCCCTGCTTGTCTCATCCCGCGCGCGTTGACTGTGGCGATTCCTAATCATGTTCCAGTGGGCATTTTTCTGCGCGGTTACGGCGACTCCCAGGTTCCTAAGCCGCGGGTGGAACCAATTCTTGTTTGCTTCGAGACTGCGTTGCCATCTCTGTGTGATGAGCGCTTCGCGCTCGCCTTCTTTCTTCCCTCCGTTTCGTCGTTCGTTGTTGCCGTCGTCTGGCCTGAGCCAAGGCGCCCCTCAGCCCGCGCGCCGTGTTCCGCGGCCTCGAGCCATCGGAAGCCACATCGGGGGCGCGACTGTTCGGACTCCGCTGGGGCGGACCCCGCGGCTGACCCGCTGCACCTCTGACGGTGCTATCACTGACGTGATCGGTGAGAGGGTTGCGCCCCTCGGTCGTGGGGGATTTTTCTTTTCCCGCTACCTCGCGTTGCGCGCGATGCGAGAAAGGCCGCTGCCAGTCCTCGCTTCGCGCGGGGCCCGCCCGAAAGGCTGCTGCCAGTCCGGGCCGGCCGCCAGAGCGACGATGGGCCGTTGCCCCTCCGCCGCCTGGCATCTCCAAATTCACGTGATTCACTCTGCCTCGAGAACGGGCGCGCGGCTTCGCGCCTCGCAGTTTCCGTGAAATTATGTTGTACTTCCCAAGAGGGGTCGCTGAGATAGTGGGCGCGGTTCTCTCCCCTGCTGCCCGGGGCAGTCCCCGGTGTCTCTCTGGAAGCAAGTGCTCCCATGAGCAAGCGTAGGACATGAAATTCCGCCCGTCTGGAGCCGCCTGCCCCTGTGGAGGCTGAAGAAAACGGTCGCACTGCATCAGCCGCGTCTCCGCCAGGAGCCGGGCAGGGCCAGCCTTGCGCCCGCTCGTCTGCTCCTCGTGGTCAAGCCCCTCGCTGCGCAAATCTCCATCGCCCCCAGCGCGCCCGCTGCCTGCGCTTCGGCGGAGCTGGGGAGCGGGGCGGGGGGGGGGCGATGGGGGGGGAGGCGAAAGGAGTTCGCGCGTCCCGGGCCCTCCGCCCGCCCCTACCTCAGCGCCTCGCGTTTCTTCCCCACCGGCGTGGCCGCGTCCAGCGCGGTCGTCTCGATGGCGAGCAGCTGGCTCTTCTCCCCGGCCTTCTCCGCGAAGCGCCTCCCGAAAGCGTTGCCGTCGCTGGTCGCCCCGTTGTGCTCGAAGCTCGTCTCGGGCGCCATGGTGGTGATCATCTCGTCGTCGTCGCCTGCTCCTGCGAGGGCGCGCGCCCCGTCGTGCCCCCCCACCGCGATGCACCACTCTGCCTTGCATGTGGATGCCGGCCACCACGTGTAAAGGTCGTTTTTGGTGTCTGGGCCAAGCATGTCCTGCAGCACGGCGAACGCGACGCGCGGCATCTCGGACACCATCTGCTTCGGCGGCCCGCCCCCATGTAGCAGAACATCACGTCAGACTGGCCCTTCGTGGCGATCCAATTCAGAATCTTGTCGAAAATGCGCTTCCTGGCGGCCTGGGCCTTCGCCTGCACTATCGCCGTCGCCCCCTGCGGGCTCGCGCGTCGTCCAGGACCGCGGTGCTCAGCTCCGTCGCAACCCCGTCTACGGCCAGGTAGAACGCCTTCACGGTGACGCATTTGCTCTTCTGGGGCACCACGGAATTGGCGCGCAGGGCGTCGAGCTTCTGCAGGGCCTTCGTCTGCGCGCCCGCGGCCACCCGCAGGCGCTCCACTTTGTCCGCGAGTTCGGTGCCAAAGCCGTCCTCTTCCATACTGCGTCCTGTGCCACTCCTTCCCTTGCTGTTCTGCTTGCCCCCGTCCTTCTGCTCCTCGTAGTCGTCCTCCTCCTCATCCGCGGCCTTCCCTCCCTGCATCTTCACCCCGTGCCCGGTGGTGCCGAGCCTCCTGCGCGCCGCCTTCCGGTCTGCCAGAAGCTCTTCCACCCACTCCCAACGCGCGGACATCGTCAAAAAGACGTCCTCTGAGAACCCCCTTCCAACCGTTTTCTCCTCCTGGAACCTGTTCTGGAAATCCCCCTTCGACTCCATGACCGGCATGTCCCTCCCACTGCTGCCTGTCTCCACCGCTGCTGTCGCATTGGCCACTGCGACGGCCGCAATAGAAGATGCGATGCCCGCGGATGGACACCGCTGAGCGCTGGGAAGAACACATGTCCCCCCTGCCCCCCCCCATCTCCCCCCCCCCCGCCCGTCCCCCCCCCGTCCCCCTCCCCTCGCCCTCGCCCTCGCCCTCGCTCTCCTCCTCCCCCTCCTCCTCCTCCTCGCCCTCGCCCTCGCCCTCGCCCGCGCCCCACCTCGCCCTCGCCCTCGCCCTCGCCCTCCTCCTGCGTTCAAAAAATTGTGAAACCCCCTTTTGAATGAAAATGTGCCCGCGATTTTTTCCCCGGCAAAAAATTGGGCGCGGGCGCGCGCTCAAAGGGAAGTAAACAACCCCTTTTGAACGCGCGGGGAGTTTCAGCTCAGATCACTCCCTGGGGCCTCGTCGGCCGTCCTGTCGCCGTTTGGCCCCCTGGGCGGCTCGCGCCCCCCCCCCCCCCCCCCCCCCGCGCGCGCGGCCTTCCTCTCTCTGCGGGCGGGGCCGCAGAGGCGGCCGCGACCCCCGCAGCAGCGGCTGCGCGGCGCTGCAGCGCTGGCCGCAGCGACGGGGCGCCTTCGGGCGAGGCGCCCGCTGTAGAGACGAGGCTGCGCGTCAGCGGCGGCCGCTGCAAGAAGCCGATTGCCGTCTCACAGAAGGCTCGCGGACAATCCAGGTGGGGAATCCCAGCGTTCCAGGGCGGCCTGAGACACCCAGGGGTCCTCCGGAACAGCGAAGTGGTTCCCAGTCGCGACCGCCCATCCGGAACCATCTCAGGGGCCAGAATGAGTCCGGAACCACCGTGGCAGCCCGGAACCATCATATACAAGCCGCGCACATTTATGTCTTTATATATATATATTGTATGTGTATGTATTTATATGTATATATGTATACAAACATATGGAAATTTGTGTATATATTTACGTACATAGATATGTTAGTTATGTTTGTATATTCATATCATTTATATGCACGCATATAACATGCATACGCGCGTATGTTGTATATATATATGTATGTGTATACATGCATACATACATACATAATCGTATACAGTATATACACCTATATAGGGGAGGAGGAGGAGGAGGAGGAGGAGGAGGAGGAGGAGGAGGAGGAGATGACGAGAGGAAAGGAGGGAGAGAGGTGAATGAAGAGTTTTTGGATTCGACGAGCTCGTTTTCGAATTCAACGAGGTTGCGAAATCACGCGGGCTATAGCTGGGGCTCCGCTACCAAACTATTGATCGCGCAGTTGAGCCAAGCGGCGAGGAGGAGGAGGTGGAGGAGGAGAGGCGGAAGAGTAGGAGGAGAAAGTGGGAACGTGCCCGATCGGTCCCCCGCGCCTCAGCGAACTGGCCTGGCGCAAAGGACGAAGCGGTCGTCGCCCTCGTAGCGGGTGTCGAACCACGCGAAGTGGTACCTACAGGGTGCGGCGCGCGCCCGTGCTATGATATGCTGTGCTAGCATAGCAGCACATGCTGCAAACAGCACTAGATGCTGCGATCTGCTAGCGAATGCTCTGCAAAAGATCAGGGTTCGCCCTGAGGCGCCCGAGGTCGTCGAACCACTCGAGCACGGCGGCGGCGGGCTCCTGCAGCCACCTGTACCACCGCGTGATGTGCACGCGGTGGAGCGGCGCCCTTTGGGACGCCCGCCACACCCACACGGGCAGGCGATCCCGCGGGGCCCGCGGGAACAGGTACCCCCTGGGAGCCCACCGTGGCGCCCGCTCCCCCTCGCCCACAGGCGCGACGGGGGCCTCCCAGGGCACCACTGGGTCGAGCCCAGGAGGCGGCCCAGGGAGGACCACCACATCCGCCGAGGGGGGGAAGGGGGAGGGGGGGCCCCCAGGCCACTCCCAAAGCTGGGCCATGAGTCAAGCCCTTGAACCGCAAAAAAAAAAACACAAGGGGGAGGAGGAGGAGGAGGAGGAGGAGGACGAAGAGGAAGAGGAAGAGGAACATGAGGAGGAGGAGGAGGAGGAAGAGGAAGAGGAGGAGGAGGAGGAGGAGGAGGAGGAGGAGGAGGAGGAGGAGGAGGAGGAGGAGGAGGAGGAGGAGAAAGAGGAGGCGGGTGGAGATATGAGCAGAGGTAAGAGAAAAGGAGGGTTGAGAGAGGAGGAGGAGGAGGATGAGGAGGAGGAACAGGAAAAGGAGGAGGAGGCGGAGGATGAGGAGGAGGAGGAGGAGGAGTAGGAGGAGGAGGAGGAGGAGGAGAAAGAGGAGGAGGAGGACGACGAGGACGACGAGGACGACGAGGACGAGGAGGAGGAGGAGGAGGAGGAGCAGGTGCCTGCCTTCCCCTCTTTCCCCTCCCTTTCCCCTTTTCCTCGTTGTACTTTTCTTTCCCTCCCGTTGTTTCGTCCGTCCCCCGTCCTTGCTTAATTTCATCGCTCCTCCATCCTCCCTCCCGCCCTTCCATTCCCTCCCCCTTTTCCGTTTCTGTCTGTCTGCCTGTCCCCTCTTTTTTTTCGTCGCCCTCTCCTTCTCGGACTGGCCCAAATTCCGAGCTGGCCATGATTTCTGGCTCCGTCTCTCGGCTGCTCACTGCTCGGTCTGCTCGGGCTCTTCCGCTCCATCCTTTTTCTCCTCCTCGTTTTCTTCCTCGTTCTCCTCCTCATCGTCCTCCTCCTCCACCTCCTCCTCCTCCCCTCCTCTCTATCCTCCTACTCTTCCTCCTCCTACTCCGCTTCCTTCTCCTGCTCCTCTTCCTCCAGGGGCGGAGCCTAGAGTTAGAGAGAGAGAGAGAGAGAGAGAGAGAGAGAGAGAGAGAGAGAGAGAGAGAGAGAGAGAGAGAGAGAATAACAACAAGACAGAGAGACGCAGCGAGCGCCTGGCACGAGCTACAGATCGAGACCACACCGCCTTCCACCAGCGATAGTCTTCGGTGTCAAGTCGACGTCGTTTCTAGATGGGCTGGTTCGGGGTGGCCGCCCTCCGTGCCTCCGCCCAGCCCTGCCCATGATCCATCTCCCTGATCCTCATGCCCATGTTCCTTTTCTTTGCTAGCGAAGCTGATGCTAGGTGCAGGTTCCGTAACCGCGTTCGGGCCTCTGCTAGGCCCGCGTTCAAGGAAAGGAGGCACTGGCAGGGAAAGCATCAGTATCGCTAGCAAGGGAAGGGAACATGGGCATGTAAACCAGGGAAATGGATACCCCTCCCCTCTATCCCTCTCCTTCCTCTCTTCCGCTTTCAAACGCCGCGCCAATCGCGAAGCGCTCGCGTTTCCACGCAAGCTTCTCCCAGGGGTGCGCGACCGCAATGCGCTGCAAGGCGACGGGGGCACGCTGCAGGGGGCACAGGGCACGCGGCAGGGGCTGCAGGGGAGGTCCCGAACGGGTCGGAGGGCAGCTGGGTATCTTCGAGCATTTCGAGATCTCAGTAATATAGAAGATGGGGCGAAGGAGGGAGGGTCGCAGCAGCCATCACTTGTCATCCTGCACGTCGGCCTTGCCAAGGAGGGGGAGGATGAGGATACGGATACAGTCAACCCATAATAGTAAGGATGCTCGGGAAGGATGCAATGGCCTTGGAAGACAACGACACTTTGAGAGCGGGGAACAGCAGGTCAAAGCGGCCACGGATGCGCCGAAGGTGAAGGATGCAAGGGGATAACTTTGGAAAGTCGCTCATCCTTACTATGCTGGTTGACTGTGGTGAAGGGCCCTCCAGGGCGACTGTCGGTGAGAGGTGATGGGCGAACACACGCAATGAACTATGCGATGAAGTCCAATGAAGTGCAATGAACTCTTCAACCTTTGAAGAACAGGGGGAAGAGAGGAGGCAAAATGGGGAGGACAGCGGGAGAATATGACGAGGAAAAGAGGGTGGAGGTGGGATGCACGAGGGCGAGGGTGAGGGGGAGGACGGGATGGTGATCAGTGGGGGAAGAGGAAAAGCAGAGGAGGAGCAGGATGAGGCAGAGATGGAGTGGATGGAACAACGCCTTGCTGCAGTAATCGTGAATCGTGCGCATGTTGGATGATGCCGCCCTTGTCTTTGCCCTCTTTGCCCTCCTCGCCTGCTTCTCAGCCTCTAAATCCCTCTCTAAAAGTGCTGTCATCCTCGCCTTTTTCCTCATCAGCTGCCCATCGCTCATCAAGAAATTGACTCGATCCATGAACTTGCCATCCTGCGCAGCCTTCCACGCTGCCCACAGCGCCTCGCAGTACCCCCTCGGGTAATGCTCTGTGAGCCCAAGCTCCTCGCGCGGCGCCCCCAGCTCCATGGATGGAGGAGGCATGTGGAGTTTGGGTGACAAGGAGACTAGCAGGAGGATTGGTGGATGAAAAGGGCGATGGCTCGACAAGCTGTATTAGTGAATCACGCAGGGGTTCACAATCATCCAGCTCCATATGGCGCCCTCCCTGCCTAATCCCCTCGATCCCTGCACCCAGGTTGTTTGGTGTCCCACCTTCCTCTCGACCTTTGCAGTGGAGATTGCACGCTTCTCCCCAGTCCCAATCCCCCTGCCCTGCCCCAAAGAAGGAGCACAAATCTGTCCTTGCCACCGATAATCCACCCTGCAGTGTCTTTCGTATGGAACCTGTCCTTATCACTTTTCTTCGAGCTGCACTGCGGGCGCTTTTTTGAGAGCAACTTGTGGACGGTGGATGGTAGCGTAGTTATGAGATGGCACGCTTTCGGGATAGGTGGGTCGGGCTGGAATGCCCCCATGTATGTAAGAATAGTGCTTGCGCCCAGTAGCGCCATCACAGTCTGCATTGTCGGATGCTCATCCATTCTGCTCTGAAGAGGCTTCTCAAACACAAACCATACCCGTCTGACGTGCACTAAAGTTAAAAGATAAGCCACAAATTGGAGCTGGATGTTCGCAGAGACCACCTTCGGGCACTCCTGCCCGACCAATTTGAATTTCGTTGCGCCCTGCCCCCCCCTCCTTAATAGCATTCGCCTCACCCAGCTCCTCCTCCGCCGTATCCCCCTCCTCCTCCTCCTCCTGCGCCTCCTCCTCCTCCTCCTCCTCCTCCTCTTCCTCCTCCTCCTCCTCCTCCTCCTCTCCCACCGAACGCTATCGTATAATCTGTCAGGTGTCCCTGCTTTCCCCAATTGCTCCAGACACGCAGAACCCCGAACGTCACGATGCAACGTCCAGTCATCCATGTGGAGCTCACCCTCCACCTATCACATCCCGCCTCATCCTACTTCTGCGCTTGTATACGCTCCCATCGTACAGATGCATCATCATCGCCGCAAGTGCTGCCCCGCCGATCCTCATCACCGAATATGTTGTACATATCCCGCTTGTGCCCTGTAGCGTTGATGAACCGTAGCCAGCTGCGGCACTCCAACTGCGGGCGTTCAACGTGGCGACGGGTGAGCGAGCATGAAGGGGAGAGCCCAGAAAGGTGAGGGGGGGGTGAGGAGGAGGTTGAGGAGAAGGAGGTACCAGATGAGGGGAGCGAGGAGGAGGCGGAGAAGGAGGAGGAGGAGGAGGAGGAAGAGGAGGAGGAGGCGGAGGGATAAGGAGAGGGAGGAGGAGGAGAAGGAAGAGGGGACACGAATCATCAGAATCTACACCCTTGTCTCTCCTCTCAGCTGCTGCTCCGATAACATCAACCCAGCTGTAACTCTTCCTGGCCGCGCTCGCGTTCACCTCCCCCGCCCAGCGGCTGGCCACCGCCACGGTAAGTATGCCGCCCTCCTTCAGGCGCAGCGCAGTAAAACATGCATGTAGTTGCCCCTCGAGGCTCGTGAGATCTTCCTCGATGTGGCGTGTGTATTTGTCGAACTCCATGGTGTTCTCGCCTGCCTCACGAAAAACTTGTGATTGAAGGCCACACCCTGAACATACCTTAGTCGAACTATTGTTTTACCAATCGTGAAACTAGCAATGGCCACAATCGATTACCAAACGAATGTAAGGCTCGTCTGATTCAAGGCCCCGATCACGGTTCAACAAATTAGGGTTCCTCTCTTTCTCATCTGTTTCAATCGTTCCTAACCTTACAAGGCTGCCACCAACAGACCCCGATCGAATCATAATGATGCGTGCTAGTGGCCAGTGCCCGTTCTGGTTCCTCCTGCTCCCCCCGCTCCACCCGCAGTGCTGATGATGCTGATGATGATGATGATGATGATGATGATGATGCTGATGGTGGTGATGATGATGATGATGATGATGATGATGATGATGCTGATGATGATGATGATGATGATGATGCTGATGATGATGATGATGATGCTACTGATGATGATGACGATGCTGATGATGATGGTGATGATGTTGGGGGTGATGATGAGACTAATGAGGTTTTCTCCAGTGTTGCTGAAATACCTGGAGAAATCATCCTCATCAGCATCATCATTTTCATCATCACACTAGTAATAAGCATACTCATCATCACCAGCATCATTAGCATCAGCATCAGCATCACCATACTTATCATCAGCACCATCATCGTCAGCATCATCATCATCAACATCTTTATCTCCCACCGCTAGTCGCTATGCAACCAGGCTCACTGAGGGGAGCACTTCAAAGGCGTCCAAGTCTCTAGATATCGAATTCATATGATTGTTGACGAACTCCTTTACAGCCTCTATCTGGTGCAGC
The DNA here is from genome assembly GCA_963575745.1 of Prorocentrum cordatum. Classification (NCBI taxonomy): domain Eukaryota; class Dinophyceae; order Prorocentrales; family Prorocentraceae; genus Prorocentrum; species Prorocentrum cordatum. The sequence continues at coordinate 69,906 of CAUYUJ010000242.1, read as the reverse complement.
GGCATCAGGTCGCCCCCGTTGCACTCTCTAATTAACGTGGCAAAGCCCTTGATCTCGTCGGGTACTCCAAGGTTCCCACCTCCCCACTGCCGCAAAAGCATGCCGAGCCAGCAGCAGCGCACAAACATGCACAGAAAAGGCAACTGCTGATACTCTTGGAAACATTCAACTCGGACAGCTTGGCAAACGCTGAAAGCATTCGGCCACCGAGGATGTGTGAGGGAAGGGGGAGGAGGGGAGAGAAGGTAAGGAATGAAGGGCGGTCCGAGGACGTGAATGAGAGGGGAGGTGATGAAGAGGGTTCAGGAGAGAACGAGAGAATGACACCTGTCAATATACTCCGAGTGCGCGTTTCAAGACTTTCACGACACGTTGCTTCAACGACTCTCGCGATCGAAGGCCGAAGATCTGCGATGAACTCACCGTGCCGCGATGGCACCAACTCCAACAATGAGCGAGGACGGATGAGGGAAGTACGTCGCCCTCCCCCACCCTGCGTATACGTACCGTGGGCGCGTGCAGCACGATCAAAAAGCTGACGAGCGCCCTTTGACTGCTTTCGGGCCTGCAAGGGCAAGCATCTGCAATGAAGCCGAGACGGGGCGGCCATTGAGACACCAGAACTGGGGGCGGGGCAACGGGGGAGAACGAAAGGGGTGTGGGTAAGGGGATAAGGGGGTCAGCAGCCTTACCCAGAGTCCCAATGGTCCTGGCGCACTCTCTTCACCGACGCAGCTGTCGCCATGCATCGCTGGCAAGGCCCAATCTAACCGGATCCCGTGCCCTGTTGCACGGAGGAGGGGGCAGCGGCGATGCATGTCCCAACGCAGACGGGTGAAGGGATTTGGCAGGGTGTTGGCAATAAATGGATGACAGGCTGGTCATTGGTAGTCCTTGCAGCTTTCAGTGACCTGTTTCATCCCCCCTCCTCGTCGTGCCCCTCCACGTCCCTCTCCCAAAACTTGCCTCGCTGCCCCCCTATTGCCAACGCCCTTGGCCTCTTCCCCACCCGCTCGACCTTCGACCCCTTGGTCTCTAGTCAGTTGAATCTTAAGTCGGGCCTGTCCCTCATGATGAACATTTAGGAATGATGAGAAAATATTTGTGTGACGATTTGGGTAGTCTTCTAACTATACGTGATTATGTCTGATTATTTGCATGTTTCTTCTTAGACCCGCCTGTGGTAGGACACGCCCGACTTAAGTTTAATCCCCATTCAGACTGCACCGTCCTGACGCAAGGTACCCCCACTTCCGAAACACCATTCTTTCGAAGCGCGCCCTGTGCGTCGTCGCAGCAATGGACGCGATCACACCATTCATTGACTCATCAATGTAGGTGTGGTAGAAGTGCGGTGAACCTTTCACACGTATCATCTCAGTGAGATGTCTAAATAAATGGTGTTTCGGCAGCATTGGTACGCCTCCCAACTCAGCCAGATTGCAATGCATTGCTGCGAACGCTTCCAAATCATCACACACATTAGGCGGTACTTTGCGAGGCTGCTTCTCCAGAAGATCGTACCACTTCTCTAAAGCAAGGCCAGCCTGAAGCAACGTGTTTGATTTCTCTCTGTCTGCACATTTCCCTATGAACTTGCCCAGCAACCAAACAGAAAATAAGAATAACCACTTCGTCTCTGCGGCCTTCGTGCTGATCGTTGGGGAATGTTTTTCGCCGATCATCCCGTGGGTGATGTTTCCCACTCGTGTCAACTGGCTTTCAGTGATCCCTCGCCGATCCCTCTCTTGTGGGTACCAGTCCACCAACAGAATCATGATGTTTTGGAGGCCGATAGAAACCAGATCGTCCTGAGTGGTCGCCCGAAGATCGAACACGTTGTTTAGTAACAGCAGCCAGAAAACACTGCCAACATAGACCTTCATGATTCCAAGGTGGATGCAATGCATCTCGTCGATGCTGAATGTCGTAATATGGATTCCCAACGATGCATCGAGCAATGGATTACGATGGTACACCCGCGCATTTTCTCGTGGCCTCCAAAAGCACACAAGCTGGGGCTGCGCATCTAGGCCACTAAGTTTATCAAAGTCCATTGTATCTGTCATTGGCCACGTTGCCACAAGACGATCATTTTTTTTTAAGCCCAACGCTGGGATGTCATGTGAAAGGGCCCTCCCTTTATGCTTTTTCTTGAATTCTAATCTCCATCTGATAGTTCTGTGTGCTTCGTCTGAGTCCAAGATAACCCAATGCTCGTGGCTCTGACATTCTTTGTCGTAATTATTCGGCCCGTGCGGCAGTAAAGGATTCCGAAGATCGTGGTCCCTAAGTTCTGATTGGGGGCAGCTGCAAAAAAGGCACGGAGCAGTGTTATGGGCGCAAGTCGGCAGGCCCATGCCCGTGCTCAGCTCGGGCCAATCGGCCTTGATATCCACAACCACTGCGCGAAAGCCAAGTTCCTGCCCGATCGTTGTTTTCAACGTTTCTATTTTATACCGTCCATCCCATCACCTCTGCTCTCACCCCGAAAACACCTTCCCTCTTTCCCCGTTTATCATCCTGTACCTCCTCTATGTTCCCCCCACATATATATATATATATATATTTACAGATTCCCGCTGCGCTACTTCCGTTCTCCGTTTCCTGTCCTTCGCTATCGCCCGTATCGTCCCTTGGCTTTCGCAGCACTCTCCAATGGCACATTGGATTGGCCTTGGATGGTCGCTCGGGGCAGACGAGGCGCCCTGCGGAGCTGAAAGCGGAGCGCGAGCTCCCAGAGGGGGAGGGGGAGTTGTATACATATAGATATGTGTGTATATAGACATATAAACATATCTCTATGTACACCAATCTGTACAAAACATACATATTCACAAATGAGAGAAGGAGGAGGAGGCGGAAGGGATTGGGTAGTGCCTCACGCACACCCCTTGAAGCGAACACCGTAATTCTCCGCCTGCCTTTCTCGTGCTCTGCGTATCCACTCGCTGCTGCAATCCCCGCCGCTCCTGTCCAGATCTTTGACTTCGCTTTGAGTCGGACTCCAGCCACGAAGACCCGTCGTGGCGCACGCTTGGAAATACCCCGTTCGCCAGTGCAGATATGCTCCAATGCAACATGGTATAAACGGCATGCGTCGAACAATAGTGGCTGCACCCACAGTCGCACAACTCGCTTGTCCGTAAAACGCATAAAAGGTGCCGCTTGCCAGAGCTCAAGAGATGACAGCTAATGCTGAGAAAGCTTTCAGACTTAGTATATGGTGTCTTATCTGTATATAGTGCGATCGGTAATGTTTTCAATCTGTCTTCTCCCGATAGCTGTTTGACAACGTCGTGCTGTTCGTATGCGTCTATCCATTCAGCATCTCGCACGTTGTTTGCCCAGTCAGTCATTATTGAAGGGCTCTTCGAAATCTCATCGAACAACACTTCGTGCGGGGGCAGTGCATTCACGATCATTGGGCCGCGCTCTACTTCCCCCCTTACCTGGCCAGGCACAGGAAAAGAATATAGCATGTCGTCATATTGTGCAAACTCTAATGCAGCATCTAGTTTCCTCTGGAAGTGCCCTGTCTGCGACGTTGGAGGTAGCTTGTATTTGAATGCTTCCTCTACTCCGCAATGATATGCATACTCACATAAAGCACATACAGAGCGTGCAGAAATACGTTTTCCTGTGAGGTAGTGGTCAAGCAACTCCTCGATAAACAAATGTCCATACTCCTTTGCTTTGGCTTTCTTTGCTTCTTCACTTGGGTCTTGCTTCCATTCGGGCAGCTCCCACGGCCGAGGGGGTGACAAACCGCGTTTGGGCATCCCGCGAAAGCTCGATCTAAAACGCCTAGGCGCGAAACCCAAACCACAGCATTGCGTGCGTCAAACTGTAACTGCTGCTTTTAAAATCTGTGTTTGATGTCTAATTTAATGTGTTGTTGTGTATGCAACCTTGTGATGGCTTCGAGCAGTCGCACGCACTGCCGAACTCACGCTGGGCAAAGGAAGTGGGCATCAGAGGGAAGGGATGGGATGCAAGGTCGGGGGTGAGTTGATTCAAAGAAGAAGAAGAAGAAAAAGAAGAAGAAGAAGAAGAAGAAGCAAGACTGCTATACTTGTCCTCGCCGTCGCTCGGACGTCCATTTCCCGTGCATTTTTCGGTTTCGTACGTTTTTTTTTTCCGTCTGATGATCCAGGATGCTCCTCGCTGGTCCCCCCGAGAAAAAAACGCACACGTCCGAGCGATGCCAAGTGTCTACTGACCAAATCGTGCACCGCAGGCCTGTTGGGACAACGAAGTGGGCATAAGAGGGAAGGGAAGGAATGCAAGGTCGGGGGTGAGTTGGTCCAAATAAGGAGAAAGAATGCCATTGTGTACTGATCAGAGCGTGCACCGTACGCCTGTCTCTGTCAAGCGTAGCGTGGCCCGTGGGATTTCCCTCACAGGCGCTTCGCCACTAGAACTAGCATTATCTCTCCGACTGAGCAGTGGCAAGGCTTCTGAAATAAGTGTCTCATCCTTGACCGCAGGGAGGGGGCGGAGCGACTTCTTTGCGAGGGGCATGGGGAAGTGTGGGTGGTCATGGGAAACACAAGAAGCCTCAGAACGTTGCCAGATCAACACGAGCTCGCCCTTAACTCTGGGCGTAACAAAAATGCAGAGAACCAGCGCCCCATCTCAGCACCACCATCGGCCCCTGTCGAATGATCAACGCCTCTAGCCCCATCAACTTCCGAGGGCGAGGGTAAAGAAGGGATCGACGCATGCATCGGGTGAACGGGAGGGAAACAGGGGGGGGATGGAGGGAGCAGGGGAGGGGAAACAAGGTGGAGCGACGTCGAGGAACACGGAAAGTGGGAGGACCCCAATCTGCACCAGAGCGGTACCGGAGCGGCCCCGGAGCGCACCAGCTGCTCCGGAGCCCCCTCCGGAGCTCCCTCCGAGGCTCACCAGAGTTCATCGGAGTTCATCGGAGTTCATCGGTAGTTCATCGGTAGTTCATCGGTAGTTCATCGCTGTTGTTTTTTATGTTTTTCATATATATATATATATATATATATGGTTTTGCGCCTGTTTCATTGGAGTTCATTGGGTCCGGAGTTCATCGGTAGTTCATCGGTGGTGTTTTTGGGTTGGCCCCCGAGGATCCGCGGCGATTTCTACGAGATCACGAATGATTTGTGCCATCATTATGGACCCAGTAAGTATTTTCTTAATCGATGGCTGTCGTCCCTGGGGGGGCCGTGCAATGGGGGGCTGAAAATGCTGATCTCTGCTGGATTGACTGGTCTGCTGCATGCTGAACCCTGCTGCGCGACCCTGACTGCACCTACTTCTTGGCCCACTTGTTGTTCAACGAGTGCTGCTCGTTGATCATCTGATTCAGCGAGATCAGCTGGTCCACGGGCTTGGTCATCCTGCCCGCTCCCCATACACCAGCTTGCGCCAGACGAGCGATGAGGGGTGGGGGAAGAGTGGAGGGACAGGGAGGATGAAGGGTTGCAGGGAAGAATCAAGTTGAGGAGAAGGGGGATCAGGATGAAACGCAGGAGACAGAGGACAATCGAGGAGGAGATCTGAGGAGTTTGAACCGCAATCAAGCCCTGGGCCCTTGGAAAATACATTGCCCCTCTCTCCCTCCAGACTCTCACGCTCTCTCCTTTTCTCTCTTTCTCGCGCTCTCTGCTTCGTGATGGCTGCCAGCCAGCTCCCCTGCTATCCTCTCGACGATAAGCGTGTACTCATGGATGAGGTCCGTCGCTCTGATGTCCTTCTTGAGGTTGGATGGGGTCTCGATGCACATGCGGACGAAGAAGTCCGTGCGGCTACCCATCGCCTCGTCGACTTTCTTCTGCAAGGACTTGGCCCAGTCGTCTGGGTGCACCTCCCTCTCCCACATTGTCAGAGCAAGCGAATGAGCCGCCGAGCCGCCGCTGTCGCCGCCGCTGTCGCCGTCGCCGTCGCCGTTGCCGTCGCCGTCGCCATCGCCATCGCCATCGCCATGGTCGTCCCTTCCCACCGCCATCCCCCCCACCTTCAGCCACTTCCACTCAGGCATGGTGTCCATCGCGCTCAGGAACGTAGTGGCGCAGTTCATCGCCGTCTGGTAGGTCGTCAGCACCGTCTTGGCCTTGGTCTCGGCTGCCTTGATGCGCGCCAGCTCCTCCTTCTTCGTCTTCTGCTCCTCGGTGGCCTCCTTGCCATCATCAGGACGCTGGCCCTCCGCCTGTTCGAGGATGCCAGCCATGCACCTACACCGATCCTGGCCAGCCCAATCCTGAGCGCAGGATCGACCGATCCTGGGATCAGGATTGACCTGGCCAGCTTTTGTGTGGGCGCATGGTTGGCGGCTCGTACCTTGCGCTTGGCCTTCCCCTTGCGCTTCGGCGCAGCTGCCTCGCCGATCGATGCCGCTGGAGCTGCGCCCTCGCTCGATGCCGCTGGAGCTGCGCCGCCGCACGATGCCGCTGGAGCTGCCTCGCCGCTCGATGCCGCTGGAGCTGCCTCGCCTCTCGATGCAGCTGGAGCTGCGCCGCCGCTCGATGCTGCTGGAGCTGCGCCGCCGCCCGATGCGGCCGCGGCGGCGCCGCTGCTCTCGCCCCGCTGGCGCTTGCGGTCCTGCTTTTGGAAAGACGGGGGGGAGGGGGACCCGTGGAGTTCTTGGGGTTGGGTGCGTTGAGGTGGCAGTTCTTCTCCCTCCTAAGGGAGGGGAGGAGGCGAACGATGATGAGGAGGAGAAGGAGGACGAAGAGGAGGATAAGGGAGGAGGAGGAGGAGGAGGAGGAGGAGGAGGAGGAGGAAGAAGAGGAGGAGGAGGAGGAAGAGGAGTGGGAGGGGGAGAGGGAGAGGGAGAGGTGAGAGGAACATGATGAGGAGGGAGAGGTTGAACACGTCCCAGTCCCCTTCATGCTGCTGGTCATCCCTCTCTCGTTTCTATTCTCTCTCCTGATCCTCCACTTCCTCCTCCTTACCTTGCCCCCTGCGCTCCTCCGCCTGCTCGAGTAGCGCCACCTCCAGGGCCTGCGCGTCCAGGCCGCGCTTGGCCCACGCGCGCGTGCCCGCGCCCACTCCATGGACCTGGGCTGAAGTGGAGGAGGGGGGGTTGGAGGAGGAGGAGGAGGAGGAGGAGGAGGAGGAGGAGGAGGCGGCGGAAGAGAAGGAGATGCGGAGGATGAGGAGGAGGAGGAGGAGCAGGAGGAGGACCAGGAACAAGAGAAGAGGGAGGCTGAGTCGCCAGCGACCATTGGAGGATGAGGAGGAGGAGGAGGAGGAGGAAGAGACGGATGAGACATCGAGGACGATTCTGATTACGATGATGTTATTGATGCTGATGATGCTGCTGACGCGGATGCTGTTGGTAATGAGGCTGTTGGTGACGGTGATGATGATGCCGATGTTGATGATACTGATGATACTGATGATGGTGATGCTGATGATGTTGGTGATGCTGACTATGAAGATGGTTCGACCGATTATGTTGATCATGCGGATGATGATGTTGCGATTGATGATGATGATGCTGATGATGATGATGATGCTGATGATGATGATGATGATGCAGATGCTGTTGGGTATGCTAATGATGATGCTGATGCTGATGGTGATGTCGACGCTACTGGTGATGTTGCTTAAGATGATGCTGCTGATGATGATGCTGATGACGATGCTGCTGCTGTTGGTGATGATGATGACACTGCTGCTGATGCGGACGAGGATGATGCTGATGTTGCTGATGGTGGCGACGATGCTGGTGTTGCTGATGTGGCTGGTGGTGATGACGATGAGGAGGAGGAGGTGGAGCAGCAGCAGCACTGCTTGTATCGAACGAGGAGGATGAGCGGCAGGGAAGCAGATCGATCCCAATGACCTCCTGGGATCCCAACGCACGCACGCTCTGGATGGACTCGCCGATCACAACCTCCAGCGAGTCCGCAGGCGCCAGCTCGGCGTACTGCGTCCACGCGCGCTCCATCTCCTCGCGCTTGCCGACCTCGAGGTAGAGGTAGCGCATGCGCTTGGCCATGGCGTCCCACCTGCACCAGTCACCGCCCATCTTGATGCAGCTCTCCACGTAGTTCTGGGCGGCCACGATGTTGCTGGGGTCGTCGTAGCCGCCCTCCTCCTGCCCGCCCTCCGTTCGAACTCACAGCGAGCGTGACCGTGCAGAAAGAATTGACCCAGCACCACTGACCACGTACACGACGTTTGCCGAGGGCATTGGGGGAGGCTTGATGACTTAGAACAACACATGGATTAGGAGGAAGCGAAGGAGGAGGAGGAGGAGGAGGATGAGGATGAGGAGGAGGATGAGGAGGGTGAGGAGGAGGAGGAGGAGGAGGGAGGAGGTGGAGGAGGAACGTATGGAGAACGCGGGGGAACTGTAGGAGCATGCGAAGGCGTATGCCATGCCAGATGTGCGCATCACTCGCCCCCCCATGGTGCCCACCTGCACGATCCTCGAGAAGCTCCTGTAGACCCCGTGCTCGCTCGTCACCTCCCGCCACAATGATCGGCGCGAGACTGCGAGAGAGAGGGGACAATTAGAGAGAGAGGGAGAGAGGGCACAATGATAGGCAGAGATCAGCGAACCACTGAAACAGAGAGATGAAACTAGAACGCCACACCAGAGAGAGAGAGAGAGGGAGAGAGACAGAGAGAGAGGGAGAGCGGGACCAACCAAACATACGGTTCCAGACACATTGACGTAGAGCGAACATGCCCCCCCCCCCCACTTTGCGGTAGCAGTCGGTCTTCGAGAATTGCTCCTTCACCTTTTTGAGCTTCTTCTCGGCCCACTCCTTCCTGAACTGGGCCTTCGCCTGGACACCGTTCCCGACTGCTGCCAATGCCTGCGGTGGGCGGCCCTCCCCCAGTCCCGACCCAATGTACACCCCTTCGTCTTGGCTAAGACAGGCAGGGTGTATGGTTTTACATGGTTTCGACACTAACATGTTTAATCATCGGTGCCTTTGCCAACTCGGGGTCGGCTTTCACCGCTCTCTCGAACTGCTGCGACACTGGCGTTCTCGTCTTCACCCCGTTTTTGATGGCCTCCTCCAGCTGTTTGATCAAGCCGTGGTCGGCGCCAGCCATCTGTTGTGCTGCATGTTTTTTTCAGTTCTTGTTCACCCCGTTGTTGCAGCATCAACTCCAGCTGCTGGATGCGGCCCATCAGCCCTTGCTGGTCACCAGCGTTCTCCGTGGGGGGCTCTGCTTTGACCTGCACGAGGCCGCTGCTGTCGTTGGTGCTGTTGTGGCTGTCCACCTAACAAGGTTATGCACTGTGATTGTCACATCGTTGCCGCTACCGTCGTCGTCGTCATCTTCAGCATCGGTATTGTCATCTGGCTATCCACCTCCCTCCTCATCATTTTCCTCTCCTACGCGGCACGGCCCACCGTGTTCGCAACTGAAGCACTGTCGACCTGCATGGCGGCGGTCCCCGTGTCCGTAGCTGGCTTCTCGGCCTCCGTTTCGGCGTTCCCCGTGTGGTCATCCTCTCCGTTCCCCGTGTGGTCATCGGCTCCGAGTTGGCTCTCTTTGTGGTATGGGCGCGTGCTTGGCGACATTCGCAACTGTTCGCTGGAGCTGCCTGGAAGACACCAGCCAACGCGGGCGTAGAGACGCCTGCGCTCGTCTGGATCGTCGGGCATACGATCTGGCAGGGGCGACAACCCGCTCCCATTGGACGCCCCTTGCTGCTCGGGCGCCGCTGGGGCGGGCGTTGCCTCGGGCTGTGGCTCTGGCTGGTGCGTCGCTGGGGCGGGCGTTGCCTCGGGCTGTGGCTCTGGCTGGTGAGCACCCGCTGGCTGGCTGCCCTCACTGGAGGAAACGTGCACGAGCTGGCTGGCGGGCGCCGCGTGCGCCTGCTCGGACTGGTTCTGGGAGGGCGGGTCGCCCTCGCGGTGCACGGCCAGGGCGTGATGGAATTTGGACTCGTGCATCGGGGTGCGTTGGTCTGCAGGGCCCATGGCGTCATCCACCAACGTCTGCGTGTGCTTGGTCACGGAGGTCTCGGCGTCGATCTGCGTTTCAGGCCCTGGCTGGCCCGTTGGGATGTCGATGTCGCCACCGTCGTTGGCGGCGGCCACAGGCGCTGGATGGGCGTACTGGGAGAGCGGCGCCTCTATGGGAGGTCGAGGCGAGACGGAGGAGGAGGGTAATGATTACAAGGGGGGATGGGGGCAAGGGCGGAAGTGCATCGTATTCCTCCTCACCGACGTCAAGCGCAGACTCACAGTCCGAGTTTAGACCGATCGCGAACGTTCGAAAGGTCAGCGTGGAGAAATTCGAAGCAACATCGAAGATGAGAGAACTGTCGCTCTCCTTTCTCTCCTAGGATGCCAGTGGCGGGGGTGGTGGGGGGGGGCAGGTGGGGATATAATATTGAGCACACATAGAACGGAGAGGCACTTCGGACCCCAGGGAATCCTCGTCATCGGAATCATGCAACTCGATCACCTGCTGTTCGGCCTGGCTTGCTGACAGCCTCATCGCCTCAGCGACTTGCTCGTCACCGCCGTAGTCCCCCTCAGCGAACACCCCTTGAAAGTTCCCGTCGCCGTCCATCTTGCGACCACGACCACGAAACGCCACGAAGGTTGTGTCCCCAGTCGGCGGCATGCCGCTACCGACGCCGCTAGGGAACGACATGAATCTGACCTTCTAGTGATATGGAACCCTACTTGTAGTGGTATGTGGACCCAGCTCGACCAGCGCTGCTCGGGCCGAGTCGTTCTCGAGGTGTAGGTGGAGGTGGATGAGGAGGAACGGGAGGAGGAGAAGGAGGAGGGAGAGGAGGAGGAGGAGGATGGGAACGAGGAGGGGGAAGCTTGGGATGGGGGCGGGTATATATGAGCAGACGGATTGATTGGGGCTGCTCGGTGCATTCGGACATCGTCTCTAGGACATCGGGACGATCGGATGGACATCTTTTCTAGGGCATCGGGACGTCCCTATGACATCGGGACATCGTCTCTAGGACATCGGGGCATCGGGACGATCGGATGGATCGTTCTAGGACATCGTGTCTAGATGGGCTGCGTCGGGGCATTTCTCTTGTACGTGTCCGTCCCCGGTGCCTCCGCCCAGTCTTGCCCATTGTCTTGATCCCCATCCCCCCGTCGCTCGGACGTCCATTGTCTGTGTTTTGTTCGGTTTCGTGCGTTGCTTTGTATTTCGCAGGATGATCCAGGGTGCTCCTTAATAATTCCCGTCGGGAAAGTGCACACGTCCGAGCGATACCAAGCCATGCCCATGTTCACTCCTCCTTACTAGCGAAACTGGTGTGGTCCCTGCCAATGCCTCCTTTCCTTGCTCCTGGTCCTCCTCCTCTCCATCCTCCTCCTGGGCAGTTCGTCTGTCCATCATTTCTCTGCAGCTCATAACTGCAATGCAGTGCTGGTGCGGCACACGCCGCGGCAGCGTCAGTCTGACGCTGACTGATCACGGACACCACGGGGACCGTCAGCTTGGCCACCTCCCCTCCGCCATTATAGATGTGGGCCGTTGGAAACTGCGGGGCTAAGGATTAGAGGCAAGGGCCAGCGGCAACTTGGAGGGTGCGCGTAGAACGCGCGGGTGATTCGCAACATGAGGGTAGGGGGGAGGACTAGCGCGAGGGCGGGAGAGGCAGGGCCAGGGGTGAGGCGGAGGACCAGCAGAACAGAGAGAAACAGGAGGAGGCTCTGGCTACTGGCCAGGGCGAATACCACCTGGGCAAGAAATCAAAACGACGAGGGAAACATGCGCCAAGTATGATAAGTGCAAAACCTGTGTAAACATACAGAACGGTGTAAACACACAATGCAAGTACGATCAATGCTGTCCCACCAGGTGCGTCCGCAGGTACACACTTCTTGATAAGCTCGTCCCGCAACTTGTACATGCCGTCGGAGTCCACTTTGCCTGCCAGCATTTTAAATCAGCCGTCTCCCTGCTTCCGTCTTCCATTCAAGCCCCCTATCTCCATCCCCCGCTCCCTCCTCTTACTCGCTCTCTCTCTCTCTCTCTCTCTCTCTCTCCTTATGTTGTTTGTTGCATGTCTCTATCTCGTTCTCGCTCTCTCCTTCTCTCCCACTCTGCCTCGCCCTGTTCGGTATTGACTTATGCTTCCTTCCATCTCTGTACCTCCCGTTGCCCCCCCCTCTTCCCCACTCGCCTCCAAATCTCCTCCCGCCTCGTCGCACTTCATCGCACTTCATTGCACTTCATTGGCGAGTTCATCGCTGCTCTCCCTGATCCCGCCCTGCATCGCTCCCAGCGCGTGGCCTTCGCAATACTGTTTGCAAACCTCGACGATGATCTTTTCGGCCAACTCCTCCGTAATCCTGTCCCTGATGGTGATCTGGCAGATCTGCTTCCATTTCTCGCCAGGCGCGTCGACCTTCTCCTGCAGCACATAGATATCGTTCCTGTCCTCGGGGCGGGGCGGCTGTAGAGGTGGGGCGACGGAGTCAGAGGGAGCTCCCTCATCGCCCTTGTCCTCACCCCTCCCCCAGGGGAGGGGTGAGGGCATGAGCGACGAGGGTTGGCGATGAGGAGCGAGGGGATGGGCGGGCCGAATAAGGAGGAATGTGTGATGAGGGGTGAGGAATGAAGGGAGAGAGATCACTGAGGACTGTGAATGGGGGAGGCCTGGCGAGTGAAAGCAGCAGAAGTACGAGGACAACAATTACTGTCCTTCTGAGGCTTCAGTTTCGCTTCCACTTTCTTTTTCCCGTCAGGCGTCATCCCTTCACTGACTGGTGGAACTCGGCCCGTCCCGCTTGCTTTCACTTTCTGCACCTCTGCTAAGTCGTCCGGTGTCATGCTTTCCACTCGAACCCACTCATCGCCAAACAGTGCCCTCACCTCACCCTCGATAGTCGAAGTATCAAATTCATTGCTGTAGATTGGTGCCGTTTTTTTGCCTTTCGAGTTCTCATTTCGCATGTACGCCATGCCTTTATCCTTGCACCACTTTGCTGTCTTGTCCTGTTTGGCTGCCTTGTCCTTGCTCGTCTCTGTTGCTGTGGCATGGGCTGCTGGCTCTGAACTGGCTGCTGCCGAACCTGCTGTTGCTGCTGCTGCTGCTGCTGCTGGTGCTGCTGCTGGTGCTGCTGCTGCTGCTGCTGCTGCTGCTTGTGGGGCCTCGACTGCTGCGATGCCTGCTGCCCCTTGTACAGCAGCCTCCTGCCCTGGGTCCAGCCTCATCCTCTTCACCGTCTCCTCAGGCGTTCTTTCGGGGTGCCTCGGTGACATGCCAAACGAATATGCAGCGTCGAACCCGCCGCCCTCGATCTCGTCGAATCCATCATCACCGCCATCACAGGACTCGAACTTATTCCTATCATATCCAAACAGCGGCCCTGGACCAGCGGTCTGCTCATCTTTTGGTTCTGTCACATGGGGGGCTATCTTTTCTGGAGTCTTTGCTTTCAGGCGTTTTGCTGGCTTCGGCCCTGCGGCATCATCATCTACTTTCGTGGCTGGCTTCTTCGCGACTGGTGCACTCTTTGCCGACGGCCTCTTACGAACTCCTGCTGGCTTCTTCTGAACTGAGCCCTCTTCCTCCTCCTCCTCCTCCTCCTTCTTTTCCTCCTCGTCCTCTTCCTCCTCTTCTTCTTGTTGTTCTATCTCCTCCGCCGCCTCGTCATCTTTCTTATCTTCATCTTTGCTCTCGTCGGCATCCTTGACCTGCTCCTGAGTCTGCTTCTCCTGGCCTCCACCTGTCTCCTCGCCGTCGAGTTCTGCTGCAGCTGGCTTCTTGACAGGCGTCATGAACGGCCGCACCCATTTCGTGTCTGGATGCCTCTTCAGAGCATCGCGGATGTGGCACAATGCGGTGCGGAGCCTGTCAGTACGAACTTCCACCCGCTCGTCAACTTCCTGCCCTACCCCGTAGCGACACGTTACAGTCGGGATTGATTGGATAGGACACGCGATAGGACGCAAGACCCTTTCGAGGGCCACATTCCCATAGGAATGTAGGAGGCAGGGGTCGCGACACACAGGGCACAAGGGTACCTTTGATTGGCAGGGTCGACCTAATAATCGACCTCGACTGTATGCGAGGATTTGGGAGGGCGGGATGGAGCAGGAGGCAGGTTAAGGAGGGCGGGGGGGATTGAGGATGAGGGGTGGATGAAGAGGGGAATGCGGACGGGCGGGACTACTTGCAACACCACCAGGCAAGTGCGCATGCATGACCCCTTTCCCCACCGTGCTAGATAGCTTCCCCAAGCCGCCAGTCTTCTTCAGGGAGTGCACCAGGCGCAATGCGTTCCTCCATATCTCGATGGGCACCTTCTCGCCCTCAACAATCTCGCGGAGCTTTTTGAGCATGCTCTCGTGCTGCCCGCCCGAGGGGTTGCGGTGCCGACGACGACGGCGACGATGCCCCTCTTCCTCCTCCTCTTCCCCCTCATCTTCCCCCTCTTCCTCCTCTTTATTCAGGGTAGTTTCCCCGACGATCCCAGCATTATCTTTCGTGTGTCGTATCTCCCCTTCTCTCCTTATCTCTCTTTCTCTCTCTCGCTCTTTGTTTGTTGTTGTTGTTGTTGTTGTTGTTGTTGTTGTTGGCCCACTGGTTTCCTTCCTGTCCCGCATCTCGTGCATCCTGTTGTTCCTCATCATCTTCATCTCCCGCTCCGTTCCCAGTGCCCTCATCTCCTCGATCCTCCTGTCTCCATCTCTTTCTCTGTTGTCGCCTCCTCATTTGTATTCCCCCTCTCCGTCCTGCTTCTCCTGCTCCTGTTCCTCCTCCTCCTCCTCCTGCTCCTCCCCCTCTTCCTCCTCCTTCTCCGTCAACCTCCGCCCCCATCCCTCCTTGCCCTCGCCACTGCTACCCCGCTCCCCTCCTCAGCCAGTCTTTCTGTGATCACCTCCGCCTGCCGCATGCCCCTGGGGTACATGAAGAACATCGGGCCGTCCACAAACTCCAGCAGCGCCTCGAGTCGGGATCGCGGTCGGGTGGAGGATGGGGAGAGAACGACATCAGAAGAGTTGCGGGAGAACGATGGCTGCGAGCGGAGAATAAATCTGAGTGGGGGGGGGGGGCAAGGGATGCACGGGCGAGGATGGCAACGTTCCGAATTCGAATGGGCGCTGCAAGGGTCGGATGATGGGCAGGGGGGGGCGGGGGGAGGGGGCCGATGGCAAGCACTCGCCATCGCTCTCCTTTCCCTAATGCGCATTCCTTCTCTCTTCCCCCTGCCCTGCGTGCGTGGCCGCCTTCGCGATCACCACTGGCTTGACGGTCGACTCAAGGTTGTCGCCGTCGTCGCCATCAGTCGCGTCGGCGCCCTTCTCGGGCGCTTCTGCGGGGCTTGCCATCTTGAGCCCGCCGACGCTGGCGCGCAAGCAAGGGGCAGGCCGAGAGTTCAAGGGAGGGACGGCCCGTGAATGGTGGACATGATAACAGACAGGGAGGGACGAATCTACAACTACTTACACACATATACGCTCATACACATGTATATGTAATATGTATATATGCAAAAATAAGTACTTGCATACGTACGTATGTGCATATGTATACATACACACATATATGTGCATGTGAAATTATACATGTGTATATACGTAATCACATGAATACATATATGTTCATATGTTCAGACGTATTTTTGCATCCACAATATATATATATGTATGTGTATATATATTTACATACATATATATGCCTATACATATATATATAATCATTTTCCGGAACCAGAATATATCTCCGGAGCCATTTTGTGTAACAGCATCGATCCGGAACCAAAATTCGTTCTTTTTGAAGAGCGAAAATGTCCGGAACCATTTCGTGGTTCCCAAGGACCTCTGGGCAGCGGCGCTTGCGCACGTGACCTCGGCGAAGGACTGGATTATGAGGGCGCGCCCCCCGCGCCAGGTTGCAAAGAAGGGCCAATTGAAGGGGCGCCGCGCACGCGAGCTCCTGACAGCGGCATAGATAGCTGCAGGCGGCGGGGGAATCGCCCTGGAGGAAGAGGAGGGCGACGACCCCGCGACGAGTCTGGGCGGCGGCGCGGACCCCCCCCCCCGAGGCCCCCCGCAAGAGGCAAAGCACCGCGCCGGCAGGGCGGGGGGGGGAAGGGGGTGCCGGCGACCGCCGGATGATATTGTAGCGCCGTTGGCGTTGACCCTAAGGGCGCGCGCCAAGAGTGTTCTGACGTGCCCAACCAACGCAGAGATGCGTTCTGCGCGCGCGGCAAAGTTCGAGCGACGAATGTTCGGCCTGGATGCTCTGGGCGTGAATTGGTTGTTCCAGATGATGTGGGATGACGCGGGCGTCGGCGGCGTTCCGCGTCTCGCCGACGCTGACCGCGACGAAAGCGCAGCCGCGCCGTCGCGGTCAGCGTCGGATCCAGTGGGCAGTGGAGACCCTGGCGTCATCCACATTGACCTGGCGGACCGTCCGCCCGAGGAGCGCGCGGCCGAGGGGGGCGGCGTCGGCTTCGCGATTGCTTGGGGTTTCAAGGGCACGTGGGCCGCAGCGGTCACGCGCGAGGGCAAGCGCAAAGGGAATGCCATCGAACTGGAATGCAAGAAGTTGACGAAGACGAAATGGAAGGACATCGCCGAAGCGGAAAGGTACGATTACAACTGCGAGAACATCACGCCCGCCCAGAAGAAGCAGGCGCCGCAGGAGCACCTGGAAATGAAGGTGCCGCAGATCATCGGCTAAGCCACGGGGGAACCGCAGTGGCGGACCCGCGGCAGACCGCCGCAGTGGCGGGCCGCGGGCTGCAACGGCGGACCGCAGGCTGCAAATGGCGGACCGCAGACCGCGAGGTCGCCGCGTGAGCGCGCGCGTCGGGGCGCGCCGTGGGGGGCAATCACTCGTCGGGGAGATGGGCATTTGTCAGAAAAATACATTCCCCGCGATCGCGTGCTCCTCGCGTCCCCCCCCCTTCCGATGCATTACTTATCGTTGCGTGTCTTCATTCGTCCAGCATGTTCAGCGCCCCTTCTCGGTAAGCAGCCCCCCTCCCCGCGGCCGCGTTCGAGGCTCAAGCAGCAGCGCGCGGCGATCGGGTTTCCCGTGGGCGCGCCAGTTGGCACGCGATGGCATGGCAAATGCAAGGATGCCATCCATTGCGAAGTGGAATGGTTGAAGTATCCTAGCGGTGGAAAGCCGAGAGAGACCCGCTACGGCGCCACGTTTCGTAAACATCTGGAACCGCAGTAGCGGGGATATGCGCCCTGAGAACATCAAGGCGCACGCGTGCGCGCAAGACGACTGCGTTGCACAGCGGGGCGAAGGGAGGCATGGAGCGTTCGACTGGCGCCCGCCAGCGGCGCCGTCGGATCCAGGGGCAGGGGAAGGAGTGGCGGCCCCAGCCGCCGAAGGCGACGCGTCCTCATCAGGACTTCGTCGTCGTCCTCCTCCTCCTCCATCTCCCCCAGCTCCCGCTCGGAGGCCCTCGTCCTCCTCCTCGCCCTCCTCGCCCCCATCGTCTCCCTCCCCACCCCCGCCCATCCTCCTCCCCCTCCCCCTTCAAATCCGAAGTCCCAGTGGCCGCAGCGGCGGGAGAGGGCGCCGCAGACGCGACTGCAGCGCCAGAGGGCGCAGCCGCGCCAGAGAGCGCAGAAGGGGGAGCGGCATCAGGAACTCCACCGCCTGGAGATGACGCCGCAGGTGCGGTTGAGGTCGCCGCGGGAGTAGAAGCGAGCGGGGTTGCAGCATCTGTAGGGCGCATGCTGCCAGCGCTCCCGTTGCCAGCGACGTGGTCCGAGAGTGCCGCGCAGTTCTTTCCGCGCCCCGAC
Organism: Prorocentrum cordatum; assembly: GCA_963575745.1. Taxonomy (NCBI): domain Eukaryota; class Dinophyceae; order Prorocentrales; family Prorocentraceae; genus Prorocentrum; species Prorocentrum cordatum. The sequence continues at coordinate 52,191 of CAUYUJ010000242.1, read as the reverse complement.
CCAGATGCAGCGGCCTCAGTGGCGGCGCCGACCGCGGCGCCAATGCGGATGCGAGCCCCCGCGCCTCCAGCGCCGCCGCAAGAGAGTGCACCTGCGGCGAAAGCTCCGCGGATGGATACCGCAGCGCGTTCCGACGACGACGGCGACGACGACGAGGGCGGGGCGAGAACGCACGTTGTGGACCAGCAGGTGGTCGCGCAGCCTCCGCTTTCGGCCAGGCCCGAGCTTCTCCAGGCCTTCCGGTGGCAGACGGGTTTGCGCGATGACGGTGCTTTGCTGGCAATCGCAGGTGGCATGCCCGAGCCGACGCGGGAAGAGCAAATCAGGCCGCACGAGGCCTTCAAGCAACAACCCGTCGTCGCAGTCACGAAAATGAAGAAGCCAGCGCGCGCCTGGCTGCTCGCAGATCGCAACGCGGTGTGCAGGGGGCTCCAGGAGTACGCCCGCAGTCGCGGTTGGGTCTGCGGGCGGCTGACGCGGGGCATTGTGGTCGGCTTTTGTCAGCAACGCAAATGGCTGACAAGCATGAACGAGAGAACGCAGGCATCAGCCGTGACAAAGTGGTGGTGGCGCTGGAAAAACATGCAGGGGGTGGTGCCGCACCCTTCGAAAGCGGATACTCAAAAAGCAGACGTCGCGCAGATGGCGCTGGTCGTCATGCGAAGTGCGCATGGTTGGAAGTTTCTCTGTACGACTGGTGGTCGCACATGAGGTATTCTGTGGACTAGAAAGCCGTCGCGAAGAGGAGCGCAGTCGCGCAGGAGCGCCCGAAGATCATGGCAATATTCACCCAAGCCCTGCTGGTCGCGAAAGCGCGGCAACTCGCAGCGCAACATTGCGTGGAAGCATTGAAGCAGGGGCCCGGACTCAGACCTTCGGCACCGCAGTTGCGGCCAAGGTGGCGGGCGAAGCGGCGGCGCGCGCACGGTCTGAGCATGCGAAAGCTGAACCGCAAGTGTAAGATGCCGAAATGGCTTCTGCGGTCCAGTTTCGACGCGATGATTTTGAACGTGCCCAGGGCGCGCGCCGCCGCGGACGCCCTTCTTGGGCACGGCCAGCGCGTCCTCAACTGGGGCCAGCCCCCGTCCCCTTTCCACCGCAACGAGGCGGGCTCTGCTGAGAAGCCGCGCCTCTCCGCGAAGGGGGGCGTCGCCCCGCTGGTCGAAGCGCGCGGCCGCGGCAAAGCCAAGTTGACGGCGAACCTCACGGTGTCCAGCGACAAAGAGGAGATCCGCAGTCGCGGGCCGCCGCCTGCGGAGCTGATCTTCAAGGGGGGGCCCGAGATTGCGAGGAATCTCGCAGCGCGCGCTCCCAGTAACGAGCACCCTCCCTGGGTGTCCACGACGACTTCCGAAGAGGGGAGGTATCGCCACGAGCGCGTCGTCGCATTCCCGAAGCGGCGCTTGCGCGAGTGGCCGGACGACGCGAAAGCGCGGGGGCCGCGGCGAATCCTCATGGCCGACGCACACGGCCCCCGCGACTCAGATGCGGTCAGGAGACTCGCGCGGCAGCACGGCTACGTCCTCATCATTCATGGTGGCGGGACAACCGCAGTAGCGCAGCCCGTGGGCACGGACCTCAACCAACGCGTCAAGCGCGAATACATCGCTCGCGAAGTCGCCAGGCTGATCCGGCAAATGACACATGACAACAAAAAGGCTCCGCACTTGAAGCGGGGGGACTGCGTGGACTTTATGGTCGAGGTGCTGAATAACTTGCAGCTCCACTTGAACGCCGCAGACGGCTTCCTGCAGACGGGCATCAGGGCGCCGCTCGACAAGCCAGGCGACCTGGAGATCTGCAGGGAGGCGGCGGCGCTGTGGACAGAGGCGGGTTTCCGAGAGCAGGCTCAAGCGGTCGCACAACGGCAGACAACGCCCCACACTTCTCTGCGCAACGCACAGTGAGTCAGACAAAGTCCTCGCCAATCTGGGCGAGGAAGAAGGAAAGACGACGAAAGAGGATGAAGACGAGGAGGAGGATGGCGCGGAGGGGGGGACGGACGAGGGCGATGGCGATGGGGAACGGCGCCGACGACGCGGACGAGGAGCAGGGGTGGGAGGAGGCTGTTGCGGCAGACGCTGAAACCGCAGCAGCGGATGCGAACTCGCCCGCCGCACCCGCGGTGGACGCCGTGGAGGTCGCAGTCGACGCAGGCGCGGCCGAGCACGCGGCAGCGGCGGTGCCCATGCAGGAAACACTCAAAGAGACCGAAACAATGTTACGGGAAGTGGGTATGCAGAGCCCTGCAATGCATTGTAGAAGCGAGGCGCGCAAGATGAACAGAAACGCCAGCGAGAGTTCTCGCGACGACGGCAATCTCCTGCGAGCCTTGACTGCGCAGCTAGATCACAAAGCTGCAGCGGCGCAAAGAAGCGGCGATTGACGAAGGGAGCGAACGACAGAACCTTGGCGCTGCGCGACCTGGAAGGCGAATAATGAGGCCGCAATCGCGGCGGAAGACGCGCTGTCGAGCAAGTTCGCCATGGCCCAGTGGAAGCCAGAAGGGGTTGAACATCAGGAAACACAGGATGGCGGCGTTGGATCGCCTGGCTCGCGGCAAGGACGTCCTTTCACAGGCGCAGAGGTCGGAGTGGTAGTGGTTCAAAACGAACTGGGACGACGCGATGAGCAAGGAACACAAGGAGGACTGGCATAATCTTTTTGCTGCGTGGATGCAACAGGTCGCCCGCGAGGCCGCAGCTGGGAATCGCGCCGCGCTGTCGCAGTTTATGCGCAACGAGACGGCGAGGAGAACGTTAGGGGGCAGGTGGCGCCGGCGGTCCCTGCCGGCGCCGTTCCAGACCGCAGTGGCGGTGGAAGCGGGGCCGCAGCGTAATTGGCGGCGCCGCGACGCAGGAGACCGCAGCAGCGGGGTGGCGGCGAGTTGGCGCGTGAGCGTCGCAGCCAGGTGGACAAAAACACGCATCCTCCTCCACATCTTCGTCAGCGCCATCATCATCAGCATCATCGCCCACATCAACATCATCATCAGCATCGCCATCAACGTCATTATGATCCTCCCCCTTCCTCCGCGCTCCACGCTGCCTTCCCCCCGCATCGCCCTGCCCCTCGACCTCGTGCTCCAATCCGACCTCTTTCTCCTCGTCCACTCCCCGTGCGATGGTTGTTGGCGGCTCGAGGTGGTTCGGCCGCCGCCATGCGGGAGGTGATGGCCGCGGCCATCTGGTCGCCCTCCCGCCCAGCTGCGAGCGGGGCCACTACTGGCGAGGAAAGCCCGATGGACAGAATGCTACAGAACGAGCATGACGCCGCAGTCGCGGCAAACGCTCGGGGGAACGCGGGGGCGGTCGCACACTCGGATGACGACGACGACGACAACGACGACGGAGGTGCCGCGCAAGACGGTGACACTTTGGCTGGTTCTGCGGCGGCGGCCTCTTCGCGCAGGGACGACGCGGCCGAAGAAGAAAGACAGAACACAGGGGGCCGAAGGGGCGGGCGCGGAAAACGCAGTGGCGGACGCGACGAAGAAAACACGTTCGCGGTTGAAACCGACGCGGGCGGAGAAAACGGCGCGGCTGAGCATTGCCAACCAGCAAAGAGTCACAGATCAGGCGACGACGAGCTGTTCCACCTGCTGTCTGGGGCCGCCGAAGAAAACGACGACGACGGGGGGGGGTGCGCGCGAGACCGCAGCAGCGGGCGCCGCCAAGGCGGAGGCGGAGACGTTTCAGTCCCATCCCGGTACAAGTACTTGCGCGTCAAAGGCGATGAACCGAATGGCACTCTTCTCCTCGGCGTGCGAGAACGCAGTGGCGGCAGCATAGAGAGCCTCGGGTTCGCGCGGTTCAAGAGAAAGGACGAGGCACGCATGCAAAAACAGAGAACGAACTCAACGGGTACTCCAGGGCCCTGGTCACAGGCTACCCTGGGCGACCCAGTGCCGCGCCCGGGCAACAGATTCAACGTCGCGGCGTTGCGCGTGCACGACGAGTTGGCCAACAATGACTTTGGGACACAGAGGCTGGAACAGTTCTACGCCTGGTTCTTCCAGGAGGTCCAACGCAGTCGCGTGCGAGTCGCCATGGGGGACCTCAACCTGTGCATGTTCGGCATTGTCCGCAGGGCCCGCATGGCTGGCCCGGTGGTCGACGCGGCCGCGCGGGCCCCCTGGGAGACCGGCCGAGGCCGACCCTGGGCGGACAGCATGGCGGTGATGTTCTTCGACTGCCCTGGGAAGTACACGCTCTGCAAAGGTTTGGAAATCTTACACGGCCGCAGTGGCGGGCTCTTGAACGATGAAGGGCCGAACAAGAATCCTCCCACGTTCGGCATCGCGCACGGGCCTGGAAAAATGCAGGAGACGTGCCTCCCCAAGAAGATGGCCCCGCAATAGAAGATGGAATCATTGCTGACGCCAGCTGCTGCATCGTCGATCGCAGTCCGCGCCTACGAGGCACAGATGGATAAACGCAAGGCAACAGGAAACTGGGGGGGATGGACCCCGCACCCCTTCAAAGCAAAGCAAAAAACAATGGATCCAACAATCTGGCAGGGTGGCCCCAGAGGAAAACGAAAAGGAAAAACGCACTTTCCCCTGGTGGTGCCCACGCAGAACGCGCCGCGCAGGTCGCCAGAGGCGGCGGCGAGGAGGCTTCAGAGAAAGAAAGGGCACCCCAAGGGCGCCTGGAAGGGCAAGGAGGGCGACCAGAAGGGCCACCACAAGGGACACAAAGGACCGGAAAACGCAGCGGCGGCAAACTCGGGCTGGGGCTGGGGAAACCGCAGCGGCGGCCGCCAGAAAGAGCCACGAGGGCTGCAGGCTCGGCAAGGGGCGGCGCCAGAAGCAACCCAGATGTTCCCCTTGACAGGCCCCGCACAGATCGATGCCTGGTCGTCATCTGCGCGAAAACTGTTTGCCTGCAATCGCCCCCTCCAGCGCCGCACTGCGACCGCGTCGCCTGACTGAGAAACTCGGCGCGCTCTCCGACGACAGTCGAAAGCAACCCTAGTAGCCTTCTTCTCATTGTGCGCCAAAACCACCCGACGAGCCATGGCGCGGACACTGGCGGCCCGCGCCGCCACTGAGTCGCGCCGCGCACAACTGTTTGCCGCGGGATTCGGGCAATCCCGAACAAATCCTCGGGAATCTCTGGATTTCTGCCGACCGCAATCTGACGCGGGGAAACTCGGTTCACGCTCAGCAATGTATTCTTTTCTTCCTGGAGCTCCGCGACGCATTCAAGCCATTCCTCCTGGTCCTCGCCCTGGGGCTGAACCTCGTCGATCGTAACCTCCAACCGCTGTTCAAGCCACTTCCCGTGCACCTTCACCCTTCCACCCTGTTATTTTGTCATCCCCGCTGCGCCCGCCAAAATCGCCCCGCCCCCGCGCGTCGCATCCTGAAGCTCGCCCAACACATGTGCACTCGCAGCGCCCACCTTCAGCCACTTTGGCCTCGTGCATGGCCGGGCCCACTTGCTCCAATAGGCGCGAAGCAGCGCGATGGACGACTCCGCCTCTCCACGCCGGAGTGGAGCCATCACGCGCAGAGACAGGGCATCGCACGCAATGTTGAGAGATGCCCGCCGCCCCCCTGGAAGGTGGTCTGGAAGCTCTCTCGCGACCATCGCCACAGGAGGGGCACTGTACTTCGCACTGCCTGGCTGTCGTTCAGATTCGCAATCGTCGCAATGGAAATTCGTCGCCTGTCGTATCGCTTCGGGGCTTGCATTCGCATGTCGGAGGTGTCGTTGCATCGCGGCCGTCGTCGCATGGATTAGATTCACATGGGGCCGTCGTAGCGCAGCCCCAAAACTCCGCGGACGCTGGGGGCGCACCTCATGGCCGCCCCCTTCGTCCTCGTCAACGGCGCACCCCTCCACCTCCTTTCCCCCATCATGAACCACGCTGGCCGTCGAGAGCCCCTGGGGCATCCTCCTGACAAGCTTCGCCGGGCAGATTTGGGTCCAGCGGGGAAGCAAGATACCGATGCCTGGTAGTGGTCTACCACCCTCAGTCCGCACGTGGGCATGACCGCCCTGGCACGGAAGTGGAAGCTCGCTTGCCACCCCAAGCGACGATGACGCAAACTTCCAGCGCTTGCTCAGGGGGACTCCTGAGATGGGGTGTCTGAGGCCCACGCTGCACCCACCACTCGCCACGCCCACGTGGGCCCTCTGTCTTCCAACAGTCGCTGCCTGGACCACGCGCTGTAGGTAGCCGCCGTCGGAGGCGCCTCAAGGATGAAATGCCTGCCCCGAGACAGCCAGTGTTCGGCTATCTGAACGCGCGCCCCGAAATTACGTTTAGCTTCCAAAAGTTCCCGGAAGTGTCGTTCCAGATCTTTTCTTTTCTCATCCGGGGTCATATTGTGAAGGGCCGTCAGCTTATCGCACGGGGGGCCCATGATGGCACGGAAGGGGTCCTCCGTCTTGATGTTTCCACAGTTCCTACATGTCAGCGTGCGCGCGAGCGCCCCAGCCTGCGACGCTGTCGAACCCGCCGAGGTCGCGCATGCCGCACTGCGGCGCCAACGGACACACCCTCGGCGGCGAAAAGATCCCCATCGCGCCCGGCAGCTGGTCCATCGCGCTGAGAGCCTGGCAGTCCCCGCCATCCCTGGCCTGAGGGCGCCGGCCCTGCCCTGCTGAAAAGACTGCTCCATGTCCTCGATCCTCACCCTCGCGTCGTCCACCGCCGCGTCGGGATCCGGACTCTGCTCGAACTCGCGCCCCAGCAAGTCCACCTCGCAGTGTCCACGAACCTCGGCTTCTCGTGCGGGGAGCGACACTTGCAGCCGCCCAAGCCACAGGCGGTTCTCGCTCATGTCCAGATTGGCCTGGAGCATCTTCATCGCCTGCTTGCTGATCAGCAACCCAACCATGCCCTCGATCATGTAGACCAGGATCTTCACCCGCTTCTTCGCCCTCGGAATAGGCCCTTGGATCCAGCATGCCTTCTGTCCTCGACGAATCTTGCCGTCGTAGCTTTTGCACCTGACCGTCAGCGCGCCCTCCTCCCGCTATGGCTGCAGGCCTGCCACCTTCTCATACTCTGACAACGTCTCCGATCCAATCGGCGCCGCGCCACAGCCCGAGTCGAGAGCACCGCAGCCCAGCGCGTGACACGCACACGCCTCGACGGTATTCTCTTCGTCCTCTGCCTCATCGATCTCGCCCGCGACGACGTCTTGTTCTCCTGTGCGTCAGTCGTGAGCCAGCCTCCTGAACCTCCTCGTTCGTCAGCTTCGCGATGAGGTTAGCGCGTCCGCCTCGGACCAGATCTCGTCGTCCTCGATCATGGACTGCGTGGTCAACACTGGGAACGCCGCTTCCTGTCGAACCATTCTGTCCCTGCTGGTACGGCTTCGTCACGAACTTCTTCGGGCCATTGCATGGGGGCTTTGTTCGCTTCGGGCAGTCGCGACTGACGGGGCCCATGACCTCACGCAGACAGCATCGCACCCGATACTTCAACTTCTTGAAACTCGACGCATCACGGGTCGGTCATCCTCGCTGCAGCTTCTCTTTGGTCATCGCAGTTCTCGTCTCCTTCCACGTAGCCAAAACGTCGATCGCGTCGCCGATACGCAGACTCGTATACCCAGCACTGCTCAAGCCGAGACTGCCACCCAAGAAATCACCTTGTCAACACAACGTGTTCGATACGTTTCAGAGGCCCTTCGGAAGTGGCCCACGGTGGCCCCGAAGGCTGGTGGGAGGAAAAGCGTCACCATGTCCGACAAGTGAGAATTCTCTCGGTGCGCCCACGGGGGTGGCGGGTGCTGGGCCCTCCTGGGGCATTGATCGTTGCCTCCTGGCGTTCGGGTCACAACCCGGCTCTCCGGAGGCCCATCGCGACGATCTGGTATCCCTTGGAACGCTCTCGGCGAGGCGCAGCTGATGGAAGCCAACCCGAGCCCTATAGCACTACTGAAGAAATCCCCAGACATGTCCCTCGGCGGAAGGCAAGCCGAGGAGGGCCCATCTCTGGAGGAGGAGGAGGAGGAGGGGGAGGAGGAGGAGGAGGAGACTGACTGACTGACTGAATCTGCATCGATGCCGAGTCCAAATCTCTTCAAACTCACCTGCGCCGCAGAGCCTGGTCAAAGATCGCTCTACCTTGAAGATAGGCAGTCCACCAGGGGGCCATGTAGCACTCACGGGAACGCAAGGCCACGTCAGCCCCACGATTGTGCCGACATGGCACTGTGGGGCAGACAAGGCACGGGGGTGCATGTTAAATCATCTGCGGCCCCTGGCGTCCTTCTGCAGAACTCTCCAATGAAGTGCAGCTAAACGCTGCTCCCACGAGGTCTCCGAGGAGGGAGCGGGAGGAGGGGGAGGAGGCTTACGAGGCGGAGAAGGAGAGAGGACAGGTCCCCTGCTAGACCTACTTTCAGAGAAACTGCTGCTACTGGCTGCTGGTATCTGACACGTGGCTGCTTGAATCAACCAGGCTGCTACTGCTTGCCTCTGATGCTGTGCGCTAGACCCCCTACTGGTGCTTCCCCTGGCATGTTTGTCATCCCTGCCGCCCTCATTGCGAGAGAAAGTAGCCTGGAGACAGTGACGTGGACGCACTTCAGGTTGACATCGAGCTCGAGCGGGTGCGACTCTATACCTCCTAGCTCCTGCTCCTCCGCCATCGTGCGACCCACTGGCCAGTGACCCTCCACCGCGAAGTTGATCCTGCACAGCGGCTGGCTCCGCGTCTTGACGTGATAGTCGCTGACCCTGCACGAGTGCACGAAGTCTTCCATGTCCGAGGGTTGCCCTTTGTCTACTGCCGCCTTGTGGAGCCTGCCTATTGCCATGAACAGCACTTTGATTTCGTCTGGCTTTCCCTCGGCGCTTGTGCCCTTGAGGCACTCTAGAAGACTGGCGAAGGCGTGGAGGTGCGGACTGCCCAGCTGGTGCCCGCTTCCCTGCTGCTTGACCTGGGCGTCGTAGTTTGCGGTGGCCTTTTTCATGTTCGTAGGCGCAGGATGGCCCGCTGGGGACCTGCAGTGGGCGTCGTTGGCTTCGCGTTTTCTCATCCGCGCCTCGAGCTGCAGAACCATTTTTTCTCCCGGCTGCCCGTCTCCGATTTCACCTTCTTCGCTCTCTGGTTCTCGCCCTCCGATGGCTCCTGGGCCTGCGCTGCCGCGGGCCACTTCGACATCTGGCGAAAGGATGTGCGTGTCAAGATACTGCGCCAAGTGCGCATCAACAAAATGTCGATCGAGTTGCTCTGGTGCTGGGGCAGACAAGCTACATAGAGTGCACTGCGCACACTTGTGCGCCACTCGCTCAGGATTGCTGGAACTAAAATCTGCCATGCATCGCTCATGCTTGAAAGCTGCTGCTAGGTGCCACTGTGCCGTCTCCCTGTCCGCGAAGGTACTTTGGCAGAGCAAGCAATACTTGGAGAGTGTAACGGCATGTGGCACTCTATTCGTCTTACATTTGGCTTCTAGCAGGGGACCTCTATCTGTTCCTAGTCGTGCACATACACGGTTCAAATGGGCAACTAAGGCCTCCTGAGATATGAAACTACCCCTTACAGACTGGACGCTCAAACTCTACATATCCCCCCTCTGTCGGGGTGGCAGGTTGGGTAACTTCACACGGTCCTGGCCCTAGAGGAGGGATCGAGACCGCTAGCCCTTTAGCCCTGAGCTGCGCGACATCGATTTTCAGGAAAACATCTCGGGCTTCACCCGAAAACATCTTTTAAAAACTTGCCCTCAAGTTCTGATTCGAGCACCCCCCCCCCTTCTTTTGTCTCAAATAGCGCTGAACCATCGGCCCAGAACTGTTTGGTCCAAGCATGGGCCGCGGGGAGGACCTCGCCATCACTCGAGACTTCAAAGTTCGCAGCCTCACACTGCGCCTGCCCAACCAGAGCTGCGATGACCTGATTATGATCGCGCTGTTTCGCAACAATACCCTGCAGCCACTGCAGACGTCTGATCCTGAGCTCGACGAAAAGGCTGCCGAACTTCATCAGGCGCTGTACTTCAAGATTACTCGGTGTACGTACTTTGTGTTCAGAACGATGTGCGTGTGCTTCCCTTCTAGGACCACGCGTGCATATTTATAGATATGCTGCTGCAGGGGCCCCAGGGATTGCCCGGCGATGGGCGCCTTCACGTTGAGAACGTAAGCATCCAGCCCCGAAAGGATCGCATTGATGACCAACCCCACAAGCACAATACCCTTGAAACACATGCCCACTTGCGCGGTAGCCCAGAACGCCCCCATTTTGAACCAAGCTGTTTTTACTGCCTGAAGTCGAACATGTTTCTCAGCAGAAATTCCATTATTGTAATGCTGTTGCCCCCCGAGGTATCGAGCCGCCGAAACTGTTTTACCTTCAAGTTCCAAACGTTTCGAGTGAAAAGCTCGATTGAACTTCGATGCTGTGGGGCCCGCTCCCTGGGCGAGGTTGACTTGTTTATCCCGATGTTGAGCTCCTCCAACTGACCCAAGCCCGTTGTCGAAAACTCGATTTTCCCATGAAGCAACTCTCTGGCTGTGATACTGATCAGCTCCCATGATTTTCCGAGCGACATCGTCGACGAAGGTGCTGGTGGCCAGGTCGACGGTCCTCTGGTCGTGCGTCGACTGGATGGCATCTGGCATTGTCATGTGCCAGGCTCTCTGCCATGGGTCTTGATCAAGAAACGTTATCATGGACCCGACGCCGTATCCATACGTTTTTACAAACACCTTAGTGGCAGCATGACCACCTGGAAGTACACCCGACCCGTTTGCCATGTGTGCACTGGCATGTCCGTCCGCAATCACAAACGTACTGTTTTAGATCCGCTGGAGAAAGAAATCCCCCTTGCCCTCCTGCACCAGTTCCGATACATCACGTTCTACAATATCCTTGTGCACGCAATAAAAGGCGTTGCTGGCGTCATGGTACCTCGTTATATGTGTCACCCCTGCTCTTCGAAGCCCCGCTGATCCACATTGTTGAACCAACATTGCATCTTCTCGACGTCTGTGAGATATGCCCCCATGAGCCCAATACTCGTAGTGTTGATCCTTCTTCATCAGAGAACGATATAATGACCTGCCAAGCCCACAGAAAAACCATGATTGGTCTCTCCGCCGCCGCGCCCAGCTTGTCATTGTGTTTCGCAAGTCGACAGCGCGAGGCCTGATGCCAAGCTGCGGGTGCTCTCTCGACCGTTCTGATGCATCTGCAAAGCAAGTAAAGGACCCGCTCAAACTCTGGCGCTTCAATATTTTCATCCTCTGGCTGTAGTCCCAGCCCACCCCCCCGTTGAGGTCGATAATACAAGCTTGGCATTGCTAAAACTCTAAGTACATCCCCTGGTGCCGACCAGCTGGGCTGAGCTCTCCATGACGCCAGTCGCTTCAGGGACCTCCTCCTCCTCCTCCTCCTCCTCCTCCCCCTCCTCCTCCTTCTCCTTTTTTTTTACGCTGGCGCTCTCGCTGCCCCCTCGAGCCTGGCTCGATAGGGCTGACTGGGAAAAGAAAACAAACCTATACATGTTGGGGCCGCGACCACCACCACCCTTCGGGAGACGGGGACTCTAGGGGCCACGGTTTTGAGACGTGCTTACCTCGGGGCCACGGCAGCTTCCCACCAAGAAGCTGCGCCCTCTGTTGCTTGAAGATTTTGACGCACGGGGCCCCCAAGGCCCTGGCAGGGCCCGTGGTGTAGGCCCCGCACCGCAAACAGAAAACCACGGGCAAGCCAGCCTCTATCACTTTACAAACATACAACTTGTGGGCGGGCTCAACCTCCAAATCTCTGAACTTTCTCAGAGCAGGTGCGAGGGCTGCGCACGCACCCTTCGCTACTTTGGACCTGAAGCCTTTCGCGCACCTGCTGCACCTCCACATGGAGCCGTTCCACAGAACGGCGCGAGAGCGCTTGCTCGCAGCCCTGGGCGGGGCCACCGAAAGCGCGACAGAGCGGTCCAATTTCCCAAACAGCTCTTGGGCCTTTGGGCATTCAGCTAAGATGTTTGCTACTCCTAGGGCTACATCACTCCAGCCAGAGGACATGACTTCATATCTGTAGATGTTCTCCAGCGCCATCGGATGGATCTTCGCCCCATCCTTGGCGAACTCATCAGCAAGATCATTTCCTCTCTGGTGGCGAAGCAAGACCCCTGATAACTCCTCAGTGGCGTGGGCCTTGACTTTTTCCAGCACCCATGTGGGATACGACTTCGCAAAAAGGGCCCGCCAAACTTCTGCCAGCGGAGTGTTGCCCGAGGTGGCCGAATATCTATCTTTAGCAGACATCAGGCTTTTGCAGTCCACATGAATCACGAACGGGCGGTCAATCTCCTCCCTCCCAGGGTCATCTCCGAGGTGGTTCAGAGCCTGAAGAAGCCCATAGCACTCTCCGAAAAAGGGCGCTCTGGGGAAGGAAACCAGGAACATTGCCATAAACCGCAGAAACAAGTCCTCCTTCATCATTGACCGCCACCGCCGACCAACCTGCCCGGGCCACCTGCTCATACTTACCTCCATAGCACGATCCATCAGAATAGATGTGGGCCGCCTTCGAGAAACGAAACTCGGAAATCGGGCCCGCAGGCCCTGCGTATCTGACTTCCCCATCCCAGCTCGCGGGAACAATCCCATCTGGGCGAGGTAACCAAAGGTTCGTGAAGAATGGATCCTCCCCCCCGCTTCCAGTCCTGCCTCCACCCACTCTATCGGCATGTGCTCCTGCCTCAACTTCTCAAAGTGCGGGCACTGGAACACCCTGTGCCAGACGCTGTCTAGCGCCTGCGGGTTCCTGCAGAAAGGACAAGTAGGCTCCACCTTATATCTCCAGCGGTGGAGATGCTGTGCCGTGACGAAGCTTCTAGTGAACACCTGCTTGACGACACGCCTGAGGTTTTTCCCCTTGGAGCCATTCCAAAACGCGCGGGGCGGATCCGTCCAGAGACCTCCCTCCAACATCTCATGTGCTCTAGGGTGTTCACGAGAGTTCAGGTACTTCTGCATGCTCTCGGCCACCAACTCCTTACCTAGATCCTTGAAGAAGTAGTTAGAGACCTGACCGTAGGGGATCTCCGTGAGCACACAAGGGGCCCCTGACCGCATAGTAAACATACCTGGTCCACGAATACTCCAAGACGCCTTACCCATCCAGAGAAGCATATCCCCCACAGGTCCCCACGATCTTGTGTCCCAAGAAGCCAATTCACGTCGGTCCTGGTACTCTCGAACCACGTTGAGGATCCTATGGAGCTCCCCTATGGCGAGGCAGTCTCCAGGTCTATGTATCACATCAGGGGCCAGCCAGAACTCCTTAGCATAGCGTGTCATAGTTGCACAGGCGTGCTTCAAAGGGTCTCGTTGTGGTTCGAGCGCGAAGGCCAAGTTGAGATCTGCTCCACAGCTCGAAAGTCCTAGCACGCCTGCCGCCTGCGTCCGCAGGCGTCGAATCTCTCGGGGGGTCCAGCCCACCACCTCTTCGCCGTAGGTAGTAGCAGGCTTGACCCCACAAAACCATATCGTTGCCCTGGAGCGTTTCGGATTTTTCAAACTCATAATCTTATTGATCCTCCCCGATTGCTTCATCCACCTCTCCCTCCTGTTCTGCTTCGCATGTTTGACGCTCTTATGTTTGCCTGGGTTGAAATTCACGCCTACATTGACCAGCGAGACATCATACTGGCCAGCATACTGGGCGAGATTCAGCTTGGCAATGCGCACCAGATCCTCGCTGGTGCCTGTGATACAGAACTTCTGCATCGCGAAAGTCAGATTGAAGAGCTGAGAGAGGAGGTATATCAGAAAGGCAAGGGCGGCTGCCAAGTTCCTGACGCACGAGATCATGTCTGCACATCTCTCATTTAGGCTAACATCATCAACATGGACCGCCAACTCCGTCGAAAACCCCTGCTCCAGGAACCTGTTAATCGTGGGAATGCAATAAACCTTGATTTCAAAAGTAGCCGTACTGCTTCCAGCAACAATCGCTTGATGTGGTAAAATCCCCTGGGACACCACTCCATCTAAATTGAGTATCCGCTCCCGCGCATACGGGTGCAGTGCAAACCTTAAGGTGTATAGCGGATACTGCCAATCAATCGCACTCTGTACAAGCTGGGGGTACTGCACGTGCTCGTAGCACTGTGTGGGGTCTGCAAGAAGGCTGAGCACGTGCTTACGTTCTGCGGTCGCCAAGTCCCCTCGAACCTGCTGCCGCCACACTGTGTCACGCGGTGACCTGCCTGCCCTCATGCTGAACACTCCCCAATCCTTCAACTTGTGCTCCCATCTCTTTCAATCTCTGGAATGCCACCTGGATACCATCCTCACCGCACTCTGGAAGAACCCGATCGGCCTCCTCCCCGAGACTGGCTTGCGAAAAAGGGCGAGGACCAGCTTCCTCATCCAGGTGGGCACCGTGCCCGCGACCGTCATAGCAGCCATAACCTGCTGGAAAACACCTAGCGCCTCGTCACAAAGCAGCATATAGTGTCGAGGATGGAACCCATCCACAGCAATAGTGGCTCTCTTAAACGAACTGCTTAGGGCACGAATCTCCTCAATACTCGGGGGGTTCGGGATCACCATGTCTTTCGGCCACGACACCTCCTTCTCCTCAATGGCATCCTCCCCCCAAGCTTTGCTCCACTTTAACTCCTCCTCCTCCAATTGACGAGTAAGACACGACGTGTGGTACCCATCACCAGTGGGGTGGAGGTCCTGTCTGCGATCACTTGCCACCTTTGTGTACGCATGCGCCCACTTGGCTCCACCAGCGAGGGCCCCCGTGCACCAATCGCTCCACTTGGCTGCCCTGTCCGACTTCTCTCGCGGCAGGCTCCGAGCGGCGACGTAATCTGCGAACTGCTGCAGGGCTTTGAAAGTGCGCACTATCACATCTAGATACAGGATCTCGTAGTGTACACAAAAACATCCAAGAGCCGCCTTCAGTAGGACCATCCAGGCCTCGCGTCCTCCAGGGTAGTGGTACCTGAAAATGCCTCCAGTATCTGTAGCCCTGTAGGTGGCCTTGAGGAGCTTAGTGAAGTAGTTAGCGTGAGTATAATATTTACCTGACTGCAGACTTGCGATTTCGTGGCATCTGCGTCCTAACCAGTGCAGCGCTCTATATGGGCTTCTCGCGGGGTTCCTCCGAGTACACAACAGCTCCCCAAGAGGCACCTCCGAAGTATCATACGGCTGACCTCCTTTGAGACCTTCAGGGGTCTGTTGCAGGGTTCCCTCAAGTTCCCCCCACGCTTTAGAACACCAGCTCTTATATACTTCGTCAAGTTCGCTCTGAAGTTGATCCACTTCCCCTCCCTGCGGTAACCGATATCCACCTTCGGTCTTCATGGGCCTCAGGAGGTACTCAAGCCTGTCCTGCAGATCCTCATAGTCGGGCGCCAGCGGGGCGGGGCCTATGGGGAGGTCCACGGGCAGCTTCGCAAACTGAGTCATCCTCTGGACCCTGATGTCATCAACTCGAGTGCGAAAACGTACTGTAACAGGGCGGTGCGGGAAAATGTCCGCATTCGTGTCCGTGCTGACATTCTGAATGGCATGTAACATCGGCTTGCTGACTATAAAGAAATCATAGCACTTGCCAGGCGTTGTATTGCAACAAGTGACCATCGGATCTGGAATCGGAATCTGGCCATTCCACTTGTGCGGAGCGAAGGCTTCACGGACCAGAGACGGTTCCACGTCGAAGTCTGCGCCGATCACAAAAGGAAGAGAACGCTGCAAAATGTCATGCCCCAGAATCTGCGCCATCTGTACATTCCTGCGCGACAGCCCCTCGCTGTCGTGGAAATACGCACAGTAGAGAGACATGATGCCAAGCTCTTTGCTGCGGAAGTATACGTGAATCAAACGATGCGTTAAGCGAAGGCACGCGTGCACTAAAAAGGAGAAGGAGGAAGAGGAGGAGGAAGGAGGACGAGGACGGGAGAAGGACAATGATGAACTCTTTCAATGGCAAAGCGGCCACGCGCACCACCCTGATGGCGCGGGTCCGGCGGGGCGCCGCGCCGCCCGCGCACGCGCACCGTGGCGCGCGCGCGTTCTGGCACGCCCTGCTGCCGCACGGCCCGAGAGCCGAGCGGAGCTGGGTGCACAGGGAGCAAAGCGGGGTGGGTGGGCCCCCGAGTCCTGGCTCGATCTCGAGCCCACGACTACGGACCCCAAATGGCTAAGGCAAAGCCCCCACTTCCCTACGCTGAACCTGCAGTCTACCAGCATAACAGACTATACAAGTTAAGCGAAGGCGCGCGTGCACTAAACGGAGAAGGAGGAAGAGGAGGAGGAAGGAGGACGAGGACGGGAGAAGGACAATGATGAACTCTTTCAATGGCAAAGCGGCCACGCGCACCACCCTGATGGCGCGGGTCCGGCGGGACGCCGCGCCGCCCGCGCACGCGCACCGTGGCGCGCGCGCGTTCTGGCACGCCCTGCTGCCGCACGGCCAAAACCAAAAGAACGCAGCCGCGCGCGGGCGAAAGGCGCCCGAGCGCGCGCGACCACTGGCCTGCAAGCCTGAGGCCTTCCTGGAGCGGGCGCCAGGCCGCCCCGGCTGGGCAGCGCCCTGCCGGCGGCGTGCAACGCGCGCCCGAGCCGGCCCCACGGCCTCGCCCAGGCGGGGGGGCTAAACGCTCCCCAGGGCCGCGCGTCGCCGGCCCGCCGGCGCGGAATCGCGCACGCGAAAAGCGCTAGCCGCGCGCGTCGCGCAGGACGCGACTCAGTACACGCAAAGAACGAGCGCGCGCATGCGAAAGCGCACGCGCGAGCTGGAGGCGCAAGCTGGCTGCAGCCCAGTGGACGCCACGAGGCCCGAGCAGCCCGTCGCTCCCCCCGGTCCTCCTCCTTCTAATCCTCGTCGTCGGGCGGCTCCTGTGTGGCGGACAGCGCGCGGCCCTCGATGCCAGTGCTGCCGGCGAACATGCCAACGTAGGTCGATCCGCTCGCCCCCGTCGTCGCGCCCTTCGTCGGCGCGCCAGTCGCCGCCGCAGTCAGCACCGTGGTCGCCGTGGCGGCCAGGGCCGCTGTCGACGCCGATGTCGGCGCGACCGTCGGCGCCGCTGTCGGAGTAGCCGTCGGTGTCGTGACCAGTTCAGCCATCGGCGAACCGAACCGTGCATCTGCAGGTGCAGCGGCTAGTGCAACCGTCGTCGACGCTGTCCAGGCGGTTGTCTGTGCCGCGGCCAGGGCAACAGACGGACGACCCATCGGCGCTGCCGTTGGTGCAGCAATCGGCGAAGCCGTAAGCTAGTCGATGTCCCCGTTGTCGCCGAGGTCGCCGTGGCTGTCAGTGCCGCATCCCCCGGGGCCGCGGTAGCCACCGCCTCTGGCGCGAGACGCCCGTCCCACATGGGCGGGACCGCTGCTGACCCGGAGGCTGGTGCGCGCCGGGCGCCCCTGGCGGGCGAGGACGGGCGGGCATCCCTCGGGGCCGCGGCCGCAGCCGCCGCTGGCGCGCGCCGTCCGTCGCACATGGGTGGGCCAACGCCCGCCCCTGAGGCTGGTGCGAGCCGTGCGCCCCCGGCCGGTGCGAGTACGGTGGCGCCCCCCGGGGCCGCGGCGGCAGCTGCCTCTGGCGTGCACCGCCCGTGAGGTCTGGGCTGCCTGGAGGCCGCCGGCGCAGACGCCAGCGCCGCTGTCGGTGCCGCCGTTGGCGCCTCGGCTGGTACAGCGGTCGGCGCATCTGTCATTGCAGCTGTCGGTGCCGTGGTCGGCGCAGCTGTCAGCGAGGCCGTCGATGCAGCCGTCGGCGTACCAGCCGTCTTATGACCCGCCAGCGCAGCCTCGATCTCCTCGGCAGCCTTTGGGCCGCTGTCCAGAACGTGCCAGTCATCCGAGGAGCCCTCCACGAGCGCGCCCTTCAAGTTCACCGCGCCAGCGCCGCTGTCGGCGCCGCGGCCGGTACCGAAATCAGCGCTGCAGTAGGGGCCGCTGTCGGCGCCCCCGTCGAGGATGCTGTCGGCGCGCCTGCTGGTGCCGCAGTCTGCGCGGCGGTCGGTGCCGCAGCCAGCGCAGCGGTTAACGCCGCTGGCGGGGTGGCCGTCAGTGCCACCGTAGGTGCCGCGGTCGGCGCGGCCGCGCCCGCCGCCCGAGACGCCCCCCACGGGCACGCCCTTGCGGGTTGCCTCGTGGGCGCCGCCGTCGGCGCCGCGGTCAGCGCCGAGGTCGGTGCAGCAGTCGGTGCCATTGTCGGCGTAACTGACGGGGCTGTCGTCGGCGTGGCTGTCGAGGTAGCCGTCGGCGCGGCCGCCGGTGCCGCAGACAGCGTGGCTGCAGCCATTGGCGCCGCTGTCGGTGCCGCAGCCGGTGAGCCTGTCGGCGGGCCATTCGATCAGCCCGCTGGTGCCCTCGTAGGGCTCGCGGTCGGCGCGACAGTCGGCGCCGTGGTTGGCGCAGCCGTCGGCGCCGCAGTCGGCGCGGCTGTCCGCGCCGCAGGCTGCGCCACTGTCCCTGCCGATGCCGTCGCAACTGCCGACGTCGTCGCGGCTGCCCACTGTGCCGCGGTCAGCTCGGCCGTCAGCGCCGCAGGCATAGCCGTCGGCGTACCTGTAGGCAAGGCGGTCAGCGCCACGGTCGTCGCAGCTATCGGGGCCGCGGCCGGCGTAGCTGCAGTTGGTGCCGCTGCGTCTGTAGCTGCCAGCCCCGTCGCTCGGGCGCGTGCCATAGGCACCCCGGGCCTTGACCCGCTGCCTCACCTTCGCAACGTGAGCGACAAGGCCGCCCTCCACCGGAGCGTTCCCAACCGAGAGGCCGCAAGCCTTCGCGACGTCGAACGCCGTGTCACCGCTGCCGACCAGCTCGCACTCGGCGTCCGGCCCGGGCTCGATCGCCAGTGGCCTCACGCTCGCATCGGCGCTGTCCACGACGGCTGCCCTGCCAATGCCGCGGTTGGCGGAGACGCCAGTGACGCCGTCGGCGCGGTTGTCGGTGCCGCAATCGGTGCCGTGATCGACGCCGCCGTCGGCGCCGCTATCGGCGCGGCGGCTGCCGGTGCCGCAGCAATCGCAGGCGTCGGTGCCGCCGTTGGCGGTGCTGGCGGTGAAGCCGTGGGCGCGGGTGTCGGTGCAGCTGTCAGCGACGCAGTCGGCGCAGCGGTCGGCGAGGCTGCCGGTGCTGCAGACGGCGCGGGTGTCGGTGCTGCAGTTGGCAGAGCCGCCGGCGGAGCTGTAGGTGCGGGCGTCGGTGCAGCTGTCGGCGATACCGCCAGCGCAGCTGTCGGCGATGCTGTCGGGGCAACGGTTGGCGCGGCTGTCCGCGCCGCAGCCGGCGGGGCTGCTGACGCCAGCGTCGGCGCAGCTGCTGGTGCGGCTGTCGACGAGGTGGTCGGTGAGGCCGTCGCACGTCGCCGCGGCCGTGACCATGGAGGCCGGTTGCTCCCCTATCGGACCGTACATCGCAAACATGAAGGCCGAAAGCTCGCCCATCGGACTGTGCCAGGTGCCCGTCTTGTCGCAGACGGCGCCGCTGCCGGAGCGGATTTCGGCAAGGCTGTCGGTCCCGCGGTGGGCGTACCTGTCGTTGCAACCGTCGCCGTCGGTAACGCCGTCGGCGCCGCTGTACGCGCGGCAGTCGTCGCCACTGGCGGGTCTGCTGCCGGTGCCGCAGTTGTCGGAGCGGCTGTCGGTGCCGTCGGCGCCGCTGTCGGTGATGCCGTCGGCGCCCCTGCAGGTGTAGCTGCATGCGCCGCGGTCGGGGCGGCTGTCGGCGCCGCTGTCGGCGCAGCCGTCGGCGGGGCCGTCGGCGCAGCTGGCGGCAGCGCAGCTGTCGGCGAAACTGTCGACGCCGCAGTCGGGGCGGCAGCCGACGTCACTGGAGGCGCAGCCGCCGACGTGGCAGTCGCTACCCTCTACGGTCGCCGTCGGCCTCGCTGGGCAGTCGATGCCGCGGTTGACGCAGATCGCGGCGAAACTGGTGGTGCGGCCCTCAATGCGGCCGTCGGTGATGCTGTCGACGCTGCTGTGGGCGGGGCTGTCGGCGCCGTCGTCGACGCCGCCGCCAGCGCCGCTGTTGGCGCCACTATCGGCGAGGCTGTCGGCCGAAAGTCGCACTAAGCCGGGCAGGGTCGCCGCTGGCACTTCGCCCCTGAGGCTTGTCCCCACGCGGCTTGACCAAGCGGCGCCCTGGCCCTCAACCAGCAACGCCCCTCCCGCGTGAACCTCGCCCCTAAGGCTGGTCCCCCCGCGGAAAGGCCCGGCCGGGCCAGGGCCCGCAGCAGACGGTGGGTTGTCGTGGATGACCCAATCAGAGAACGCCTCCTTCAAGCACGACCGCACTGGGAGTACCAGCACACGGCGGGGCACGCCCAGCATGTCCAGGAACGCCAAGGCGCTGTGGGACACCGGTAAGCCCAGGAGCACCCGCATGCCGTCGAGCACCAGCATGATCTGCACCTCGGGCGAGCCGAGGAGTAGGAGCGCGCGCGTGGACGCGAGCGCGCCCCTGCGTCCCAGCGCGCCGGGGGGCACAGCCCCGCCACCAAGCACGCGTGCACCGTTGAGCACCGGCGCGCCTGTGAGCCCCCGCCCGCAGTGGATCAAGGGTAGACCCGCCGCTGGGGTTCCGCTCCTCGAGCTGATCCCCTCGCAACTGGGCCAAGTCGAGCCCTTTCCACCGCGATCCAGGCCAAAATCTCCGGAGCCGTCTCGGCCAGGTACGCACGCTGGCCCACGGCCGCCGAGGTTGGGCGTGCCAGGGGACGCGTGATCAGGTAGGTGTAGACGCGTTGCGACCGGCAGGCAGTCGAACATTCGCTTGCCCGTGAACTCGGTCGTCGGCGGGGATGACCTGGCCAAGGAGAAGTCGCGCTTGTCGCAATACATCAGCGTCGACGGGCCATCGAGCACGAGCATCGGGGCGCGCATGAACACCGGCGTGCTGTCAAGCGAGAGCGCCCGGGTGCAAAAGAGGGCCCGCACGTCGGGGAGCGCCCGGGCGCTCCAGGGTCCGTGCATGTCCCTGAGCGCGACCACACCAGGCACCAGCCTGCCCAAGAAGAGCAAGGCCTTCGCGTCGACGTGCGTGCCAGAGCGGGTACCGGTGTCAGCGCCGCCGTCGATGTTGGCGATGATGCTGGCCGCTACGGCCTCGGGGACCACGCCGGGCACGCTTGGGGTCCTCACCCAGACATCGAGGGCAAGGCCAGTGCCGCGGTCGATGCCGCCGCCGACGCCGCGGTTGGCGCCGCCGTTGTCGAGGCCGACGGGGGGGTGTCGCGCCGCGCTGGGCGGGGCCGCCGCGGTGGGCTTCCCGCCCCGCGTCGGCGCGATGCCGGGCACCAGGGCGCACGCGTGCGCCACGTCCTCGGAGGCGGGGTCGGTGCCCTGGGTGATGTAACTGACAGCGTCACTGACGGTGAAGCCGTGGGCACGGGTGTCGGCGCAGCTGTCGATGATGCAGACGGCGCAGCTGTCGGCGGGGCTGACGATGCCGCAGACGGCGCGGGTGTCGGTGCTGCAGTTAGCGGGGCCGCCGGCGAAGCTGCAGGTGCGGACGTCGGCGCAGCTGTCGTCGATGCTGTCGTCGATGCTGTCGGTGCCCTCGGCGCTGCTGTCGGTGATGCCGCCGGCGCCCCTGCAGGCGTGGCCGCAAGCGCCGCGGTCGGGGCGGCTGTCGGCGCCGCCGTCGGCGCAGCCGTCGGCGGGGCCGTCGACGCGGCCGGCGGCAGCGCAGCTGTCGGCGAAACCGTCGACGCCGCAGTCGGGGTGGCAGCCGACGCAACTGGAGGCGCAGCCGCCAGCGCGGCTGTCGGGGCCGCAGCCGCCGGAACGGCAGTAGGCGCTGCCGTCGACGCCGCCAGGGCTAGTGGCGCAGCCGTCGGCCAGGCTGTCAGTGCCGCAGCCGTCGGGGCGGCAGTCGGCGCCGCCGCCGGCCCAGCCGCCGGCGGGGCCGTCGGGGCCGCCGTTGTCGGAGCGGCGGCGGGTGCTGCCGCCGACGCCGCCGACGACGCAGCTGTCGGAGCGACTATTGGGGCCGTCGGCGCCGCTCTCGGTGATACCGTCGGCGCCGCTGCCTGCGGTGCTGTCGGCGCCGCGGTCGGGGCGCCAATCGGTGCCGCCCTCGACGCCGCTGACGGCGCAACGGCCGGTGCGGCAATGGACTCCGCAGCCGTCGGAGCGGCAGCCGGTGCCGCCTGAGTGGCTGTTGGGGCCGCAGCTGTCGGAGCGGCAGTCAGTGCCGCCGTCGACGCTGCCGAGGCTGTTGGGGCTGCTGTCGGCGAAGCTATCGGTGCCGCAGTTGTCGGAACGGCAAAGGGCGCCGCCGTCGGCGCTGCCGTGGGCGTGGCTGTCGGGGCGCCGATCAGTGCCGCCCTCGACGCCGCTGGCGGCGCAACGGCCGGTGCGGCTGTTGGCTCCGGCGGCGCCGCAGTCGGTGATGTCCTCGGCGCGGCCGTCCCCACTGTCGGTGATGTTATCGGCGCAGCCGTCAGTGCCACGGTTGGCGCGACTGGCGCCGTCGCCGCCGCTGTCGGTGAAGCCGTCGATGCGACCGGCGCCGCTGTTGGTGAAGCCGTCGACGCGCCCGTAGCCAGCGCGGCCGTCGGCGCCGCGGTAGGCGCCGCTGTAGGTGCCATTGCAGCCGCTGCCCGCCCGCCGTCGCCTCCCGATGCCGAGTCTTGGCGCGCGTCGGGTCGAGGCGCCGCTGTAGGTGCCACTGCAGCCGCTGCCCGCCCGCCGTCGCCTCCCGATGCCGAATCTTGGCGCACATCGGGTCGCTTTTGAGCCACCCCGGCACGCCTCCTCCTTCGGGTCCGCCGATGGTCCCGAAGAGGACGTGGTAGGGGGCGCCCCTCGGCCAATCCAATCACAACACAGTCCATGGGGTCTGCCGTGGAGCCCGGCCATGCCCTCGAAGTTGGGCTGGGGCACGCTCTCGAATACCGGCGTGCCGCAAAGCCCAGGCGCGCTTCGGAATGCGAGTGCGCTGATGGGCGTCAGCGTGCCTGTCGGCACCCACGCGCTGCCGAGCACCTGCGTGCCCTTGACAGAGGGCCCGGCTCCACGCCTCGCCAGGGCGCGCGCGCAATCCTCCACGTGACCCGAAGGTATGCGAACGGTGAGGTCCTCCGCCACCAGTAACCCAGCCGCTGGAACGTCGCCCCTCAGGCTCGTACCCTCGCGGCTAAGCCCCGCCGGCATGACCAACGCCAGCTGGGCGGTACGTGCAGCCACGAAGCTGAACCGAGCGACGCCCGCCTCGTGGTGCGTGCCTCGGTGTGCGACTACGCCCACGGTCGCGCCGTCGGCGTCGGGGGCGCCGTCGCTGGCGCCGGGGCCGGCGGTGGCGCTGGCGGAGGCGCGGACGCCAGTGCCAGCGCGGGCGTTGTCGGCGGTGCGGGCGCCGGTTCCAGTGTAGACGGTCGTGCCGACGTCGGCGTCGGTGCTGGTCTCTGCACTGGTCTCGGCGTCGGCGCAGGCGCCTGCGTCAGCGTCGGCGCTGGCGTCGCCGCTGGCGTCGCTGTCGGCATAGGCGGCGCCGTCGGCGTCGACGTCGGCGGTGGCGGAGGCGGGGTCGCCCTCGCGGCAGCCCTCGCAACTGGGCAGGCGCGGAGCGGCATGCAGCGGTGGCAGCGAGGGCCGCTGCGACGCCCAGGCTGGGCCAGCCCCGTCGGCAGCGCGCGGCGCGCGCCTGAGCTGGCCTCCACGGCCTCGCTCAGGCAGGGGGCAAACGCGACCCAGCCGCGCGGCGCCGGCCCGCCGGCGCGAAGCCGCGCCCGCGAAGGGCGCCAAACTCGCGTCGCGCGCTAAGCGTGACCGAAAATGGAACTGGCAGCGCGTGCGCGCAAGAACGCCCGCACGAGCCGCGCGGCCGATGCCCGTGCTGAGATCTCTGTCGGCGCCGGCGTTAGTCCCAGCCCCCGCGTTGGTATCGATGCTGACGCCGGCTCTCGCGGCGGCGTCGGCGCCGGTGCTGGCATCGGGGCTGGCGTTGATTTCGGCGTAGGCGGCGTCGCCGACAGCGCCTGCAGCGGCATCGGAGGCGCCGGCTTCGGCGCGGGTGTCGGTGCTGGTGCTGATGTTGGCGCAGGCCGGGATGCTGGGGCCGACCTCAACGCTGGCGTCGGCACCGGTGCCGGATCCCACGACGGAAAAACCGGTGCCAAGCCTGGACCAATCCATGGCCCAAACCTCGCTGGCCCAGACCTCGGCGTGGGCGATAGCGCCGGGGCTGGCGCCTGCGCTGGCAGCCGAGTAGGCGACGGCGCCCGCGCGAGCCCTGGACCCGAGGGCGTTGATGCCGACATCGGCGGTGACGCTGGGAGCGGTGGCGCGGGCGTAGGCGTCGGCGCTGGCGCCGTCGCCGGCGTCGATGTCGGTGCAGGCGGGGACGGTGGGGGCGTCGACGCTGGCGTCGTAGGAGGCGCTGATGTTGGCGCAGGCGGTGACGACGGTGTCGACGACGGTGGCGGCGTCGGCGCTGGGAGCGGGGCCCCCGTCGGGGCCCGCGGCGCCGAGCCTGGCCCAGTCCATGTCCCAAACCTCGTCGGCCTCCACATCCGTCTCGGCCCTGTCCGTCCCCGCGGCCCTCCACGGGCCGTCGACGTCGGCGCTGGCGTCGGCGGTGGCGGAGGCGGAGTCGCCCTCGCGGCAGCCCTCGCAGCTCGGCAGGCGCGGAGCGGCCTGCAGCGGCGGCGGCGAGGGCAACTGCGACGCCCCGGCTGGGCAGGCCCTGCCGGCAGCGTGCGGCGCGCGCCTGAGCTGGCCCCCACGGCCTCGCTCAGGCGGGGGGCAAACGCGACCCAACCGCACGGCGCCGGCCCGCCGGCGCGAAGCCGCGCCCGCGATGGGCGCGAGACGCGCGCGCCGCGCTTGCCGCGACGGAAAGCAGAACTGGCAGCGCGCGCACGCGAGAACGCCGGCGCGAGCTGCACGGCGCCTGCGGGGCCAAGCCCGTGCGTGCGGAAGCGCGTAGCCGGTAGCGCAGTCGCCGACGCTGGGGCCAGCGTCAGCGCCAGCGACGGCGTGGGCGCCGGTGCCCGTGCCGACGTCCCTGTCGGCGTCGGCGTTGGTCCCAGCCCCTGCGCTGGCATCGGTGCTGACGCCGACTCTCGCGGCGGCGTCGGCGCCGGCGCTGGCGTCGGAGTCTGCAAGGTCGGCTTTCCGCGGCACGTCCTGCACGATGGAGTCGAGCCTGGCCGGAACAGCCGTCCCAGGTCCTACGGCCTGCTGGACATGGGCGGCGTCGGCCTTCGGCTGCGCGTCCTGGCCGATTTCGACGAGCCTAGAATGGGCACCCGTGATGGACACCTCGCACGGCTGGACCCGGGCGGGGTCGAACCTCCACTGCGCGCCAGCTAAGATGCGGAACTGAGCAGCGTGCACCCCATGGTGCGTGCCCTGGTGTGCGACCACGCCCGCGACCGCGACGTCGGCGCCGGTGGCGCTGTCGCTGGCGCTGGGGCTGGCGGCGGCGCCGGCGTGGGCACGGGCGCCAGTGCCAGCGCGGGCGCGGGCGCCGTCGGCAGCGCAGGCGCTGGTCCCAGTGTAGGCGGTCACGTCGATGCCGGCGTCGGTGTCGGTCTCCGTGCCGGTTTCAGCGTCGGCGTAGGCGCCCGCGTCAGCGTCGGCGCTGCCGTCGCTATCGGAGCAGGCGGCGGCGTTGGCGTCGACGTCGGCGCTGGCGTCAGCAGTGGTGGAGGTGGAGTCGCCCGCGCGGCAGTCCTCGCGATTCGGCAGGCGCGGAGCGGCCCACGGCGGTGGCGGCGAGGGCAGTTGCGGCACCCCGGCTGGGCAAGCCCCGCCGGCAGCGCGCGGCGCGCGCCCGAGCTGGCCCCCACGGCCTCGCTCAGGCAGGGGACCAACGAGCCCCGATCGCGCGGCGCCGGCCCGCCGGCGCGAAGCCGCGCCCGCGAAGAGCCCGAGACGCGCGCGTCGCGCTAAGCGCGACAGAAAGCCGAACGGGCAGCGCGCGCGCGCGGGGAAGCCCGCGTGAGCGGCACAGAGCCTGCGGAGCCAAGCGCGCGCGTGCGGAAGCGTAGTGCTGGTGACGCGGTCGCTGACGCTGGGGCCAGCCTCGACGCTGGCGGCGGCGCGGGCGCCGGTGCCCGTGCAGACGTCCCTGTCGGCGTCGGCGTCGGCCCCGATCCCTGCGATGGTATCGCTGCTGACGCCGACCGTCGCGGCGTCGTCGGGGCCGCCGCTGGGGTCGGCGGCGGCGTTGGTTTCGGCGTAGGCGGTGACGCCGCTGACGTCGTCTGCGTTGACGCCGATGCCGGTAGCGGGGCCCGCGTCAGCGCCGAGCCGGAGCCACTCTAAGTCCCAGACCTCGTCGTCCGTGCTGGCACAGGCGCCGGTGTCGGAGTTGGCGGTGGTGCAAGCGTCGGCGCCGGTCGCGGCGTTGGCGGTCGCGGTGGCGGTAGCGCCTGCATCGGCATCGGAGGCGTCGGCGTTGGCGCGGACGTCGGTGCTGGCGCTGACGTTGGCGTAGGCCGTGATACTGGAGCCGACCTCAACGCTGGCGTCGGTGCGGGTGCCGAGTCCCACGTCGGAGCTCCTGGCGCCAGGTCTGGACCAACGCACGGCCCAGACCTCGCCGGCCTCCGAGCGGGTGAGGGCGATAGCGTCGGTGCTGGCGCCTGCGCTCGCCGCCGACGCCGGCGTCGGCGGTGACGTTGGGAGCGTGGGCGCTGGCGCCTGCGCTGGCGGCCGCGGAAGCGGCAACGTCCTCATAGGCGTCGGAGCCGGGGGCGCGGTCGCCGGCGTCGGGCTCGGCGGCGGCCTCGGCGTAGGCGCCCGCGCTGGCGTCGTCGCTGGCGTTGTAGGCGGCGGAGGCGGAGACATTGGGGGCGTCGGCGCTAGCGTCGCAGGAGGCGGCCCCGGTGCCAGCCCGTGTATCGGCGTCGATGTCAGCGTCGGCGTTGGCGTCGGCGCTGACGATGGCGCAGGCGGTGACGGCGGGGTCGACGACGGTGGTGGCGTCAATGCTGGGAACGGGGCCCTCTTCGGGGCCCGCGGCGCCGAGCCTGGCCCAGTCCAGGTCACAAACCTCGTCGGCCTCCACGACCGTCTCGGCCCCGTCCGACCCCGCGGCCCTCCTCAAGTCCTCGGCGACGCTCACGCCCGCGGCGCGGTGGCGGCGAGCCTCATCCAGCAGCGGCTGCCCCAACTCCAGGGCCCCCGGGGCTTCTCGGGGGGACTCCTCGCGATCCATCGGCGCGACCTCCCAGGTCTTGGGCGCAACCGTCAACCAGTACTGCTTGGCCTCCGGTAGCGCCCGCCCCGCCGCCTCCGCAGTTGCCCGCTCAGAGCGGTGCCCCGCGAGCGCGCCTCCGGCCCCCTCAAGGGGCAGGGCGCGCCGGCGCAGCCGCGCTTTCAGCTCGGGGCCAGCGCCGCGCCAAAGATCCGGAGCCGGCGGCGGAGGCGCCGCGTTGCGATATGCGCCAGCTCCGGCATCGGCGTCGCTGGTCGCGGCGGCGGCGGCGAAAGTGCTGGCGCCGGCGGAGGCGTCGAAGTCGCGGCCGCCGGCGTCAGCGGGCGCGTCGCAAATTGCGTCGGCGTCGGCGCGGGCGCGGGCGCAGGCGATTGGGCCAGCGCGGGCGACGGCGGAGGCGTAGGTGTCGGTGCGGTCGTCGGCGCCGGCGTCGCCCAGGTGCACAGCGCCGAGCTCCACGTCCGCGCCTGTCCACGACCCCATGCGCGCCCCCCCGTTGCGGTACTCCCTGGTGTCAGAGTCGGCGGGGGCACGGGCGCCGATGCTGGCACCGGCGCGGGCCTCGGCGACGGCGCGGGCGCTGGCGCCAACGGAGCCCCAGCAACCCGCCGGCAACCGGGCGCCGTGGACGACCTCGTGGGCGCGGACCAGTTTGACCTCTGACCCTCCCGGCACCCCCGCATCGTCGTCGCCATCGTCGCCCGCTCCCGGCGCCAGGCCCGAGGCAGCCGCGGAGTCGCCCAGGGCGCGATGCTCCCCGAGGCTGGTCTCCTCGGGCTCCTCGGGAATGAGCTCCCCCTGGATAGTGGTCCTCCTCATCCTCCTCCGCCTCCTCATCCTCGCTCTCGGAGAGACCTCCTCCCTCGCCGCTCCTTCGCCTCCGCCGCCCACTCCTCTTCCTCCTCTGCCGCCGGCCCCTTCGGTCGGAGCGACCCCGCCGGGCTCGAGCTCGTCGACGCGGGCCCGCAGGTTCTCGGCGATCGTGGCCCCCAGCTCGAGGTTCGTCGTCAGGCGGTCGATCCATGCCAACAGGCCGTCGATCCACGCCCACAAGTTGTCGACGTCGACGTCCGCGCGGCTCCCCGCCAAGGCCTCCTCGGCACGGAATCTGCGCGCCCGCTCGTACTCGCACGCCTGGCTCTTCCCTTGGGCGAGCCTCTCGGCCATCCTCTGTCGCCGTGCCGTCTCCTGCCGGCGAGTCGCCTCCTCTTCGTAAGCCTGGCGCCACGCTTCGGCTCCCTCGGCGGCACGAGACCGCTCGGCCTCCAGAGCAGTGCACCGCGACCGGGCCTCGGCCAGCTTCTCCCCGGCGTCGAGCGCCTCGGTCGCCCAAAGCTGCAGGTTGGCGCCTTTCTCGGCCAGCTCAGCCTCCATGCGGCGATGTCGGAACTCTGCGCCCAACGCGCGGCAGGCCAACCAGCCAGCAACCAGCCAGCTCAAGCGCAGCGGGTCGAAGCTCAGCGCTGCCTCGCCGGGCCCGTAGGTGTCCAGGGACCCCGTCGGCTGGCCTGATGCCTCGCCGGGTCTCCCAGGATGCGTGGGCGGGGTGCGTGGCTCTTCCCTACCGGGACCGCCCTGGGCACCCGACCCGCCCGCTGGCTCGGCCGCGGCTGGGCTACCCGAAGGTCCGCTCCCGCGCGCGCGGCCGACGCCAGTCGTAGTGGAAATGGGCCCTGCGGGCCCGGCCGCGGCTGGGCTAACTGCGGGTTCGCCCCCGCGCTCGCGGCTCGGGCCGGGCTGCGAAGATGTCGTCGTAGTCGTCGACGTCGTAGTCGTCGTCGTGGTTGTGGTAATGGTGACCCCAGGAGGTTTGGCCGGCGGCCCTCGCCCCTTCCTTCCCGCAGGCGCAGGCTTGGCGGGCGGAGCTCGCCCCTTGCCATGCCCCCCGCCGCCCGCGGGCCGGAGTTTCGGCCCGGGCTGAGATGGCGGCGCCGGCGCTGGGGACATTGCGTCCCCCGCGCGGCCAAGAAGCCACCAACCCATCGCCCCTTGGGCCGAGAACGCCCCACCAACCGCCAAGATCACGGCATGCGCCCCGAGGAAGCCCACGGCCATGGCACCGCTGGCCCGCACACCCGCCACGAGGCTGGTAGCGCCGGCCACGTCCGCACACCCGCTCCCCAGAGCTGGCGGTGCAGGACGCTGCGGTTTTGGCCGCCCCGCGGCCCCCCGGGACCCCCGAGTCCTGGCTCGATCTCGAGCCCACGACTACGGACCCCAAATGGCTAAGGCAAAGCCCCCACTTCCCTACGCTGAACCTGCAGTCTACCAGCATAAAAGACTATACAAGCTACAAGATCATTTTGCTGCCGAGGGTCGCTCCAGGCATCGAGATGCGCACGGGCGAGAATGGCTACTCCCACCGAGCGCCCCAAGGCTGTTGTGACCTCGCACTGAGAAAAGAACGTCTTCCAACCCAGCTTACGCATCGCTTCCCTCGCCTCTAGAAGGCGTTGACCATGCAGTTTATGTTCTTGAACCAGTACTATGTGAGCCTCACTGAGCTTGATGAGGTTGGCTGCAGTCGTCCAGCAATTGCCGTTGACGGTGAGCACCTGCAGCCCCTCGGCGGCGGCTGCCGCCCGCAAGGTGTTACCCTCGCGATGGGCCTGCGGCCTGCGCCGCAGCCTCAGCAGCCGCTGCCTGCTCGCTCTCGCTCTTCAGCTTCTCGTCCGCCTGGCTCGCCAGCGCCTCGTCAGCAGCCCGTCGGCCCGCCAGCGCCGCCGCAGTCATGGGGGCATCTGCTTCAGCGCGATGCCCCGCCGCTGCAGCCTCCTCGCGAGCTGCCGCCATGGGCTGCCCTGCTTCCGCAGTCTGCGGTGAGGCGCTGGAGGCGGCGGCCGCGCTCTCCGCGGGAGGCGCCATGCCTCCGCGGGCACGGATCTCCGCGGCGAAGCTCTCCATGGGCTGCCAGAGCTCCTGCATGAGACTCGGGGCTAGCCCTGTGCTGAGGAAGTTCATGCTGTGGAGGAAGGCCTGCGCGTCCACCTGTCCGTTGGCGACCCCAAACTGGCTGAGCGCACCCACGGCCTGTCCTTTACCCGCTGGCGTCGGGTCGGGGAGCCCTGGAGGCGTTGAGTAGTAGTCATACACCGCCTCTTGCGGCAGCCTGAGGGCCGCCACTTTGTCCCCCAGCTCCGCCTGCGTGGCCTCGGCTGCTTGAACCTCGGCCTGCAGCAGCGCCTTCTTGACCTCGAGGTCCTGAAGCGCCTGCATCTGCTCCTGAACATAACGCGTCTGGGCCTCCAGCTGCTTCTGGGCTTTGTTCAGCTTGGCGAACTGAGCCTGCTGCCGCTGGGACACTGTCTTCTCGCTGTCGCGCTCCTCACGCAACCTCTCCAGGACAGCCGTGACGGCCTCGGACGCTTCCATCGTGGACTCCTCGTCTGCGCCAGTCTGCTTCGCCGCCAGCGCCTTCAAAGAGTCCAGCGTGCCTTGCAACTTCTGGATCTGCTGCTTGTTTGACGTGTTGGGCTTCCTCGCCGCGCCCGTAGGCTGCTGCGCCTTGCGCTGCGGTGTGGAGACCCCACTGCCCGACGATGTCACCTCAGCTTCCCAGTGGACGCCGCATCTCCAGCACCATTGGTGTTGCAAGCTGACTAGAGCGTGGCACCCTGGGCATGTCCACGAAAAAGATGACGGCGCCTGCGACATGGACTGAGCCTGGGGTGGGCGTGCCTTTCCCTTCCCCTGGCCCTGGCTCTTCTTGGCCTTGTCCTTGCCGCTGCCACCCTTGCCCATCACTGCAGGCGGTTCGGTGTGCTGGCAGCTTTGACCGTCGGGGCGGTGCTCCGAGCTGCGAAACAACCTGGCGCTGCGCCACCTCGAGCCCTTACCACTCCAAATGGGAGGGAAACGGCTTGAGCCAGGGGCTGCGGATCTCCTCCTCCTCCTCCTCCTCCTCCCTCTCCTCCTCCTCCTCCTCCTCCTGCATCTGGTGGTGGTGGTGGGCAAAATCGGCCCCTCGACTGCCCTGGGCGCCGCTGGCCTCCTCGGCGCCGGCTTCGCCGCCGGCCGCCTGTCGGCGAGGCCCCGCGGGCGGAGGAGGCCCTCGGGCAGGGCGTCCGAGTGGCGGACGCCGGAGGCCTTCCAGGCCGGACAGTTGCGCTCGGGCAGTTGCGCTCGTGCCCCACCTTCTTCTCCTGCCAGCTGGAACTTGTCGATCCATTATGCTGCCGATGCCCTTGATGTGGGCGCTCTGTTGTACCGTCGGCCTCGCGGCCCGCGACAAATTCCAGCCAATAGTCTCGCTATCTTGTGGGCGTCGTAGAATCTCCTGGCTTTCCATTCACCCCAAAGCCCCTCTATGCGTTTTTCCATCAGTGATTGAATAAACTGCCTCTTCAACTTCTTCAACTGTCGACTTAATCTGGCTACTTCAATATTGCTTCATCAGGGTACTTCGTCTCGTTCTCCTTGGCCTGACGTCTCGCCTTGAGTATTTTTTAAGTTGCGAGCTCTGTGCCAATGTATCTTCCCTTTGTTCAACGTGCCCTGGAGACTCCTGCAATTGCTCTGCTGCTACCTCTTGTACAATCTGCATGATGCCCGCGTTAAGTTGGTCCACATCTCCTGCCATCTCCCACTCTTCGAACTGCTGCTTGTGTTCCGACAGCCGCTCTTCGACCTGTGCCACGAACTGTCTTCTGCCTGTGCCGTACAGCAGTACTGCGTTGCACGCTTCCTGACTGTACTTCAGCATCCTGGGCTTCGTCTGGTACTCGTACGTGTGCCACATAGCCGTGTAGAGTGGGAAGTGGTCCTTTCGCGTATTACACCTGATGTGCTGCAATCTCCTACCCTTGTTAACTGAGACGAAACACTTTTCTACGTTTTGAATCATACTACGCGGGCACGCCGGAAAATCTATGCGTCTCACAACTTTTGATGAGATGCCGTAATATGTGGCGCCCGCGTTGAAGTACGTGTTGGCCAACACCAGGTCGTGCGCCTGCAACGTTGGCTTGATGCTGCGAAAGTTGGGTCCCTCCGCGGCTGGCATGATCGTACCCGTGACTAGTGACGTCCCATCCAGTCCGCATTCTGAATTAAGATCCATTCCAATCAACGGGAGGTACCGTGCTGGAAGAGAATTGAGCTGGTCGTGCAACCACTTCGTGAGTTCCGAGGATGTGGCCTTCTGCTCTGTCACCGCCCCTTTCCCCTTACCTCTAGTCGGGTAGTACAGCACAAACAACGCTAGGTCCTGGCGACCCCTTTTGTATCTGACCATGAGTGCTCTGCCCTGTAGCTTCTTGTGGCCCTCGACCATGCGCACGATGTGTGTCTCAGCATATCTGTGTCTGCGAAGCGCAATTGCCACACCACGCGCATGATTATTGTCTCTGCCGTAGCCCGAATGCACAACCATATGCTCTGCTGTGACCTGCCTCGATGGTTCCCCTCGACTCCTGACCGTCGTCCCCTGGAGGAATATGATGTCGACAGACTGGTACTCCTTCGAAATGTCGTTGAGCCTGAGCGGGGCGGCGAGAGTCAACGGGTTGTACACCACCGTCCGCAAGCTCCGCCAACCGCCGCCGCTCCCGTCCCTGGGCCCGCTCATTCTATCAAAACATGATGGCTGGAGGGGACCGATGGGGGTGCTGCCGCTGAAGCTGCCTGATATCGCTCGATCGAAAGGGGCAGCTGAGGAGGAGGAGGAGGAGGAGGAGGAGGAGGAGGAGGAGGGCCCATCTCTGGGCGTGAGGTGGGAGCGACGTGGCGGTGCGCAGCGTGGCGGGCACGACGTGGCAGCGAGCCGGTGCCCGCGACCAGAGGTTCGGAAGAATGCCCTGGCCGCTGCGCCCACCGCTTGGTTCTCCAGCAAAATCCCTCCTCCTCCTCCTCCACCTCCTCCTCTTCCTCCTCCTCCTCCTCCTCCTCGTCCTCCTCCTCATCCTCCGCTTCCTCCCCCCACTCCTAGCCCTTTCGATCAGGGTCGGCGGCACCGGCCAGCAGGCCTCTCCAATCCCACTGGACACGAGCTGCGCTTCTTTGGGGCACACTGGCGAGACCATCCCCTCGAGCGCCCCAGGGTTTGTCCCGATCAAGGGCGGGGCCCTGCAGCTTGCAGCGCCAACGTGCGTTTGGGGAACGACACCCAAAAGGAACTGCAAGCTCTGCTTTGAGTTTGAAGGCCCCTCTGCCCGTCGTCCATGTCGTGTGAGAGTTGCAGGAGGCGAGCCAATCCGCATAATTAGGGTGGCAGGCTCCATACTCGCAAAACTTCATCCAACATGCGTTCTGGCGCTCCCTCATCCTCCTCCTCGTCCTCCTCCTCAACGTAATCCTCCTCCGCAGCGTCCTCGGGTTCCCCACTCCCCTCGTCAACACCCTCCGCCTCCTCTCCCCTTCATCGTTGCATCCGCTTCTTTTCCGTATTCGATGTCCCCTGAACTCTCCTCTGCAGTCCTTCCGCTCACATGCATCCGACGATGATTGTTCGCTCGGGATGCACGGTCTAATCACGGTATCTTGCAACTCCTCCCCCGCGAGGCCTTGAAAAACTGCCTCGCGCTCAGCCGCTTCCTCTTCGGCTGCAGCATGAATGCCTGCACTGCTCGACGAAAATCTACACTTCCCTCCAGCATCTGTCGCTTTTGCAGATCTGCGAACCTGGCTACATCTAGTGAGCATGTCCCGATCGCGAATATGCAGTTGGGAGTCACTTACCATCATGGCCCATCCCCAAGCTGACGACCTGCATGCCATATCATCCTGATGTGCCGTTCTTCGCTATGCGCACGTACGCTTTCCTACACCCATCGCATATACCCTGGACGCTGTTCACAATCCCAAGGGCAACGAATAAGATCAGCCTCGACAGCAATGAGCGGCACAATTGCCAACACTGTAGGGACAAGGAACGGCGACACCAACACCACCGGGGCGAGGAGATGCGAGGAGGCAAAGGGGGTCTCCCTGGTGGTGTGGTCCCCCCTCTCGCTCGAGACATCCCGGGCCTCCAGCTCGGGGAGGCGTCGTGGACCTCCTCGCTGGAGGTGGGCCCCCTGGTGGTGTTGGTGTCGCTTTTCCTCCCTCCGGCACTGGGAAACTCCTGTCGACAAAGCCTCGGGCGACGGGCAGGACTCCCTATGCGGGGAAACAGGCTCACAGGGGAACGGCAACGAGGGGCAGAGCAGAGCAGCGTCGCGGCAGAGCAGCTCATTCCAGCGCTGAACTCTGAACATGCAAGCGGGAACTGACAGGGGATATGGCGACCCCTATCCCAAGCTTCGTGGAGTTTTGAATGGACCAAACATTTGGGGCCCAACCGTGGGATATACGATGGGGGGGCAACCATCCTCGATAGGGGTGCGTCCGAAAAGCCCCCTTGCGGTGTATCCCAGGGTTTCGGTCCTTTCTGAGCGGCTTCATTTTCCGTCGAAGAGTCAGGGGCTGGGGGAGAAAAAACACCTGCGAGGAACACTGTCAGGTCGGACGAAGTGCGGGGTTGTAGAAAGGGGAATTCGCGAATCAGCTCAAGTAGCTGGTCTTCCAAGGCGGCTCCCAGCACTGGGCAACGCTAACGAAGGGCGCCAGGCAGCAGGGCCGAAACCAACTGCATGTGGCAGATTTCGTAACCCGCTCTTTCCCTATCTCCGCCTTTCGTCCGACCCGACATTGGCTGGCCCTTGCGCCTCCAAAACATCGCCAACCCATCACCCGACAATGCTGGCCCTTGCGCCGCGAACCTGTCGCCCGAGATGGGAGGGGAGACCCGTGGAGCGGACGGACGCGGCACTTCAGACTTTATAACGGTACGTCTCGCGTGTATCTTGCTTTCCTTACGTGGGGCGTATGCCTGGAGGCACGCGCGAAGACTCTCTTGGTCTCGACAAAGAACGCGCGTGGACAAAGATCCGACGAGATGGCAGCCCGCATGTTGAACTTTAGCGGAACAGCCAGCGGAAAGCCCATGCGCCAATAGGCCTGGCTCATCCATTTAACAAACCTTGGGGATTTAGTTGTGTGTTTTGTTGCAGGGGCTCTAGCTGAACTCTGGCAGATTTAAAACGCGGATAAAGCGTTTCTTTCCAAACTCGTGTTCGGGTAATTCTTTTAGCGTTATCACGTGTCCCCTTGTGGTAGATACCGTGGGGGGCGAAGAATATCCTGGGACGGGCTTGCCGGCGCAAAGCCGGTCAGGGGAGCGGGGACAATCCTGGCACGGTGCAAACACAACGAAACACTCAAACAAAGGTCCAGCACAAGCCCGAAAGCCCACGGCCACGCTTGGGCAGCCACCACGAGCCCGAGAACGCAACGTATTATATGCATATGTTCAATGTGTCTGTTGAGGTATGAGGGCGCCAAGATCAATATCTCCACACTGCCGAATTGAACCGGGTAAAACATGCACAGGCCGATGTGAAGATTTGCCAGCCCAAAGTCAAGAACGCAAAACCTAAGAAATGAAGAAGCGTTTCCGGCCGTGGCGACCACGATAGTGTTCCCCGACCTAGACCTGAGATGCGGTCCAAAAAGCAAAGCCCCTCGTCAGCTCCTGAGCCCCAAGTGGCCCTTACCCTCTAAAGGTCTTTAGAACCCACCAAATAAGGTGCAAGAAACATATTTTATCGGCTGCCTCATTCACGGATTGGTGTTCTGGGGGGAACTTAGTATCTTTCCCACGCGGCACGCGCCGCGCAACAACGACACCGACAACTACAACTACGATTGCGACTACGACTACGACGACTACCCGTCATTATACTATGCCTTAGGAGCGATATCATGCAAAATCTTGGCCCAGATACTTGATCCGCAGAAACCTTGTCCTAGAAACTCCATCCTGAGAAAGACTGTTGAAGCTCAGGCCCCCCAGCGGCCCCTCAGAACCTCCATCCTCAGCAGCTTCATCCTCAGAAGCTTCACCCTCAAGAAGACGGTTGAAACTCAGACCCCACGAAAACCGAATAAACTCTACCCCCAGAAGCTCCACCCGAAAATTTAATCGAACCGTGAGGAAAAACAACACGTACACACAATACGTACAACAACGATACGTAAACGTGAGAAGAAAACAACACGTACAAAACAATACGTAAAACAACACGCAAAACAATCCGCAAACAAAAAACAACACGCAAAAACAACAACACTTAAAACAATACGTACAAACACTACATATAATCGGTATGAATATAACAACGCATGAAAAACAAAACGTAAAACAACACTATGTTAAACCAACGCGTGACCACAACGCGTGATGTTTACGTACGCAGAACGCGTAATACACGCGAGTATGCGTTCAACCCGCGTTAAAACAACACGTAAAAACAACACGTAACACAATGCGTAAACCAACGCGTAACAACACGTACGCGCAGCACGTAAATCAATACGTAAATGCAACGAAGGTTTCATTTACCGTGAGGAAAACAATGCGTAAAACAGTACGCAATTCAACAGGTGAAACAAACAGTCGCGTTACAAACCCTTCAAAACAACACGCAATAACAACACGTAAACAATCAAAACGTGAACGTGATAAGAAAACAACATGTAAACACAACACGTAAAGCAACACGTAAAAACAGCACGTCAAAACAACACGTGAAACTAATGCGCAAAACAAAACGTAAACCAATACGAAAAACTAACTCGTAAAAACAATACGTGAAAACAATACGTTAAAACAGCACGCGGTCACAACGCGCAAGCACGACGTAAACACAACGCGCAATACACGTGAGAACCCGTTCACACCAACGTAAAACACACGTTAAAACAACGCGAAAACACACACGCACACAAACAAACAACACGCAAACCAACACGTAACACAGTACGTAAACAACACGTAGTAACACGTACGAGCAGCACGTAAACCAATACGTAAACGCAACGAAATTTTAAATTAACCGTGAAGAAAACAATACGTAAACCACTACGCAACACAATGCGCAACGCATAACAACACGTTAACACAACATATCAAAACAACACGTAAGCGCATCACGTAAAACAATATGCAGCCAACCTAACATGCAACAGCACGTAATCACACCGCGAAGCTGTTGAGGCCCAGTAAAACGACCGGCGTGCTGACCCCCCCCTTGGCGACATGGGGTGCGTCGCGCCTTCGTCGCCCGTGCGCCGCCCGTGCGTCGGCCGCCGAATAGGCGGGCCGCCCTCGCGAACGCGCGCGTCGCCTTCGCAAGGGAGCATTTTGGCGAGTGCGTCGCCAGCGTGGCGGGCACCCACGGGGCGGATCGCACGCGCGTCGCCCGCTCCACAGCCGCCGAAAAAGCCGGTCGCCTGCGGAAAACAAGAAAGTCGTCCAGGCAGCGGCCTCTTTTGGAAAAAGGCGGCTGCTGGGTTACCTCGGCAGATCAGCAATCCGCGACACTGCTGAACGCACTCGGGCACTCGAGTGCTAGGCAAGTCCCCGCAACCGCTACCATGGCCGCCGCAACAACCGCCAACGCCATGACTACCACCGCCACGATCATCACAAACGGCCACGACCGCAACCGCGTCCACAGCGAAGATATTAACCGTCACTTTTACCGCCACCACCGCCATGACCACCGCGCATTTCGCGACAACCGCAACGACCGACACCAGCACGATCACCAACGTGACCACCGCCAGCCCGCCCACCACACCAGCAGCGCGACCACCGCCATCGCGACCAAGGCGACAACCGCGACCGCGACCGTGATCACCAACATGACCACCACAAAAGCACCCACTCACTGCGTCCTGCCCCCTCCCCCCCTTTCGCCTGCTGGGCCGCCCTTGCCGCCGCGCTCGCCTCGCGCCCCTGCCCCCTCCCCCCACCTCTCCCCCCCTCCTCATGATCCCCCTCTTCCAGCGCCAACGGCGGGGACTTTCGCGCATGGCGGGGGCGCCTTTTCGCGGCCTCGCGCCGCGGCCGCGGGGGGGGGCCGAAGGAGAATAACGAAAATGCAGAGGGGCAGGGGATGGCACAGGGGAGTAAAACAAATACGAGAGGCGGGGGGAAGGGGGGGCAGATGGGGGGCGGGGAAAAAGGGAGAGGAAAGGGGGGAGAGGGGGAGAGGAGGCAGGTGGGATGACGAAGGAGGAGGAGAAACGAATGAGGAGGGACGACGAGAAACGAGGAAGGAAAGGAAGAGGGGCGAAGCACGGGCCTTCCTGGCGCAAATGAAGACGCTGCCGCCGCCACTCGCGAGCAGCGCAAGCACGGCGGGCCGACGTCCGCTGCGCATTATTGTTCGGAGAAAAACAAGGGGCGGGCAAGGTCGAGACTGCGTCGCGCATGCGTCGCGCGTGCGTCGCGCGTGCGTCGTGGGTGCGTCGCGCGTGCGTCGCGCGTGCGTCGCGCTTGCTTCGCGCTCGCGGCGCGTGCGTCGCGCGTGCGTCGCGCGGATCGCTTTGGCGTCGCGCGCCGGCGGGGGCCGTCGCGCGCGTGTCGGGGTGCGCCGCGCGCGTGTCGCGCGCGCATTTCGCGCGCGTCGCGCGTGCGTCGCTCGGGCCGTTTGTGCGTCGCGCGCAGGTCGCGCGCGAATCGTTCGAAGGGCGCCGTGGACTTCTGACGGCGCGTGAAGTGCGCGGCCCACTGGCGAATCGATCCAGGAATGCGCGCAACAATCGCAACAAGAGCAAGACACGCACGTGAGAACAGAGCACGAAAAAACAGCATACGCCATGGAGATGCAGCGCGCGCGGGGGGATCGATTTCAAGCGCGCGCGCCCCGTCAGAATTTGAACATCGATTCGTCGCTGCAACAACTTGGCGACGTCTCGCCCGCCGATGGAGTGGGGGGAGAACGAGGGGGGAATTGAGGCGGGGGAAGGGCGGGCGGAGAAGGGAACGGACGGGCAAGGAGGAGGCGCGCGGGGACGGCGCAGCAGCGGCGGGAGCGATGGGATGCAATAGAAGGGGGGCGGCGGGGGCGAGGATGGCGAGAGGGAAGTTCCAGGAGGGTGGAAGGACAACAAGGGGGTGAGTAGGGAGGGGGGACAAGACGGCAGCCTGACACAACGACAAACTTCATATAATGTCGCAAGCGGGACAAGACGCGCAGCGCGCTCGACGAAGGGAAGGGGGGAGGGGGGGGGAGAACTGGCGCGAAACAACATGGGGGCGCGGGGCGCGATGCGGCGGGGCGAAGTGGCGCCGCGTCGCGCGACGTGACGTCACTCCCGCCATGGCGCGACGCGCGCAGCCCCCGATCAACGCGAGGCGTCTTCGTCCGCAGTTACGGTTGGCGCTGCCCGAAAAGACGCACCAGCGAATCCTTTTTGTGCCGAGTGTGAAACACAGCGCGTTGGCGGACCGCCGAACTATGCGTGCGCCACGGCCGCCAGACTGGCTGCTGCTGCGCCAGCGTCGGAAACCCATACGTCGCAAGCGACATTCCGAAGTCGCGCCACATGTCGCCCGCGCACTGTGGGAAGCCCGGATTTGGGACAAAGACGCAAACTAGGGCCGGCGCACGGGCGACGCACGGGCGACGAACTGAACGACACTTTTAGAGGGGGTCGTGCCACTGGGCCTCACGCGAAATACACGTAACATTGCGTTTAACACACGTAAAAGCAACGCGTACACACAACACATCAAAACAACACGTAAAAACAAAACGTAAGCATAACGGAGGAGGATGATGAGGAGGAGGGCGAGGGTGGGAGGAGGGGGAGGAGGAGGAGCAGGAGGAGGAGGGAGGAGGAGGCGGGAGGAAGGAGGGAGGAGGAGTAGGGAGGAGAAGGGAGGAGGAGGAGGAGGAGGAAAAGGGCGGTGATGAGTCGGAGGAGGATGAGGAGGGGGAGAAACAGGGAGGAGGAGGAAGGAGGAGGGAGGAGGGAGGAAGGAGGAGGGAGGAGGGAGGAGGGAGGAGGAGGAAGAGGAGGAGGAGGAGGAAAAGGAGGAGGAGGAAGAGGAGGATGAGGAGGAGGAGGAAGAGGAGGGAGGAGGAGGGGGAGGAGGAGGAGGAGGAGGAGGAGGAGGGAAGGAACCCTCGACCCCATCTTCGCTCTTGATTTCGTGTTGTTTGTACGCGTTGTTTGTACGTGTTGTTTGTACGAGTTGTTGTTATGTTGTTTACATGGTTTTGTTTGTACGTGTTGTGTTATCGTGTTGTTGTTTTTGTTTCGTGGTGTCTCGTGGTGTGTTTACGTGGTTGTGTTTGCACGTGTTGTGTTCTCGTGCTGTTTCTGTGTGGTGTTGTTCGCACGTGTTGTGTTATCGGGCTGCGTGTACATGAATTATCGTGTTCGTTGTACGTGATGTTGTGTGTACGTGTTGTGTTATCGTGTTGTTTGTTTACGTGATGGTGTTTGTACGTATTGCATCTACATGCTGCGTTCACGTGTGTTATTGTACGTTTTGTCTCGACGTGGTGCCTTCGAGTGTTTTTACGTGGTGTTGTGTTGTTTTTTACGTGTTGTGTTTACGTATTGTGTGTACGTATTGTTTTACTGTTTGTTTGACCTATCGATTTTACGTGGTGTTGTTTGTACGTGTTGTATGTGCGTGTGGCGCTCACGTGTCTGTGTGTACGTGTTGTTGATACGTGTCGATGTGAAGATATGTTTTTCCTCACGCGCAGGTGGGCAAGCAGCGCCCGGCATGTTGCCCTAAACAGCCCCTCCGACCTCTCGTCGGGGCCGCCAGGGCCGAAACGGCTGCGGGAGAGCATAGCAGGAGTCAACTTCAACACTGCTACCTCTCCAGCTCCCTCCTGGGTCCTGCGGGTACTCCGCCCGGTCGACACCGTCGACCGGGCTCACTGTGGGCCAAAATGGCCGCGACGCACAACACTTACGGCTGTGTCTCTGCGAGCGCCGCTCGCGCAGCGGCACCGCCGCTACTCGGAGGCCGGGCTCCTGGGGACCAAAACGGCCCGGACTCGCATGGCACCGCCATGGTTTGGTGAGCCGCCCTCACTTCGGAGCCGTCGTGTCTGGCGCTTCGGCCGGCTTCCCCCAGGGCGCCGGCCCCTCCTTCGGCGTCCCGCCCTGGTAGTACACCGGGCACTGGTTGCCCCAGTGCCCCTCCTTGAAGCAGAGCCGGCAGATGTTCGGGTTGAGAACTTCGCTGGGAATCGACCCCGGCAGAGGCCCCTTCTTAGACTTGCCGCCCTTGGTGCCCTTGCCCTTCTCGCCCTTCGAGCCCTTGCCTTTCTTGCCCTTGTCACCCTTCGAGCCTTTGCCGCCCTTGTGCTCCTCGACGTGCGCCTCCGGCGACGGGCTCCGGGCGCGAGGCGGTCGGCGAGAGCGTCGGCCTGACGACCCGTCGTCGCCCTCCGAGTCTTCCTCCGCCCTGGCGCGCCGCGCCGAGCAGGACCTTTCGTCGTGCTCAACCTCGGCCCGCGCCTTCGCGCCGACCTCTGGCGCGGCGCGCTTTCCGTCCGAACTGTACTCCGAATCCGAGTCTGAGTCTCTGGCGCTTGCATCCCGTGCGCTTGCAGCTGGCGGCGGGATGCTGACCGTCAGTCTCCGCTGCGCCGCCGCCTGCCAGTACGTCGCTGCCAGCGGGTAAGTCTTGAGCAGGTCCATCACCAGTGTCCAGCGCTTGTGCTTCAAGCCGTCCTGGTGCGCCGCGTTGTTCCAGCGGTGCGCTAACTCCTCGGCGCTGTCCTTGCCGGGCACCAGTGCCCCAGGGTACGCCACCCTGAGAAAGTTAGACACCCATAGGCTCCACTCCGAGTTCGGCAGCTGGTCCACCTCCAGCTGCGTGAAGACCATGAAATGGTCAGCCGTCTTCAGCGCCGCGTGCTCCGACGGGTAGGATTCGATACTCTCCCCGTCACCCCCCAGGTGGCGCCGGGTGAAGCACACTGGGCCGCCACCGTCTCCGCGCCCCGTGCGTTTCGGGGGCGTCGCCCTTCGCTCGACCCTCGCTGGCTCCGCCGGCTCCGCTGGCTCCGCCGGCGAGCGCCGCCGCTCTTCCCCGCGCCGCGGGGGTTCTTCTCCTTTACCGCGGCTGCGGCTCCGCGTGGTCTGAGCCGTCGGCTCCTCCCCGCGCCGCGGGGCCTCTTTGCCTCGGCGGCCGCTGCGATGCCCCGCGTCGGAGCCGGCACCACTCGCGCCGCGATCCATCGCGTCCGCACGGCCTCCGGCCGCGCCGCGCGCCGGCAATGCACTATCCGCTTGAGCACAAACGGCGGCGCTAGAAACGGAGACGAAAGACGTTGAAATCCCAAGTTGAGCGCCCGCACTCGTGCCAGCACGCAGACCAGCATCAACAAACAGGGTGCGATTTATTTTCTCCGTGTGGACAAATTTACGCAATCGCCCTGGACCCGGGCCACAAGGCCGACTGGCGGACGCCGATTTTGACCTGAGGTTTCCCCCGGGGGCCGTTTAACTGTCTGACTCCTCCGGATTGCCTGGGCACTTTCCTCATGGACCCTCGTACGGTTTTGTTCCATGAACTCCCGGACCCGTTCGCTCAATCCCCCTTTTGTGAGCCCGTCCGAAATCATCCACCTGCTCGGGAGCCACCTGAGCCCCGCCTTTTCTTCGCCCCGTTGTGGCCCGCACGAGACCAGAGATTTTAGCGCAGCGAGCCACGCAGCATCGTGTCGATCGTCGGGGATGTCCCCTTCGACCTTCACGTGGTCGTACAGACTACGACAGTCGGTGAATAGCGTGAGAGGCATTTCATCCTCACCGTACTCCACGACAGGAGCACCGCTCCAACCGTAGGTTGCCTCACACAGCAACGCCCGCATGTAGTAGGCCATCCCGTGGCCCTCTAGGCACGCCGCCGTCTCCGCCGAGAACGTCGACGTCACCACCCGATGACTGGCTCGGCTTCGCCAGTCCAGGATTGATATCGGCAGCTCGTCCTGCTCCAAGCAGTCGAGGTCGATGGCAGCCACCACCACGCCGGCTTGGGACCTCACCTTATGGCGATCGAACCGTTTGAGGTCCTCGTCTCCCTCAATGAGCTCGCTCACATTCCCATACAGGGACGAGTCGTGCCAACAGCCAACGCCCATCCTCCCTTTAATGGGAGCGATCCGAAGCCGAGCGCCTCCGCTGGCTTTCACGTCTCGAATGCACTTGTTGAGTTCTCTCGCGTCGGACCAAGTGGGCGCCTTTTGCAATTTCTGAAACCGGTTTGTCTCGTAGGCTTTGTCGAGACGGTACTGGCTTGCCAGCCAGTGGAGCGACCCCGTCGCTGACTGAAACTCAGCCTTCGCGAGGGGGCCCACTGGGTCCTCACCTTTTGCCTGACGGTCGACCTTCACCTCCTCAAGTCTCCCTTCGACAAACTCTGGCATTCCCACTTCGACGCATGACCCGTCCACTCTGATCCGACGACCGGTGTACACATCTCCCTCGGCCTGCTGCGCGACCACCGTCCAAGACCCGAAAGGAAAACGTTCGCGCAGCCTCGCCTCCTTGGCACGCATCTCGGCGCTGCCGTCGTGGGCTAACATGCAATCGTCCACGTGCACAATGAGCATACCTGCGAGACGATCGCCGCTAAAGTAACAGAAGAAAGCTACGTCGAGCTGCAATTGTTTCCACCCCATTTCCTCTACCATGGCGCTGCGGAACGTATTGAACCACGCTCGCGGCGCGTCGGGCAACCCGTATATGCCCTTTTCCATCTTCAGCAGCTGTCCGGGTTCCAACCCCGGCAATCCGCCCCGGGGCTGGCGCATGTACAACGGTTCCTGCCCTTGGCGCGGTTCCCCTTGCAGGAACGCACTGGAAACGTCACCGATGGCCAACTGAGATAGCCACCCCAAGTTCGCCGATAGCTGCAGGAAGGCGTGGAACCCAGATCGCTGCACCGTGGGGGCGTCCGTCTTGACTGTTCCGAGCTTCGCGTCGGGATCGTGCTGGCCCTGCACGCACAACCGTGCTTTAGCCTTGAGCGGCAGATCATTTTCGGGCGTCCTTAGGGCGGCATTTTTGTCTTTGAGCTTCATGTCGCTCCCGAGGATCCGACTCCGGTCCACTGTCCGCAACACTTCCTGTGAGGCCTCTGGCTCCAGCACCGACACGCACTTGTAGCGGAGCCAAGAATCCCACTCCTTCTCCACAGCGGCCTGGAACGCCTCATGATCCTTAGGCGCTATTTCGTCCCACTTAAGCTCGCGATCTTGAGTCTTTCGGTCCAGCAGTGCGGACCCCGTCCCGCGGTGATACGCCGTCATCACCTGGTGAGCCTGGTAACTGGCCCCACTCGGGGCCTCGCCCGTCCGCCGCGCCGCGGCGGGTCCTTCGACTGTCGCGAGCGTCGGCTCTCGCTGGCGCTTTTTCTCTTCTTCGAACACCACGAGCATGCGATCTGCTGCCGGCCGCAATAGCTCCCTCGGGTTCGTCAGCTGGGCCCACCGGACCCGATGCTCTGTGCAGCGCCACTCGCCGCCGTGTTTCTCGTAAGTCGTCCTGAGCCGCGTCCAGCGTAACTCTGGCCCAGGCCTCACCGAGGCTCCGCACCGGGCAGCCCCGATCACTCACATGCCAGCCTGGCATGGTGATGAAGCGTTCCAATTCGCGCGGCACGCCCCGAGGCAGTCCGCTGCCTTGGGCCTCGTCTCGGGCCTCCTCCCTGGGGGTGCCCCCGGGCGCAGGAGGGTCTACCTCGACCACTCCCCCGTCCCCAGGGCCTTCCCGCTCCTGCTCGGAGGCTTCCCCCTGAACG
Source organism: Prorocentrum cordatum (assembly GCA_963575745.1). Lineage (NCBI taxonomy): Eukaryota > Dinophyceae > Prorocentrales > Prorocentraceae > Prorocentrum > Prorocentrum cordatum. The sequence continues at coordinate 7,473 of CAUYUJ010000242.1, read as the reverse complement.
AGTCCGTCCGCGGCCGCTAATTCATCCGGTCCGGCATTCAGGCCAGTGAGGTCTTCAAACTCTTCGCGGCTCATAGCCTGTCGAATCTCGTCCAGAGACCGGGCGAGGTCGGCATCCTCCGCCAGGTGTTGCTCCTCTGGGCTCAGAGGCCTCAAGTGTTCTGGCGCAACCAGAAACGGTTTGCCGCCGTACTGAACCCAAACGTTGTCGTTGCGCCTCCCGAACACCAGAGCAGGTCCGCACCACTCCGGCTCGTTGACCCGGCGTCCACGCTCCGTGCGGTAAGGCCGGAAAAAGAACACGCGTTCGCCTTCCTTCCACTCCGCCGGAGTGCCGCGACTCCTCGCGGCCACGGCCCTCCGCACGAGCTCTTGACTGCGCGTCTTGATGAGCGACTGCTGACAGTGCTCACGTATCTTGAGTCGCCGTGTCAGCGGATCGCCCTCTTCGGCCACACATGGGTGATAGCTCACCGCTTTGCCCTCGTGCCAGCACTCGCCGACAAGCTTCATCTTCTGCCCGAAGAGAAGCAGTGATGGGCTGTAGCCGCACTGCCCAGGGAAATGGTTGAGGGCTGACGCAGTTTCCCACGCGAGAGCTTGCATCTCATCGATCCCAGAATGCGCTCCGTGCCGGATGCTTTTCTTCATCACGTTCTTTGCCTCCTGGATCTTCCGCTCGACCTTGCCTTTCTGCCAGGGCGCGTACGCCGCGGTAGGGTCGTACGCGGTGCCGCTCCTCGAGAGGGCGTCCACGAAGCTTCCACTGACGAGCCCCCGCTCGTTGTCTGTCACGAACTGATCTGGTGGCCCCGCCCAGCAGAGCCACAAACGCTCGTACTGCCCCCACAGTTCTTCGCTGCTGTGCGCATTGATCAGCCCGATCGTGCAGTACCCCGTCGCCACGTCCTGCACCAACAGGAACCACCAACCTGTTCCGCACTGGTCGGGAATCTTGAACAGGTCTGCTTGCACGACCTCGTTGAAGGACAAGTCGTCCTCTCGAAGTCGCGCGGGCCGCGGGGGCCTCGCTCGCGGGCGTTCCGCACAGCTGGAGCACCGGAGTGCTTTGGCTCCCGCGACCGCCACCTCGGAGCCGCCGGCCTTGGCGACTAACCTAGCCAAATCTTCGGGGCTCGCGTGCCCCGTGTTGAGGTGGAGTCGACGCAGGTTCCGACGTAGCTCCGGCGTCATCCGCTGGGCCAGCGACTTGCCCATCGGAGTGTCTGGAAACTTAAACGTAATCCCCTGAGGGATCGCATTCCCGCTGTCGGTCTCTCCGAGCCCTGTGGGGTAAGATGCTGGTCCTGGTTCGAGTTTCGTCGCGCGCCCCTCGTGCACGCTGCGACCCTGACCTGAAGGCCGCGCTCCCGGGGGCCGTCCGCGCCACCCGATCCTCTCAGGCTCCACGCGCGTCAGATGGCGCTTGAGCCCTCGAAGCACACCGAGCGCTAAAGAGTGTCGCCCAGTGCTTGATGTGGCCTTGTCGTTGACCCCCGAGCGACGCTCGTGCACCACGGAACACTCTCGCCGCAGCACCGCTGCGATCTCAAGGCAGTTCGTCGCCCACCACGCTGGCTGACCCGTGACTCCTCTCGCACACAGGCCGCCCTTGACTACCTCAACCGAAGGGAGGGCCTCCACCGCGTGGATGGCTGACTCATTCCTCACCAGGGCGCAACCGCCATTTTCCGCCTGCACCTCGAACACCTTCCGGGTAAACTCCATCAGCGACCGCTGCCGTCGTCGCTCGGCTCGTTGTCGCTGCTGATCGGCATTGCTCTGGTGAGTACCGCGTTGGGCGCCGCCGACTGAGGAGCCAGGGAGCTCCACCACAGCCAACCTCGGTCGCACATCGCTCAACATTCCCAAGGCCTCCGCCTGCTCGGACCCCTGCGCGAGGTCGGCTCCGCATTTCGCGTCCCAAGGACGGAGACACCACCAACCATTCTTGGATCCGATGCGACTGACGTCACTGCCGCCTCCGAAGGACTCGACCACGTCCACGCGGTCCGTACCCCAACGGTGACGGGCCCACTGCCCGCCGCCAGTTTCCTCGAGCCAGGTCCCGAGGGTGGCTACCCCAAGTAACCATGCCGAGGCGATGCCCAGGCATGCCTTGCGCACTGCCGTCGCCGTGGGGCCCTTCAAACGTCGGTTTCGGGCGCTGCCGCGCCCTTGCTTCCCGCCGCCGGCAGCCTGCGTGCTCGCATGGCTGCCAGCGCCGGGCGCGCCCCCCGCGCGGCCGCTGAACCGCTCGACGGCTCGGCAGGCCCAGTGCCGGAGTCCACCTCCATACTTTCTTCCGTCTTCACTCCGGTTGACTCCCTCTTCTGGGCACGACTCATCTTGCTCGAGCCCTCCAGTGCCTCCGCTGGGGTCCATTCGGCCTCCGCTTGGCCTTCGCTCACGAACAGCCTGACGTCTCGGATGAGCTCTTCCCGTCTTTTGTCGGCGCCGTTCGACCGTGTCAGCGGTATCTGCCGCACCGCAGCCTCCTCCTGCAGCTGCGCCAACTTCATATTGGTGAGGCCCGTCGGTAAGGTTGTTCGAGGGTCGTCTTTCTCCACTTCCGACGCTTGGATCTCGTCCTTCTTTTCTCGAAGCGCGAGCCTCAACTGACCAACGGTCTCTGCCTCCGCGCGGGCCCTCTGCCAGCCGAGTCGCTGCATGGCCAGCGTCACCAGCTCTGCCTTCCGCATCTCCCAGATGCTTCGAGGGGTGTCCTCCCTCTGGCGAAGGGTGAGGACCTCCCGCTCCAGGTAATCCACCAACAACTCCTGATACCAGGCCCTCCATGCCACGAATACCAACCGAGTTGCCACACTCGCCCTCGCAGCTCCGCTGCGACACTGCACGACAGTCGGGCGCCATGGCGGCATCTGCCCGCGCGCGCGTCCCAGGGCCACCGAAGATGGCGCTTGCTCGTGCTCGCCGTACGGGTCCTAAACCGACAGGGGCTGCGGTCGACTCGATCGCTGCCGCTTCGTCGTCGTCGTCGTCGTGGTCGTCGTCGTCTGGCCGGCCGTCCGTGTAAAGCGCACGGCGCACGGCCTCGCATGGGGGTCCGCGGACGCGCCCATACAGCGCGATCTCAGCCCCGGCCCGGCAGCGGCTCACGGCTTCCTGTGCGCCCGCTCCTGGCCCCCCAGGTCCGTAACTGACAGCAGCCATGGCCAGGTGCCCCGACGGCAGCTCCCTGAGCTTGTGCCTGGCCTTGCTGAGGGCACCGAGTGTGATCTCGGCCTCCTTCATGCGGATATGGGCCTCCAGGGCCTTCAGGGCCCCGCCCGAGATCAATGGCGGAACGTCCTCTTCCACCAAGCTGATCCTAATCACGGCCCCCTTGCCGTCCCATTCCATGGGCAACAGCAACGCTTGGGAGCTGTAGATCGTCTTCCCCGGTCCGAACCGGTAAGGTTCGCGCTCGGTGACTGTCTCGAGCTCGATGCCCCAGTTCTTCCTAACGTAGATGGCCAAGCGCCGGTACCACCGGAGCCCCGCCACGGACTTAGCACACGCCGTGTCCACAACGATCAGCCACACAGCGTCGCCCGTTTCTGCGACTAGTACGGACATCGGATGTCCCGCGGCGGCTTGGAGGTTGGAAGAAGGAGGGGAGAGACATAGGGGAAAGGCCTCCTCTTCCTCCTCGCTCCTGAAGCGCGTTATCTTCACGCCATTGTCGACTTCGCCCGGGCAGTCTCCTTCGCACCGGCATTCAACTTCGCACCGCAACTCCTGCGCACCGGCCGCGCCTCCATTCGCATTCGCACCGGCATTCCCCTTCGCACCGGCATTCCCTTTTCCGTCTTTGTTGGCGCCGCCGACCTCGATGGATGAGCCTCCTGTTCCTCCGAGGTGAAAGGAGGGAGGGAGAAGAAGTGAGAGAGGTTTTTGAGACTCAAGCACGACGCCATCCAGGTGCGCCGGCTCCGCCGGTTCTTTCTCCCGCTCCGCGGGCTCTTCAGCGCGGGCCACGACCCGCGTGCCCTTGCCTTCCGCACCGGCCGCCTTGCTAGCCGTGCTAGCCTTCCCCGGGGCCCGAGGGCACTCAGGGTCGTCCTTCCAGTGGCCCAGCCTGCCACATCGCTTACACGGGAGCGTCGGCTTGAGCTTCCCGATGCGCTCGGAATCGGCGCCTCGGCCTCCGCTGGCCCTGCCGCCAGGTCCACGGTAGAAGTCGCGCGCCTTCTCAGCCTCGGCGCGCGCCTTCTTAGCCTGCGTCATGAGCACCTCGTTTTCCGTGAGGTACGCCTGGAGCTCCTCAGGGACCAACTCGTTCTCCGCGATATTCGGGTCCGCGCCAGCGTCGACCTCCGAGTCCGGCTCCTCGTCGTCGTCGTCCTCCTCGGCGGACGTGCTGGGGCCCTCGGCCTCGGCGCCTTCGCGTTCAGCCTCGGCTTCGGCGTTTTCGGTAGCGTGGACCTTTCGGGCGCCGCCCCTGCCTAAGGGTTTACCGAGCCTCCGGCGATTCCTGTTCAGGTACTCGCGGTTGGCTCCGTTGAACGGCGCCGCCGCCCGATTCCTCAGCATAGAAACCCGAGGAATGCAAGCTTTAGACGAGTCGCGAAGTTTCTCGTAGACCAGCTCGTTGCCAGCACCAGTGATGATCTGGCTCTCCTTGTCGCCGCCCACGCGCAGTTTCTTCAGGAAGTAGTGGGCTTTCAAGTGCTTGTTGAGCGGCTCCTCCATCGCCTCCTCGAGTTCGCGCACCTTGGCCTCGTACCGCGTCTCGAAGTCCATGATCTCCTCGCCAGCGTTCCGGCTGACCTTCTCCACGAACTCATCTACGAGCGTGCCGACCTTCAGCGTCTCCTGTTGGTCGTACTTCTCATGGAGATAGCGCAACAGCACCCGGACGCCGTCCGACCTAGCGAGGGTCTCAGGGTCGAGGTTCTCTGTTTTGGCTTCAGCGTCACCTTTGAGCCTCGAGAGAAGCCGCCCGCCACGACGCTCGGGCAGGATGGCCGTGTTCAGCTCGAAGATCTTCACGCGCCGCTCGTACGTCCTTAGAGGCACGGCTTTCCCGTCCCATTCGGGCACGAACTTGTCGTCGCCGCGCTCCTGTCCAGAGGGCCCGCTGCCCTCGTACCTAACGGACCCGCAGTAGCCGCCAGACCCTGGTTGCCAACTGCTTTGCCCCCACTCCTCAGACCAGGGGCAATCCTGCCAATACCAGCCTGTGCTGGTCCCTGGCGACGTCGGTCCCGGCTGACAGCCGCGCTGCCCCCACTCCTCAGACCAGGGGCGGCCTTGCCAAGACCAGCCCTCGTAAGCACGCTGCCCGCCACCTCCCAACCCTCCGGAGGTGTAGCGTGCGTCCCGGGCGTCGGGCTCTGGTCGAGTGCCCTGCCCACTCATCCAGCCCCAGCCGCCACTGCGGCTCTCGCTGCTTTCCCAGCGCTGCGGGGTCCACCAAAGGACGTCGTCCCCCCAAGGGGCGCCGCCCCACCAACTGGATCCCCACGATCCGTCCCCACCCGCTCCGCGGGCTTCGGAGGCGCCGCCTCCCGAAGGAGCTTCTGGCTCGGCGCGCCGCGCCGTTGCCCCTGGGGCTGCCGCCCAAGGGTCCCAGTCATCAAACCACTGCTGCGTGGTGTCGTCACCCGCCGCAGCCGCGGCGGCCGCTCCCTGCGCCGCAGGGGCCGCGCCCTGCTCCGCAGGGGCACCCATAGTAGCCTCAAACTCCATCCCACACCGTGGGCAACCACACCGTGGCTACACCCGTCGCGACCCCCGCGACGGACACCGTGCCGTGGATCGAACCCGCTCGACAGTAGCTCCGCTACCAATGTCGATGTGAAGATATGTTTTTCCTCACGCGCAGGTGGGCAAGCAGCGCCCGGTATGTTGCCCTAAACAGCCCCTCCGACCTCTCGTCGGGGCCGCCAGGGCCGAAACGGCTGCGGGAGAGCATAGCAGGAGTCAACTTCAACAATACGTGTTGCGTTTGCGTACTGTTTGTTTGCGTACTGTTGTTGCGTATTGTTGTTGCGTATTGTTTTACATATTGGTTTTACGTATTGTGTTTTACTGATTGCTTCACGTATTGTTTTTTTTCACGTGGTTTTGGTTGTACGTGGTTTTGTTTGTACTTGTTGTATCTACGTGTGCCGCTCACGTGTTTGTCTTCACGTATTGTGTGTGTACGTGCTGCTTTTACGTATTGTGTTTTACGTGGTTTTGTTTGTACGTGTTGTATCTACGTGTGGTACTCACGTGTTTGTTTGTACGTGTTGGTACGTGTTGGTTTTGCGTACTGTTTTTTTTTGTGCGTAGTGTTTTTGTTTGCGTATTGTGTTTACGTAGTTGTTTTACGTATTGTGTTTACTGATTGCTTCACGTGCTTTTTTACGTGGTGTTGTTTGTTACGTGGTTTTGTTTGTACGTGGTTTTGTTTGTACGTGGTTTTGTTTGTATGTGTTGTATCTACGTGTGGCGCTCACGTGTTTGTCTTTACGCATTGTGTTTACGTATTGTTTTTACGTGTTGTGTTTTGTTCATGTTGTTTTTGTTCCACGTTTACGTCTTGTTGTTCGTATTGCTTGTTCGTATTGTTCTTTCTCACGGTTCACCTTCATTTCCTCACGGTTAAGAATTACCGTTCCCCCGAACATAATATGCCGATCCATATGGCAATCCTCTTAGACAAGAGCTTAAAATTCTGTCGTGCAGGGTCGCACAGGGGGCAATATTCCTTGGGATAAAAAGAAAACCAACATGGCCCAGCCCGCCCAACAATAGAAGGAACATAATCTTCGCCGCGACGAGCAGACTTAGGACCAGTCCTATGCACCGCCGAGAGAAGGGGGGGCGGGGCAAAACTAACACCCTCTGCGGTTATCTCAACACCTAGGCTAATGTTGCCCCCATCGTACTTAAGGACCCCATCCCAAAAATAATTTCGAGCACCCGGAAAAACTGTCGAAAAAGTGTCGAAACAGTGTCGGGCGAGTGCCTCCCAGGACCCGGCACGCGAAAATCCGCGAGTTCCGGTCTTTCTTCTGGTGCTCGATTTTTTTTTGTGGTGACCAAAGCTAAAGCAGGTTGGAACATCATAAACCTAGCCTCCAGGAGCCTGGCTGGCCCCTCCTGCCCTCGGGCACGGCGCCTCGGAGCGCCGAGGCCTCTCGGGTCGGGCGAAACGGGGGGATAGCAAAGGGGGGATTCGAGAATCAGCTCACGTAGCTGATTTTCCCGGCGCCTCCCGGCGCCGGGAGGCGCCCATGTATCGAGGAATGAGCCCGGCGGCGGGGCCGAACCCAGCTGCATGCAGCAAATTTCGTAACCCCCCCTTTCCCAATCCCCCCCTTTCGCCCGGCCCGACTGCCCTCGGGCACGGCGCCTCGGAGCGCCGAGGCCTCAGGCCCTCGCGCACGGCGCGCCCCCCCTCCCCGGTGGTCGCGCCGAGGGGGGCCGGGCCGGGCGCTCCGAAAGGGCCGCCGCCGCTCGTCCGCCCAGAGGCGGCACT
>CAUYUJ010000241.1:0-115000 GCA_963575745.1 Prorocentrum cordatum | reverse complement strand
CCCCTTCGGTCTGCTGGGCTTGACAGTTTTGTTGGTGAAGCATTTTCACCACCCGTCGCAACCATGGCCGACCAGCGCGCCGACTTTCACTGCAGCCGGTGCTCAGGATGGATCTGGGCGAATCGGCTGTGGGGCCCCAGTCCGTCGGGAGGTCAACCGTCGACCCCCAGAGGCCTGGACCCTTCCCCCAGGACCGGTTTTGCATCCCGAGTCGTTTCTTGACGCTCCCGGGGCCCGGTCAGGGCCCCCGAAGGCCGAAAATAGCGAAAAACCTCCCGTCGTGACTTTTTCCGCGACGCGAGGGGGTCCGGGAAGCTTGCGCAGCCCCGCCCTGATCCCAAAGCCAGGTCTGCGGCCAAACCGGCAGGCAGGGGCCCCCATTGGCCCACAGGCAGGGCAAAGGGCGCTGGGGCCGCCGCTCAAGCCGTCCACCTATATCCCAGCTGGAGGAGGCGGAGGAGGAGGAGGAGGAGGAGGAGGAGGAGGAGGAGGAGGGAAGGGAGGAGAGGAGGAGAGGAGGAGGAGGAAGGGAGGAGGAGGAGGAGGAGGAGGAGGAGGAGGAAGAAGGAGGAGGGAGGAAGAGGAGGAGGAGAGGAGGAGGAGGAGGAGGAGGAGGAGGAGGAGGCAGAGTAGGGGGCCGTCCGCCTTAGGCCCCTCCCGCCACTGGTGTGGGTGGCGGGTGTGGTGGAGGGCCTACTGCCGCCAGTGGGCCTCCCTACGATCCTGCCAGTTTCGCTCAGGAGCACCTCAGCTTATTCCGCCGTTCAGGACTTGAGCAAGACCACCCCCTGATCCTACGCAGGAGCTGCAGCAAGCCAAGAGAACAGCGTTGGCCTCCAAGAGCTTGGGGGATCAGACTAAATATCTTGTCGATCAGCTGGAAGCTCAGACTAGGACGCGGGCAACCATTGCAGCCAACAGTAACAAATGGTTTGATAGTTTTGCCCAGCGTCTGGATCAGCACGCTAAGGGAGAGGACGACCTCCTCAAGTGTGAAAAGATGTTGCTGCCCTCCAAGCTCAGTCCAGTGCTGCACGTAACGCAGCGGCAGCGGAGTAGTCAGTACGGCAAGGAGTTCTGTCTTTCGTGCAGTCTCATCTTCCAAACCTCCATGGATACGATCCTACTCCAATGCTGCGCAACACAGTGGGGAAGCTGGTCTCTGTACTGGAGCAGGCCAGGCTGTCGCAGCGGATTGCAGAAGCAACCACAGCAGCTTCAGCAGCACCAGGAGGAGGCGGAGGAGGATGCGGAGGAGGAGCGGCCCCGGAGGCGGAGGGAGAGCAGCGGTGCGCGCCCGCCGCGCCCGCCGCCGCGGCACCTGGAGCATGAGCTCCTCCAACCGCGGGAGCAGGGGTGCAAGGAGGAGGAAGCAGGGGCAAGGATGAGGAGCAGCAGAGGTGCAAGGAGGAGGAGCAGCAGGGGTGCAAGGAGGAGGAGGAGGAGCAGCAGGGTCAGGCCTCCCTCCACCCCAGCCTCAACAGCAGCAGCAGCAGCAGCAGCAGCAGCAGCAGCAGCAGCAGAGGCAGCAGCAGCAGCAGCCAGCACAACAGCTACAGCCACAGCAGCACCAGCCCCAGCAGCCAGCAGCGGCAACAGGGGCAGGAATCGGCAGCGATGACGGCCTCCTTGATGACGATCACCCCGTCGCGGACCCTAACCAGTTCGCTGATTTCGTGGACTGTGCAGACCCATCCAAGAAGCGAAGCCTGGCTGGCCACCTCGAACAGCTGGTTGCCAAATTCAACAATCAATCTGACGAAGATGACGTCCTCCTCAAGCGTCTGTGTGTACGTCGCGATGCCCTCAAAAGGGACCCACCAGGCGAGTATCAACGTGTTGAAGATGGTGATCCTGAATGGCGGCTGCTGGAGGGCAGTGAAACATTTCTTGGAGTCTCCCTTCGCAGGTCCCATAGGTGTAGTTCTAGCGGCCTCCTCCTCCCCTCCTCCTCCTCCTCCTCCTCCTCCTCCTCCTCTTCCCCCTCCCTCCTCCTCCCTCCTCCTCCCTCCTCCTCCTCCTCCTCCTCCTCCTCTCAGTGAGCCTGAGGCTATTGCATCGGCCTCCACATGGGGCCAGCTCGCAGGGCTGCCCCCGCGATTTTGACGGCGACCGGACGGCCATCTGGCGGCACAGCGATTCTGGTTAGGGCTGGGACAGAGTTTGGTGCTCGAGCTCTTCACATGCCATATCTTGGAAGTCTCCATCGATGGAGACTTCTGCCGTGAGGCGATGGCCGTGAGGCGATGGCCATCGCCTCACGGCAGATGCAGTGGAGGCCGCTGGCCTTGGCCAGATTGCAGTGGCGCTAATATAGCTCTACGACTTGGAAAAGGGTGTCTCGGAGAAACGTTAAGCTGCTGGCAGCAGCTGGCGAGATTCAGCAAGCTGCCAGATGCCACTGTTAATGGGAGGAGACTTCATCCTCACGCCTACCACCTTGCTTCAGTCAGACTTTGTAGTGAGAGCTACGGTGAGGATCAATAGCACTAAGAAGCCCACCCATGCTGCCAAAAAGAGTAGATCTATCCTGGACTACTTCCTCGTGTCGGAAGCCCTGGACGACAGAGTGGTAGAAACCAGCATCGTGGAGTATCCCCTGACCCCGCATAGAGTCGTGCAGCTGGAAGTGATCAGTGGGCAATACTTTTCCAATATTCCAGCAGCCTCAACAGCTTCCCTCGCAGCTTCCGCTTCGGCCCTCGCCTCCCTGAGCTCCCCTGGACGACGGCGGCAGCAGCTATGAGGCAGGCGGAGGAGATAGTATCCGGCACGTCGTGCGGCGGAGCATCCAAGCAAGCCGCGTTGGATGCAGCGCACCAGGCCCTAGTTCAGGACATGGAGCTATCACTAGCCAACAGCACGGACACTCAACGGAAGAACGGCGCCAAAGATAACGTGGATGCCAGCCACAGCAATGCAGAAGAACCACCAGAAGTCTTGGGTCTGGGGGTCGCTGGCGATACCACTTATTTGGCGTCGTGGAAAAAGTCATGACGCCCGTGCCGTTTTTGTGGGAAGTGCGACGACGGGGACTCTGATGACGAACATGTAGCAGCCGAGCGTAAACAACTAACTCTTGATTTTCACATGAACCGGACGTTGGGGATTAGCGATTTCGACGTCAAGTGGGCTTCAGGAGAAGCTCAGTATCCGGCTCAGCAACTCAACAGTTCGGGATCCTTACAGCAGTTCCTGGAATCCGTTCGTAACCTCTTGATGGCCATAGGCTTGGACAGCCAGGCAAGCAACCTAAACGCCAACCTCGTCGATCGCATGTCCGTCGACTTCCTGGAGGAGTTGGAGGATGACATCAGCCAGGAGGAGAGGCAGAGCGTCAGCGACAGCAGTCAGCAGTGGAGGGGCCGGGTCGCCGAGCCCATGCAAGCAGGAGCGGGCACGGCGCCCGCCTGCACGCGCAGCACGGCCACCCCCCGGCAACCTCGGGCAGCCGGGCGTGGAGGCCGGTGGTCCGGCAGGCCCAGCCTGCTCTCCGCAGGCAGAGGCTGGCAGGTCCTCGTCCATTCCTTCTCCTTATGCGCAACTCCTCCCTGTCGCACCCCGAGGCCAGTCTTTCGGGCGGGCCGGGCGTTTCGCCTGAGACTTCCTCACCACTTGTGGCTCTGCAGCTGGAAGAGTGACAACAAACAGCTTCACGGATGGAGGGCGGGCGGTTTGCCAAATTTGGCTCTGGCCCTAGCGCCGCGCACATTCGTCTTCAAAATTTGCAAGAGCTTCACGGATGGAGGGCGGGCGGTTTTCCAAATGTGGCTCTCGCCCTAGCGCCGCGCACATTCTTTGTAAAAGTTGCAAGAGCTTCACGGATTGAGGGCGGTTCCTTTTCAAAATGTGGCTCTCGCCTTAGCGCCGCGCACACTCGTTTTAAACATCTGCAAGAGTTTCACGGATTCCCATGCTGAGCGCACCAAAAAAAGTCTTTTCGAGAGATTCAGGATTATGCGGGTGCAACAGTTATGTTGGTTCGCGGTGTTGGAAACCAAAAAAAGCGTTATGACATGACTCCGGATCGCCAAAACGCAACAGTAAGGTTGTTACGTGGCGTTGAAATCCCGAGAACAATGTTTTGGCATGCTTCAGGATCTTCAAACAGTTGTCTTGCAACGAAGCAGCTCCCTCAATGGAAATAAACCGTTGTAGGGGCCTATGAAGAGGGAGCTTGGAGGGAGAGTTAATTCCAACATCGTTGATGACTCGTCGGTTTGCACTGGTCCTCCTCCTCTTGCTCCTCCTCCTCCTCCTCCTCCTCCTCCTCCTCCTCCTCCTCCCCTCCTCGTCCTCATCCTCGTCCTCCTCCTCCTCCTCCTCCTCCTTCTCGGGCGGCCCTGTGCTGTCGAGAGCCCCAGGCGAAGAGCAGTAGCAGCCCCCTGCTCCTCAGTAGATCTTGGACGCAACCAACACCTTCCCCCAGACAACAAGCATGCTCCGGGACGGCTTTCACTCGCTTCACCTCGGGAGGATCGGCCAAGACGGCTTGGATGTTGTTGCGAGCCTACCTCGAATGGTTGACGCCCTGAGGACCTTCCCAGCAGTGCTGCGCGCGGTCCGCACGGCTCTCGTTCCCAAACACAAGACCTCGGCAGCGCAGCCCCAGTACCGTGGCATCAGCATGCCCCCGAGTCCTTACAGAGTATGGGCCCGCGCTAGAACGCACGCAGCCAAAGCCTGGGAGAGGGCCCATAAGAGCAGTGTCTTGCGCCATCAGTCTGAAGGTCGATCTGTGAACTAGTTCACCTGCAGGGTTTATCAGTTGCGAGAAGACAATACGTCGCGCCAGTGATGCACACGGGCACCATCATGTGGGACCTCAACAATGATTACGAGCACGCCGACCGCGACTCGTTGTACGAGAAGGCGGTTAGAACCAAAGTTCACACCACAGTGTTGGCGGTCAGCCTCAACCAGCGCAAGTCCCTTAGGCTGCTGTCCTTATCTTCTTTGGTGGCTGCAGTCGGCTATACCTTCAGGGGCCTGTCAGGTTTGCACTGATGATCTTGACGAATGGCAGTCTATGCACGCTCGTGTCCAACTCAGCGTCTACATCGACGACTTCCTTCAACAATCCCAGAGCAATTCAATGCTCACGGTACTTACAAACGTGTCAGAAGCAGCCAGGCATCTCAGGCAGGTGATAAAGCAGAAGCGTCAGTGCACAGTGGCAGAACACACGTCGGTCGTCTTGGCGTCGTCGGAGAAACTACACATGCGGATCTACCAGGCTCTTGGATCCAAAGGTGGCCAAACGGCTGCCTCAGCCCCCAATATACGGACCGATTACTTCGCAGGATGGCGCAGGAAGCACAGGAGCATCGACCAACCTTGATTGCCAGACACATCAAGTTGCGCAAGCGCCTCTTCAGGATCAGCAGCTTGAGAGCAGGGGGAGGAGCCAACATTAGGAAGTTGCACCCAAGAGGACTTCAGCAAGCAAGATACTACGGGACGGAGATGGTGGTTGCGGGTCAGGGATGTTGAAATGCCCCAGATGCTCCACACGATCTCGCTCCTTGAGCCTCCTCCTCCCCAGCGACCCCATTTGGAAGACAACAATGGGCCCTTGCCTTCCATAGGAAGAGGCAGTCCGGAAGGCTGCCGCTAGCAGAGGCGGCACGGTTACGCTCCCACGGCTGAGAGCTGGCGGAGCCCATTCCTGCACCCCCCCCCCCAAGCGGTGGACCGAGACCAGGGGACCTCTTGGGGCCTGCCCTCTGCCTCTTACGCGTCTCCTCCTCCTCCTGCTCCTCCTCCTCCTCCTGCTCCTCCTCCTCCTCCTCCTCCTCCCCCTCCTCCTCCCTCTCCCCCTCCTCCTCCTCCTCCTCCTCCTGCTCCTCCTCCTCCTCCTCCTCCTCCTCCTCCTCCGCCTCCTCCTCCTCCTCCTCCTCCTCCTCCTCCTCCTCCTCAAGATAGAGAAGGTGGGGAGTCCATCCTCACCTCGGCGTCGCCCGCGCTCCGCTCCGCCGCGCTCCAGGGAGCGTGGAGGGACAGGCTGGTGGAGCAAGCGAGCGAGAGGCTGGGATGGGTGGAGGATCAGGCTCGCGTGTCTGCGGCCCTCTCTGTCCGTCGCTCCCCTTCCTGCTCTCCTCGCGAGCGCTCGGTCCTCCTCGCCATCCTCTCCCAATCCCTTTGGACCACGCATGGTCTAAGAGAGGTTGGTACGACATTGAATGCAGGTGCACGTCGGACATGAGAACGATTGCATGCACCGCAGGCTCTTTGAGTACGCGCTGCCCGCTGCTCATAGGAGCAAACACCTCAGCTTCGAGGACATAGAGACAATCAAGCACGTAGAGAGGGCTCACGTGCAAGCGGGCTTGGGAGTCACGGCGACGTTCGACATCCCCCCCCAGGGCTCGGGCCAGAGGAAGCTACGCTGTGGGCGCTGAACCCTGAACCCCAACACCACCATGGCCCAAGCCCTGCAAGGTGAGCTGTTTCTCGATGGGTCGTGTTATAAAGACGGCCCCAGGTGTAGTACAGAGCTGGATGGGCAATAGTGGCCGTCGACCCCAGTACAGGGGGAGGCGACAGCTGTCTTAGCGAGGCCTGTGGGAAGAGAACTCCCGCAAGCCTCGTCTGCAGCGGAATACCTCGCGGCCTTAGCCGCAATCAGACTCGGCAACAACATCACGTGTCGTGTGTCCGACTGCCCAGAAACGTGCAAGCTGCAAGAGCCAGAACTGTCCCATCGAATCTTCCTTATGGAATAAAGTTGCGAATTAAAGGCAGCCTAAGATGCCACATAGACCTTAATCAGAGGAAGGTTACGGCGCATCATGACGCTAACATCTTCGAGCGCCGTTCCTAAGAGTCGAGACTCGCCTCTGGCAACGCCGAGGCATACAACTGGGCCAAATGTGCGGCCCGTGAGCCGGCCAGGCCCTCCGAATCCGGAATGCATCAGATCGGTTCCAAGTATGACTTGGTGCAGCGCTTCTGGAGTCCTGTGTGCAGGGCCTCGCCGGCGTGGCGTCCTGCTCCCTCCAGGCCTGGAAGCGAGGCTGTTGGCCAAGCCGAGCGAGGCAAGTCTCCCGCCCGTGGGGGCGGCGTCCGCCCCAGGCTCCAAGCCCGTGCCTCCCAGGAGGAGGAGGGGGAGGAGGAGGAGGAGGAGGAGGAGGAGGCCGCGTCCGTCTGGGGGTGCTCCTGGGGCGCCGCACGACGGGGCTGGAAGCCTCGGAGGCTGGGTGTGCAAGGCGTGCAAGACCTGGAGCCTCTCTCGGAGAGAGGAGGCGAGGCGAGGCTCGGGGAGAGCTGCACGGGCAGTGCTCCGCTCGAGACCCTCGCCGAGGACAGGCACGGGCACGACCCTGTCGTTGCTGACGTTGAATCCGGAGGGTCGCTCACCATTGCTCGCCAGACCTGTGGAGCCTGCGCTGTTTCGAGGTCGTGTGCTCCTCTCCCGCGCAGTTCGCTGAGGCCCAGGTTCGCGGTGCCAGGTATGCCTGGGAGACGGTGTACAGTGGCAAACGTCCCGAGAAGGCTGGGGTCAAAGTGTGCCAGCCGATCCCCCTGGATCAGCGTTTGGCTTCCTTGCTCTGGAGGAGGCGGAGGATGAGAGGGAGGGATGACCTCCCGCCCTCCCTCGCCGCGGCCGCTCATCTTCGGCCTCCTGCAAGCACGCCCCGCGCCCTGCTTCGCGCGCGCCCGCCTTGCGGCTGCTGCTGCCAGAGACAGAGACATAGGTTCCAAGGTTTGCCAGAGTCGGGTCGGCCAACCCTTAGCCTTCATCCTCAACCACGCGTTAGTTCTCCTCCTCCTCCTCCTCCTCCTCCTCCCTCCTCCCTTCCCACCCTCCTCCTCCTCCCGCCTACCCTCCTTCCCCCTCCCTCCTCCCTCCTCCCTCCCCCATCCTCCACCTCCTCCTCCCTCCTCCCTCCTCCCTCCTCCCTCCTCATTCCTCCTCCTTCCTGCTCCCTCCTCCTCCTCCTCCTCCTCACTCCTCCTCCTCCTCACCCTCCGCCCCTCCCCCCCCCTCCCTCCCCCTCCTCCTCCTCCTCCTCCTCCTCCTCCTCCCCCTCCTCCCCCGCAGACGAGGGCTGTGCTGGTGACTTGTCCCCAGTTGCGCGTTCTGTTGTTCATCGTGGCCACTCCTGCCTGGCATTGGAGTGTGCGAACGATCAGATGTTGATCATATGCACCCGCTGCAAAGCGTTTTCGACCCTCGGACAATTTAAGCAGCTCCGCAATGAGTGCACACGTCCACTCGCCAAAGCGACGGAGTATCGGGGCTGGCATCCGAAGGAGAAGCTTCGGGTGGAGGCGGTCCCCATCAGAGAGTGAAGCTGGTGGGGCAGGGCGTTCGTCAAAAACTCCTCCTCCTCCTCCTCCTCCTCCTCCTCCTCGCCCCATGCATGGCGGCGGCGGCCACGGCGACGGCGGGGCCAGCTGCGAGGCCTCGGGCGCCACCCGGCCGTGCCTCTCCGCCACCGCGTGGGCCTGGGGGCCCGCGGGCCGCGCTCGGGGGAGGGGGGAGGGAGAAGGAGAGGGAGGAGGACGAAGACGAGGAGGGGGAGGAGGAGGAGGACGAGGAGGAGGAGGAGGAGGAGGGGGGGAAGGTCGAGGAGGCCGCGCTCGTGGGGGAGGGGGAGGGGGGGGAGGGTGGGTGATGATGATGATGATGATGATGATGATGATGATATGATGATGATGATGATGATTGATGATGAATGATGAGGATGATGATGGATGATGATGAATATGGATAGTGTGATGATGATAATGATGGAAGATGAAAGATGATGAGAGGATGATGATGATGAGGAGATGATATGAAGATTATGATGATGATGAGGATGAGGATGAGGATGAGGAGATGATGATGATATGATAGATGGTGATGCTGATGTTGATGCTTATACTGATGATGGTGATGATGATGATGATGATTTATGAATGATGATGATGATGATGATGATGATGATGATGATGATGAGATGATCAAGATGATTATGATTATGATTGTGATGATGAATATGATATGATGATGATATGATGATGAGATGATGATGATCAGTATGACGATGTGGAGGAGGAAGAGGAGGAGGAGGAGGAGAGGAGGAGGAGGAGGGGGAGGAGGAGGAGGAGGAGGAGGAGGAGGAGGAGGAGGGGGAGGGGGTAGACGGGAAGCTAGGTGCACTCGGACAATATCTGCCACCCTACCCCTGCCACCCATCCCTTCCAGTTGCGCTGCATGATCCTGTTTCCGTGGGGTATCGTGCAGGACATCGGTGCCCAGAATGGCCGCATCGCGAGGTGTACTTTAAGCAGGTGGAGGCTTGTACACTGGAGGAGGAGAATAGGTTGAGCAGGGGCCGACCTTACTGGCATTTCTATAGGCCTACCACGAAAATATCGCAGAGCCCAAAATGTCCTAAGAACCAAAACAGTGTCCGTAGAACACAGACCCGATGCGTTAAAACGAGACCATCTCGGCCAGAAACATACTGAGAACAGGTCGTGCAGACCACTAAAGGTTCTTAGAACATTCGTTGGTGGGCCTATAGGCAAACCAAGACGTTTCGCCACTGCTTGAGGGGAGGAAGATAGGACGACGCTGGGACGATTATAAAATTGGGTGAAGATAAAACCGATAATCTCTGAGATCTGGCAGCTTTGGAGGACGTCTCGGGAGCCGAAGCCTTCTCAGAGCGTTCCGGGTCGCTGTGAGAGCGTTCCAGAACGCTCTGGAACGGATGTGTTCTCGACCTAGCCCCGTCCGAGACGATTGGGGTGATGGGGGATGGGGCGGAGCGGATTTGGCTTGGCATGGGTTGGCCCTAAAGGCAGTCAGGGGGGCTTGCGCAACTCCCTCGGCGCCGGAGTCACCCTCGAAGTCGGGGTCCTCCTCGCCTGCAGGCACTTTCTGGATCGCTCTCCCGTCCAAGCTCCTGCGTTCGTGGGTGATCGTAGGCAGGGCCCCTCCTCCCTCCTCCTTCTCCTCCTCCTCCTTCTCCTCCTCCTCCCTCCTCCTCCCTCCTCCGCCCTCCTCCTCCCTCCTCCTCCTCCTCTCCTCTCCTCCTCCTCACTCCTCCTCCTCCCCTCAATCTCCTCTACCTCCTCCTCCCTCCTCCATCCTCCTCCTCCTCCTCCTCCTCCTCCTCTTGCCGCCCTCCACCTCCTCCACCTCCTCCTCCTCCTCCTCCGCCTCCCTCCTCCTCCTCCTCCTCCTCCTCTCCTCCTCCTCCCTCTCCTCACTTACCTCCTCTCCTCCTCCTCTCCTCTCCTCCTCCTCCTCCTCATCCTCCTCCTCCTTCACTCCTCCTCCACCGGACCCGCCCTCCTCCTCCTCCTCCTCCTCCTCCTCCTCCTCCTCCTCCTCCTCTTGCGCTCGTGGGTCGGGGCAGGGAAAGAGAGAGAGAGGGCAGCGAGGGCCTGCCAACGGTCAGGGACCTGCCAGTGCACACGGCTCGGGCGGGTTTCCCTCTCCTGTGGGGACCCTGTGGAGGTTAGTCGAAGCCCTCTGAAATGGCATTGCGAAACTGACCTTCCTCCTCCTCCTCCTCCTCCTCCTCCTCCTCCTCCTCCTCCTCCTCCTCCTCCTTCGGACGACGCCAGACGGGGGGGAGGAGGAGGAGAGGATACCAAGAAGCTGGGTGCGCTCGCACCACGTCTGATATCCTACGCCTCCCGCCCACAACATCCCCATTCCGCTGATGCTGGTGTACCTCGGGGGGGGGCGCAAACATGAACTAGCGATCCATGGATTCGGCGCGCAATCGCCGAATCCGTGGATCGGGGGAGGTGCCCCCCCCCAAAGTGCGACCCGTGCCACCTCGCTCGGCGGCGGAAAACCGCGATTTCCCATGGAAACGGGACCCGTCGCTAATCCTCGCCCCCTGGATCCATGTTTGCGATCGCCCGAGTAGCCGCCGACGAGCGTCCTGGCGGACCTGAATCCCCCCAACAGGCCCCGACCGCGTGACAGGCGACCCGAAGAGGGGATCTGTGCACACATTGGAGGATGTGGCACGTGATGCGGAGGAGGAGCAGGAGGAAGACGATTCCAGGAGGAAGGAGGATGAAAGTAGAAGCGGAGGAAGAGGAGGAAGAGAGGATGAAAGTAGCGTAGAAGCGGAGGAAGAGGAGGATGAAAGTAGAAGCGAAGGACAGAGGAAGAGGATTGCGGGAGGATGAGAAGGAGAAGGAGGATTCCAAGGAAGAAGTCTGAAAGTAGACGTGCAGGTGGCACAGAAGGGTCAATCTCCACACGTGCGACGTCCCGATCCTGTCACTGCGGCGCCCAAGAAAATCCAGACCCGTTCCCCGGGGGCCGATTTGTCATCCCGAGTCGTTCTTTGACGGTCCCGGGGACTGGCGAGGTCCCCCAGGGGCCGAAACCAGCGAAAAACTTGCCGTCCTGTCTTTTTTTTGGGCGACGCGATCATGTCTGGGCAACCACGGCGAGACCCCCCCAAAAAACAACACCGTCATCACTGGCCTCCGTCTCAAGTCGAGACTGCCAGCGCTGCCGGACCGGCGAGCGGGGCCAACCCCGACGGGCGCTCCACGGCCTGCGGCACCCCCGAGGACAGCCCGAGAGGAGGAGGAGGAGGAGAAGGATGAGGAGGAGGAGGAGGAGGAGGAGGAGGAGGAGGAGGAGGAGGAGATGAGGGAAGGTGGAGGAGGGATGAGGGAGGAGGGAGGAGGGAAGAGGGAGGAGAAGAGGAGGGGGGGAGGTAGCGAGGAGTGAGGAGGGAGGAGGGGGGAGTAGGGAGTGAGTGAATATGTGAGTAGAACGGATCCTCCCTTATGTACGGAGTGGCTTACTTCAGATGAAAGGGTGGATTGTCTTGCTTGCGCGCCGGCGAAAGAGCGCTCCACCCCCCCCCCTCCCCAGATACACAACCATACGAGTCGCCTCGGCCCCGAGAGGCTCGCAGGAGGAACCAAGAGGCCCCCAAGAAGCCCCCAGGAAGCCACCCAAGAGGCCCCCGAGAGGCCCCCAAGAGGCCCCTAGACTGTGTTCCCCAGGCGCCCCCGAGCGCGCTTCGAAGAGACCCCAAGAAGCATCCATGAGGAAGGACTCTGACCCACGTCAGCATCGTCGTCGTCGTCGCCGCCGCCGCCGTTTTCGTCGTTCCCCATTCAGGGTCGACGGCGCCGGCCGTAAGGCCTTCGCGATACACAAACATTTTTGATCTGCGGGGCGAGAGCGAACCTCTTCCGCTAAAAGCTAGGCGGGCTACGCACAGCTTTAATTAGGGAGACAGTCGCGATACACAAACATACGAGACGGCCTTAGAAGACGCATCGCTCTTCTCTCTTTTCGCGTGCTTCCCTCCAGGAAGGCCGAAGGCTCCTCCCTGGACCGCCAGCGGCCCAGGACACGGAGGAGCAGGAGGAGGAGGGAGAGGGGGCAGCAACGGCAGGAGCAGCAGCAGGAACAGCGGGATGAGCAGGAAGACAAGGCTGAAGGAGGGGGGGGGGGACCACAATGAGGAGTGAACCGGCTTCATACATGTGGCCCGCGCTGGGCGAGAGCACTATTCCGAACAACGGGAGCAAAGCGCAGATCCTAGAGTGTTCCAGCGCTGAAGCGGGAACAGGGGGAACATCATGCACACCACTGCCCACACACACATATTGGAAAACCAGGCTCGTGTCAAACCCCATGTTGAACTCCGGAGCGAAAACAGTACGCGGGGGATCGGGCGCACCACTGCACATTGTCAGAGGAAAAAGAAGAGAGTAGTGTTATTGTTATGACTTACTGTGGAAGGGAAGAGGGAAGGTGAGAATGGGGTCGGCAGGGGGAGGAAGAGGGAGAGAGGGGAGATGGGGTTGAAGGGGAGGAGGGTGGAGGAGAGGGGGAGAGGAGGGGAAGGAGGGGGAGAGTGGGAGATGGGAAAAAGAGAAAGGGGGAGAGGGAAGGGAGGGGAGGGGCAGGGGGAATGGTGGGGGAAGAAGGAGGGAGACTCTCTCCTCTCGTCTCCGCCTGTTTTCTCCTCCACTTCCTCCTCGCTTCCGCCTGCTCCTGCTCACTGACTCCTGTTCCTCTTTCTCGACTCCACCTCCTGTTTCTCATCCGTCATGTTCCCCCTTTTACCTCGCTTCATCACAGTTAGCATCGTAATCATCCTCATCAGCATCATCCTTATCATCATGCTCATCGTCCTGACCCTCATCACCATCACCCTCGAACTGCTCCCCCGCTAATATTATTATTGGTTGTCCACCACCGTCACTCCACCTCAGCCTCCTTCCTCGTCCTCCTTCAACTCCTCGTCCCCACTCCCCCTCTCTCATCCTCCACACCTTCCACATCATACAGCGTTCCTGTTAATCCTCCAAGTTCTCTCCCCCTTCATCTCCCTCCTCCTATATCTACCTCTCTCTCTGCCTCTGTCTCTCTATAACTCTTTCTCCCTCAGTGTTTGGTCTCTCTCCCTCTCTCTGTCTCTCTGCCTCTCTCTCTCTCTCTCTTTCTCTTTATCCCCCTCTCCTCCTCTTCCTCCTCCTCCTCCTCCTTCTGCCCCCCTTCCCTTCTTGTCCACCTCGTCAGGCTCTTCCACGCCACCCTTCCCAACATCGTCATTACTATCACTATCACCATCAGCATTACTATCACCGCCACCACCATCACCATCACCATCACCATCACCATTGCAATCACCATCACCATCACCATCACCATCACTATGACCATCATCATCATCCTCATCATCATCATCATCACCATCATCATCAGCAGCATCATAATCATAATCAGCATCATAAGTAGAATCGGCATCGTTATCGCCATCGCCATCACCCTCATCATCATCATGATCATCATCATCATCATCATCAACATCAGCATTACCATCATCATTATGATGTGCATCGTCAGCATCATCACCAGCATCAGCATCAGTATCATCACCATCATATTCATCATCATCACCATCATCGCCATCGTCACAATCACCATCACCATCACCATCACAATAATCATCGCCACCATCATCATCAACATCATCAGCATCATCGTCATCATCATCACCACCACCATCAGCGTCATCATCGTCATGATCGTCATCAGCATCATGATCATCATCATCAGCAGAATCCTCATCACCTGCATCCGCATTATCATGAGCATCACCATCAGTAGTCTCATCATCACCGTCTTCGTCATCGTCCTCATCAGCATCACCATCACCATTGCCATCATTAGCATCAGCATCATCATCATCATCACCATCATCATCATCATCGTCATCATCACCATCAACAGCAGCATTACCGTCAGCATCAGCATCCTCATCATCAACATCATCATCATCATCATCATCGTCATCATCATAATCATCATCATCATTATCATCATCATCATCATCATCATCATTATCATCATCATTATCATCATCACCATCACAAACACCAACATTTTTTGTTCCCTCCTTCACCAACAGCCCCTGCTTTCCTGCCCCGTATCCTCGTCCTTCTCGTGGCCATCATCCACCAACTCGCTGCCCCCGCCCCCACAACCTCCTGCTTTCCTCCCACACCTCCCATTCTAACCTGCCTCCTGCTCCCGTTCCCCTCCCCCCATTCTGTACACCTCACTCCCTGCGTACTCGCCCTCCTTCTCCTCCTCCTCCACTCCTCATCGCCCCATCCTCCTCCTCCTCCTCCTCCTCCTCCTCCTCCTCCTCCTCCTCCTCCTCCTACTCCTCCTGCCACCCCTCACACTCTTCCTCGTCCTCCGCCTCCGACGGCATACCACGGCGGCGACAGCGACGGAGGGGACGGAGGCGACAGCGACGCCCACGACGCTGGAGGTGGAGGGCCGCCGCGTGCGAGGGCCCTCCTGGACGGTGACGTCGCTAGCCTGGTAGCGCTCCATGCAGATGACGGTGTCGGCTATGGGGAAGAAATCGCCACTGCCGCCGATGACCATGACAGTGCTGACGCCTTGGCCGTCGGGAGCGGACTCAGAGTCGACCTCCTCCTCCCCCGATGAGGAGGAAGAGCAAGGGGATGGGCAGGGATTGCGCAGGAGGAGGAGGAGGAGGAGGAGGAGGAGGAGGAGGAGGAGGAGGAGGAGGAGGAGGAGGAGGGGAGGGGAGGAGGAGGAGGAGGAGGAGGAGGAGGAGGAGGGAGAGGAGAGGAGGAGGAGGAGGAGGAGGAGGAGGGAGGAGGAGGAGGAGGAGGAGGAGGAGGAGGAGGAGGCGGAGGAGGAGGAGGCGGGGGGGAGGAGGAGGAGGAGGAGGAGGAGGAGGGGGAGGAGGAGGAGGAGGAGGAGGAGGAGGAGGAGGAGGAGGAGGAGGGGGAGGAGGCGGTTGGAGAAGCTGCCGCCGCCTCCAGTGGCCATGACTGCGCTGACGCCTCGGTGGGCCCGACGGCCGAGAGCCGAAGCTCCTTGACATTCCTTGCCTGGGCCCCTGGGGCGACGCGGAGCGCTGAGTGCCACCCTCCCCCCCCGTCACCCCCAGGCCCGACCCGCACGTTAGGGTGCCTTGCCCTTGGGCCTACCCTCTAGGCCTACCCTGGGCCTTCCCCTCGGCGTCCCGTTTGCCCTAACCCGCCCTAGGGTGTGCTTTCATAGGCTTGCCCGTAGCCTTACCCCGTAGGCTTACCTTGGGCTTACCCCTAGGCTCCTCGGAGTGGGGAGACGAGAAGGTGCCCATACCGCTACTCCCAGGACCTCTTTCCCAGGGTGCGTTCTGCCAGGATTTCGGGGCGAATCCAGCGGTGGCGACGAGGGCCTCCCGGCAGGCCCAACAAGGGGGGAAGCGGGGGAACGGTAGGGGTATGGGTACCCTGTCCTCCTCTGAAGATAGGGAGGGGGGGAGGCCCCTAGATGGGGGGGGAGGCCGAGCCCCCTCCTACCCTCCCCCGAGTGCCAGGGGCAGCCGGAGTTACGACCCCCTCCCTCGCGCCGGCAAACGACGACGACGACGACGACGACGACGACGACGACGACGACGACGACGACGACGACGACGACGACGACGACGACGACGACGACGACGTCCGTCGTGTTTTGCCAGCGGTAGTGAGGACGGGGCCACAATGAACGACAACCCCCGCTCCCCATCTGCACTGGAGGCTAGAGCAGGGGGGAGAGAGGGGGGGGCGCTTCCTGGGGGAGTGGGGCCAGGGCGAGGCCCACTCCCCCCTCCCCCTCTGCGAGCGACCAAAGCACGCGCCCTCTCCGAAGAACGGACGCTGGTTTGGACGCCCGAAATGGGTACGGAAAGAATGGGTACAATGCCCAACAACAAATGCTGTCCCAAACCAACAGCGGCCGCTGTTGGGCAGGCGGCCTTCTGTCTCGAATGGACACAGGCCGCGGCGGCGCGGACAGCGAGTCCTGTTCAAAATGAACAGGAACTGCTGTTGGGCATTGTACACATTCTTTCCGTACCCATTTCGGACGTCCAAAGCTGGTGCATGCACATAGTACACAGCTGTGATCCCGCCGGCGGCTTCCTCACATCTCGATACGCCGAGTCGCCAAACTCCAGCGGCCACAAAGACGGGCCGCGGCCGCTTCCGAGTAGCGTGCTCTCGTGTTGGAGCTGTGCGGGCCTCCTGCTCAGAGAGGAGCTGCATCATCTGCACGGACGGAGGATGATCACCTCTCGAGGTCAGCATTTTCGAATACACATCATCCCGCGGCGGGGTCTCAATCGGAAGGGGCGGGAAGAGGATGGAGGAAAAGGTGGCTGGACGAGGTATAATGAGGAGGGAGGGAAGGAGGCAGGGGGAGGGGGAGGGAGGGGGAGGGGGAGAAGGACGAGCTAGGTGCGCTCGCGTCATATCTGACGTCCTACCCCTCCCGCGCATCCCTTACCTTGGCGTCGATCTCTTCTCTATTCGCACAATCGGATGTCCAGCAGGGCAATGATCCCGCGAGGGTGCGCGATGCATCGTAGAGCACGGCATAGCAGGGTGTAGAAGAACACGGCCGAGCGTAGTATGTCATGGCATCGCCTAGCGGCAAAGAAACATAACATGGCATAGCATGGCGTTGAAAATGAAAGCGTAGCATGGCATAGCATGGCGTGGCACTGCGTAGTCAAGCACTGCAGATCCTAGCATTTGCACAGCGGAAGACCACATGTCATTGCATTGCATGTCGTGGCATGGTACTGGAAATAATGACGCCAACGCGGCAACGGGAGCACGATTCGGAACGAGCGGAAACACAGAAATGAGGCCAGCGCTGCAGCGGGAGCACGATTCGGAACGAGCGGAAGCGCGGAGATGAGGCCAGCGCTGCAGCGGGAGCACGATTCGGAACGAGCGGAAGCGCGAAAATGAGGCCACCGCTGCAGCGGGAGCAACATTTTGAAAAACAGCCCAAGCTAAAACCCAACTCTCGGGAGTCCTTTTTTATGTTTTGTTAAGCACGCGGAGGGGAGCCGAAGATCTTCCAGGACGTCATCCGGGGAGAGAGGAGAGTAGTATTCAGATTGTGTAATTGTGGAGGAGGAGGAGGAGGAGGAGGAGGAGAAAGAGGAGAAGGAGGAAGAGGAGGAGGAGGAGGAGAAAGAGGAGAAAGAGGAGAGGAGAGGAGAGGAGGACGAGAGGAGGAGGAGGAGGAGGAGAGGAGAAGGAGAAGGAGGAGAAGGAGGAGGAGAGGAGAGCAGTATTCATATTGTGTAGTTGTGGAGGAGGAGGAGGAGAAGAAGAAGGAGGAGAGATGATGAGGATCGACCCTAGCAGCGCAGCCAATCTTCAGGGAGATGATGAGGACAAGGATGAGGAGGACAACGAGGAGGAGGACGGAGGAGAAAGACCAGGAGGAGGAGGCGGAGGAGGAGGGGGAGGAGGAAGGGAGGGAGGAGGAGGAGAAAGACCGGGAGGAGGAGGACGCCCGCGACCACGAAGGGAGTGACCCAATTCGCATGCAACAAAAAACAAACAAGTTAGGAGGGGCCTAGGCAGCCGAAGAGATCCTCCTCCTCCTCGGGAAGAACGCCTCTCCAGCGCCTGGCCTCGACCTCGGCCCCCAGCTCCACGACCTCCGCCCGCGTCAGGCCGAGCATGGCGAGGCCTCGCGCACGGTCGGCAGCGGGACCCTCGCGGCGCGAGGGCTGGGCACCCCGAGCTATTCTCGGAGGGCGGTCGCGGCCCTGGGACCAGGCCTCAAAGAAGGGCCTCCACTCCGAGCGAACCTCAAGAGAGGGGGCACCCGTGTACGCCATAGTGAGCCCTTTAGGATTCCTATGGGCAGGATATCTTCCAGCACGAAATCGGTCGAGGTAAAACCCCCGTCCCCCAGACGCGACCGGACGACACCTCAACCGAAGATTCCCCCGTTTCGTGCTGGAATGTGCCATTGCACCACAAGCCGTGCAACACAGCATCGTATCGTGATACGTGCAGCCATCCGACTCATATACCACCCCCTGCTCAAGGGAGTGCCCCAGCTGGAGCCATGCTCCTGGGGTCGGGGGGTTCTCGGGAGGCGGCTCACCGGATACCGCGCCAGGGGCCTCGCCAGGGGCTTCCCCCGCACCAGGCGCAACCTGAGGCACACCGCTAGGCGCACTTGGCTCACCACCCCCAGGGTCCGAACCAGGAAGGGGGAAGCCAGGGACCGCATCCAGGAGGACGTAGCCGAGCCATTCCAACCCTTGATGATCGTTCAGGGCCAAATCCCTACACTCAGCCTGCTGCCTGGCACTGTACAGCCCGACACGTCGGACAAGCTCTGCATATCCAGTCACAAATTGGCGGTCCTCAATCGAAATTCGGAATGGCTCAGCTCCTTCCTTGGCGAGTCTGTCCGCCTCCGAGTTCCCGAAACGCTGCATTTCAGTGATACGGCCTTCCCTAACATCAACCATCGACGAGTGAGACGGGATCTGATGCACTGCCAAGCCCTCCAAACGGTCCCCAATCTCAGCCCACCAGTGGGCTCGGGCCGACGACGCACCAGCTGCCCCCGCGAGGTTTCGAAGGCAACCGACCGTGGCCGCACAGTCCACATGAAGCGAGACACCTGAGGAGAGGACCGAACGGCGGGAGAGCATCAGCACAGCGAAATCCTCGCCGTCGCGTGCCTGTTGCCCAGGCGCTTCCCCGATCGGCACGACACCAAAAAGGGCGGCGAGGGTCCTACCCTGCCTGTCCAGCACCACAACAGCCCAACCCGCGGTCCCGAGTCCTGTGAGCTCCCCTTCAAAGCCCGACCCGTCCGTGAACACATGAGCCCCCTCAGGAATAAACAAGGGGCCGTCCTGAGGCCACTGAAAGTGCCTGGTGCACGGGTCCTGCGGGTCGCGGGGGGGTCGCTCCACCCAGGCCGCAGGGTTGGGGAAAAGACATCTGCTAAAAAGTTCCCCAGCAGGAGTGGGGAGATGGCCAACCGCACGAGCCGCCTTAGCAACCACGGGATCCAGGTTCTCGCGCCGCCAGGGAGCGAAGGCAACGCACTGAAACCTGCGATGGTACAACGTGCCTCTACCATCTCTGCACAGCTGGCATTGGTCAGGGGCCTCTGGACTATGCTCGCACACTCTGTGCTGGCACCAGTACACATTCGCACACAGAGCTGAAAGAGCTGCCTTGTGCGACTTCGTCCACGACTCCGAACATTTCCGCCCTAGAAGCTGATGAATGGGCTGCCAGAACACTGGGCCGCTCCACATCCCGAAATCAAATTGTTTCAACTGCTCCTCCCGCTCAATGGCCCGAACGACCGAGCCTCGCAGGAGAAGGGTGAAAAACTTGGGCGAAAACCGATCAATTGACCACACACGGTTGAGGTCGTCAACCAGGGCTAATCGAGACACATCGAAACTCCAGCGGATCCGAGCAAGCTGCAGGAAAAGCGCAGCAACAGGCTGGCGGACTTGGCCCCAGGGGGCCCTACTCCCCTGGACCGCCAGGGCGTCCTGGACACAAGCTTCCAACACTGGTTTAGAAATCGAGCGGGCCCACCAAACGCTGACGAATTCCTTTACAGCCGACGTCACCGTCACCAAAAGCGGGTCCCTGAGCCAGAGGCGAGCGGCCGAAAGAAACCTGAAGCCCAGGGAAGTGCCAGGAAGAAGAGGGCCCCAGGATCTCGCAGCTTGGACCCTAAGCTTATGGAGGGTGGTCGGCGGGATCCCCAAGATGTGGGATCCCCAAGAAGCTTTAGCCAGCGCGCCCACACGATAAACTCTACTATGCTTTTCACTCTGCCCCAGCTGTCGTAGGGCAACTGCAGTGCTGCGGGCGGCCTCAATTCTCGACGCCTGCGTGCCGACTCGCCTCGCCCTGCCGTCCAGCGAGTCGCCGCCGAGGTCGCGGTGGGCGATGACCAGCTTGTCGTCCGATAGCCTCCACCTGGGATCCTGTACCAACGCAGGCAGCTGGGAGTGATCGGACATCATGAATCTAGTCTTGTCCCAATTAATTGGCAACTTCCTCGAGCCCAGCTCCGAGGTGACAATCTCGAAACTCTTGACCGTGTTCTCAACAACCGTCCTTGGGCCTCCGATGGTATGCGTCGTCAAATCGTCCACCACATTCAACGCACGACACGGAGGCGTCTCCTCAGCCAGGCGCTTGAGGAGGCACAAGGTCATCAGTTTCGCCACTCCCGTTGCCGCACTGCAGCCAGCCACGATAGTTCCATTCGGATAACTGACTCTGCTCGTGCCTCCTGTCCAGCGCGCACGGCGTGGCGCTCGATACAGACAGCAGAGCGCCTTCAGCAAGGCGCCGTCGAAACTGTAGTGCTCTGCTGCTTCTCTTAGCTGCTGATGACTGACATTCTCGTAGAACTTGCGGATGTCATAGAACACAGTTATGGCCGACAGCCTCTTCCTTCTGGCGTAGCAGGCAAGCATATTGTGTACGTACGCCGCTTTGTCACAACTGGTCGTGGCATCCTTTCCCCAGAAAAACTTCGCATCAACCGACGCCTCCCAACCTTTGACATACTGCCTCCTGCATCTGCTCCAAATGCGCGCCCAGAAGCAAAGGAGCCCGATCGGGCGTGTACCTCCTCCTGGTTTAGGCAGAAATACATTGATCGTGACCCACATGCGTTCACAGTGCGGATTGCGCTCCCAACTTGAAATAATCTCTTGGAGCCTCCGAACAAACACTCCATCCAGGAAGCTTACCAACCTCATGTGAAAGTTGTCCCAGCCTAGACCAGTGGAAAAGCCAAAGGAGCGGCAGACCTGGACGATCTGGTCCTCCGAGATCTGGTCGAGCTTCCACGGGTAACTCCAGTCAGACGGCGCTGCCTCCTGGGCCCTGTCGTCAGAGGTCCACAGCTCTTCCCATTCCTCCAGCACCGCCGTGATCGCAGCAGCTCCCACCAGACCATGGGGCTTGCCTTTGGCCAGCGTGGGCGCCTCCTCCAACAGCTTGGGCCTGGAAATCGCGTGCGCTAGCCTGCCAGAGCCATCAGCTGCGAGGTCGCCGAACTCTCTCCAGGCCTTACTCCTGGCCTGTGAGTCCTTGCGTCTGCGCACATCCACCTCCTCCGCTAGAACAGTTCGAAACCAGGCAGACAACTGACCTCCTCTCTTGGCCAAGGCGACCCACTTCTGGACATCCTTCGCCTGCAGGGAGGGGGAATCCGAGATGGCCTCAGGGAGCTTCAGGGCCAGCAGCTGTCTCTCGCACCTCGCGGAGTGCTCTGGCCTGCCTGCTTTCGAACCAGACGGAGCTGACGATGCCACACATAGGGCATCCCATAGCCTGAGGGCACTCAGCCAAGCTCTGGTGTCCGACTCGTCGTGGCGCTCTAGGATAGCCTTCGCACAGTCCACCAGCCTCTTCTTCTTGAGTACCACGCCCTTCTCCCTGCCAACGTAGAGCCTCCTGTCCGAGAACGGAATCTCGAACAACTGCACCAGGTACTTCTCAGCCGCCTTGAACCACATCGCTGCCGCATCCTCGACTGAGTTCACGGGGGCGTCCAGTTGCCACTCGTCAAGCACAGGTACCATAGGCGGTTCCGTGGTCGAGGTGAGATCGGTCACCTTGGCACTCTTTGCCTTCTCCCTGGCTTTCCTCTTGGCCTCCTGGTCGGCCAGAGGAAAGGCTCGTGGGGGCGCCTCGACCCAGACAAAGGGCTCGTCCCTGAGGCCCTCCAGCTTGATCTCGACGTAGCAGTGTGGCGAGATCGGCGTGTCCACCCTGGCCTCCACCGACATGGGGAAGGCGTCCAGAGCCTGGGAGCCAATGAAGTAGTCATACTCCTTGCCATTGCAGGTTGGGAGGCCAGGTGCGAAGATGGTGGCGGTTGCCAGGTCCAGCCATCCTAGCTCCATGATCTCCTCAGGTTCTAGGTTCCAGTCACCTCCTAGCAGGAAAGGGAAACGCTGCGCCCCCAGGAAGGCACTGAGGAACTCCAGCAGCTCCAGGTTCTCGCCCTTGGGGCCGATCGAGTCGACGCCGTAGACTGAGCCGATGATGATCCACGAGTGAGCGCCAACCGTCATGAGCCTCATCACAACACGGTGCTGCCACCTCTCAGGAACCTGGAGCTTGGCCACCCCAATGCCAATGGCCGCTGACAAACCCACTCCTGCTGAAAGAGATCTGGCCGATTCTCCTGTGCGCTTGGCAGTTCCCAGCGCCAGCTTCCGAGAGCAAGTGCGAGTCCATTGATGGGCCCCTGCTTCCCCCGACTGGTCCAGCACGGTCTCCTGAATGCATAACACATGCGGCATCTGACATTGTTTCTCAATCCATGGCATGGTGCTCCGAGCCCTTGGCCAAGTATTCGCATTCAGAGTGCCAACTTTGAACGTACCTAGGGCACCGCGATCCTCAGGAGGGAGCCCTTCCAACAATGAGATGACCTGCTTCGGCTGCAGCGCTGCTTGAGACTCCACCTGAGGTTGCTCAACACTGACTCCCATGGCTCGAGACTCAGCAAGTGGCGACTGAACCTGGCTGGGCACTTCCTCCGAGCATCGGTTGCCCCCAGGATTTAGCGATCTAACGCCAGACTCCAACGACGGGCTCTCGCAATCTACTCTGAGACAGCCAGGTTCGAGGAGCGCCTGGCTGTCGCGTTCTGACACTGAAATTTCCTCACTGCGTGCAACAAAAGGTTTGGACGAGAGGGCCGCCAAGCTCTGGTTGGGCTTGACGGCTACGTTCTGACTGGCTGTCACGTTCTCGGCGCTCTGACATGTCGCCGAAGCCCGTGGCCACTCTTCCTCGCAATTTAACTCTGAGGAGACCAGGCTCGAGGCGCACCTGGTCTCCAATCCGACAAAACGGGTAGACGCCACCCACGAAGTCGACGGCGACACCGCAGCCCAGGGAGTCGCCGACACTGGAGCCGACGGCGACACCGCAGCGCAGGGAGTACCCGACACCGACGATGACAGCTCAACCGAAGAAGACGGCCTCGACGATGCGCTCGTGGCAATCGACTTCGCCGTCAGTGCACGCTCCTCCAGCGCCGCTGCCCGCCTGGGACTCGCACCTGCCGTGAGGCAGGCGGGTTCACTCAGGCTGCTCCTCTCAGGAGAGAGGACGCTAGCGGCCGCCTTCTCAGGAACGGCACCGAGAGATGACCAGGAACAGGGAGTAGCCGAACTCGACCACGTCGCCCCCACTTGTGTCGAGCTCACGCTGTGGCTAAAGCCCCGACCGTTTTGCTGCCTGCACACCAACGTCAGCAGAGACACGAGAGCGAATGTCCAACTGTGGGGCAGGCTTGCCAACTGCATCAGCCGGCGCCTCGGCAGGTGAGCTCGCTGTCGCGGTCTCTGGGCTTGGCGAGGCCCCTGGTCCAGACTCGATCCCACCTGTGGCGGCTGCTTGTTCCCCAGGGCAACCGTCAGCAGTGCGTCGTCGCTTCGCTTGGAGTCGTTTGAGGTGCTCCTTGTGCTGGTCCTGGGCGGAATTGGCCTTCTCCAGAGCTTGGCGAAATACCGATCCCAGCACCTCTTGCATCTGCTTAGCCACGTTGTTCTTGCGATCCTCGAGCTCTCGTAGGTCCTCTTCAGACACCTCGTGGCTGCCCTTGACAGCCTCAACATCAATGAAATCGTCACAAGAAATACGGCTGGCCAGCTCCATCTCACCGTCGATGAGCTTGCGCAGGCTGATGCTCGGCAGGCCGCTGGACTCCGTCGCTGGTGGCCCTCTGTGCTGGCTCTGGAGCTCCACCAGGGCGGCTGCCACCTCGTCGTCGGCAGCCTGCAGCTCCTCGGCCAGGGCCCCAACCGTGACTGCCAGCTCATCTGTCGCCCGACGCCAGCGCTCCAGCTTCTCGAACTCACTGTTGAGGCGTTTCTCGAGCTTCTCCTGCTTCTGCTCTGCGGCAATGAGCCTCTGCCTCCCCGACTGCTTCGGGGGCGGCGCCGCCCTCTGCGCCAGGGCTCCATAGCGCGCGGCCCCCACAGCGTCCCCAGCCTCACGAGCCAGACGCTGTAATTCGAGGGCCTTGGCCTGGGGAATCTCGGGAACAGGTCCAGGAGGGAGTGCCGTGGAGAGGTTGCCTGGGCCCTTGCCACCGAACAGATCTCCCTTGCCGCCTTTGTACCCTTTCTTTCCCTTGCTCGCTCCCTTCCCCGACTCGTCCGACGCCATGGGGGCCCCAGAGTCATCAAGTGGTTGGGGACGAGTACCGAGCTTTTGGCCACAATGCTTGCAGCACATCGATCCTTTTGAGTTCTTACGGCATCCGCAGTGGTGGCATAGAATTTCACCTTTGGGACCTGCCACCGTCTTCCATTCCTCCTCGTGCTTGGCTCGCTGGCTGTCCCATTTTTCCCACTTGGCTGCCGAACCCCCGCCCTCAGGTATGGTGCCCCCCCAGCGACGGGGCCGGGATGACTGAACCCACGGGCGGCGCTCCCACTCACCAGGGCCAGCCGGAGCCATGGCGCGAGAGCAAGGATTGGGATGTTGGAGGCTCGCGAACCCCTCGACCGAGGGACCTCCGTACAGGTTGGTTGCTGCCGCGGACTAGCGGTATCCGTTTTTGCCAGAGCGGGCTCAGCCCGCCAAAGCATGGGTCTTGAGCCAAAATGGCTTGAGCCAAAATGGCTACGGAGGGAGGAGGAGGAGCAGGAGGAGGAGGGGGAGGAGGAAGGGGAGGAGGAGGGGGAGGACAAGGGGGAGGAGGAGGAGGAGGAGGAGGAGGAAGGAGGAACGAACGAATGACCTCCGGTGCGGACAGCAGTCCAGGCCTACTGGAGACCAGGTGAACGAGGCCTTGGCCTCTGAAATACTATTGTGTATGGAAATACATGCATGCGAGACAGAAAAAGTTATGTGAAACGAAAGGGGAGGGCAGGAGGGGGAGGAATGCTTGTAGTCGATGTCGTGGTGTGTTCGTGCCGCGTCGTTGTGTGGAGTCTGAATTGGTCGTCTGTGCTAGGTTTGGTGTTGATGCTGGCGCAAGGCGCCAGTAGTCGGTGTGGCGGTGCTTGGTTGTTGGTGGTCGGTGCTTGTGATCGCGTGGTCGGCCGTCAGCGCTGCATGTTACAATTCGTAATATCATGCAGCGGCGAAGGCTCTCTCGAGTGACTTCCACCATGTCGTCCGTGTCGCAGCTGTGAGCCACCTCACATCGTTTGTGTCGCGGTGGAGGTATCGTCGCGGTTGGGTGGCGTCGCTGGCGTCGCTTAGTGTGCTATATTCGCCTGCCTGTCGATGCACGATGTGTAGAAACTTCCACATATCGTCGTCCCATCGCTTGTGCTGGACACCGTGTTGTCGATAACCCTGTTGCTTTGTGTCCGCGTTGGGGTTCCAGTTCAGAGCTCGCTGTGTCCACCTATTCGATGGGTGGGTCGCTACGCGTGCTGTCCACTGCAAAACCATGTTGCAATGCATTTGGGTGACGTCTGGGATGTCGTGCATGCTCATGAGCTCCTCCGCTCTGCGGGTGCACCGGCGGATGTAGTCGGACCAGAGTTCGGCATCGTCTGCCGCCTGCTGGTGTGTCAGAGTCGGGTGGGGTGGGTCGATGCTGACGTCACTTGTTTGGGGTGGGTCTGATGGAGTCGGCCGGTCGCTGGAAGCGTCATGGTCACTGAAGTCGTCGGAGGCGTTGCCGTCGAGATCATCGTTGCCAGATTTGCCTGTCGCTGGGGAAGCATGCGTTGGTGAAGCTGCTGACGTGTGTCGCCGCGGTGTCCCGATACTCGGAGGAAGATGCGGAGGAGGAAGATGCGGAGGAGGGAGCGGGCCAGAAAGAGGAGGAGGAGGAGGAGGAGGCTGAGGAAGATGAGGAATGAGGAGGGAATCATGAGGAGGAGAGGGAGGAGAGGTGGAGGACGGGAAATCACAGGAGCAGGAGAAAAGGGAGGAGGAAGCGATGAAGGAGGGCAGAGGGAGAAGTTCTCCAATACACAGTTTGGGCCATGGTGATTCTTGCAACGACGGCTCATAGACCCTCGCGTTTGGACCCGTCGCTCCCAGACAGCGGACCCTTGTTCATGCTGGCTTATGAAAAACGGGCCTGGGACGGAGGAGGAGGGCAGGAAGAGAAGATGATGAGGAGGGGGAGGAGGAGAAGGGGAAGGAGGATGAGGAGGAGGAGCAGAAACAGAAGCGGGAACAGGAGAAGGATGATGATGATGACGATGCTAATGCTGATGCTGATGCTGATGCTGATGCTGATGCTGATGCTGATGCTGATGCTGATGCTGCTGCTGCTGCTGCTGCTGCTGCTGCTGATGATGATGATGATGATGATGATGATGATGATGATGACGATGCTGATGATGATGCTGATGATGCTGCTGAGGAGGAGGAGGAGGAGGAGGAGGAGGAGGAGGAGGAGGAGGAGGAGGGGAACGAGGAGGAGGAGAAGGAGGAGTAGGAGGAACAGACGGTGGAGGAGGTGGGGACGGAGGAGGGGACGGAGGAGGAGGAGGAGCAGGAGAAGGAGGAGGAAAGGGAGAGAGGATGAGGAGGAGGAGGAGGAGGAGGAGGAGGAGAAGGAGGTGGAGGAGGAGGAGGAGGAGGTGGAGAAAAATGATGATGAGGAGGAGAAACAGAAGAGGATGAATAGCAGGATGGAGGAGGTGGAAAAGGGGAGAGGAGGAGGAGGAGAGCAGGAGGAGGAGGGGGAGGAGAAGGAGGAGGAGGAGGAGGAGCGGGAGTAGGAGCAGGAGGAAATGGGCTTTATCAGGCCTCCCTCCCCCAGATCCTCCCGGTTCTTGTCAATCTCGAGGAAGAGCCTCCTCCCTCCTCCCAAGAGACCTCCAGAAGCCCGAACAGGGGCAATCAATGCCCAGAATCATCGAGCTCCTTCCTTCCTGGAGGGGAGTAGGAGGAGGGGAAATATCCAACCCAAGCTGCACCTCGGGCGGGGTAAATGGGCGGTTCACAAAAGCCCCCGAAGGTCCCATATAATTCAAACGGGACCAAAGACGCCCCGAACCCTCTGTCCTCTTCCATGTGAGTGACGGGGGGGAGGAACCGAAGGATAATAAGGATAATGAGATGAGAGGGAGGAGAAGGAGGAGGAGGAGAAGAGGAGGAGGAGGAGAGGGAACAGGAGAAAGGAGGAGGGGGGAAAGGAAGGTGGACGAAGGGAAGGACAGGGAAGAGGAAAGCAATGGGAGGGAGGGTGAGGATGATGATGGGAAAGGACAAAAAAAGGAAAAGGAGGAAGGGCGGAAGACCGAACGTCACCCTGGGGCAATTGCATCAGCCTTTCGCCTATGCGGCGCCGACTGTGCGGCTCGGGCGCAGCCTTAGGGCACCACAAACCGCGCGCACCTCGGCGATGTGGGACTCGTACGGGGCGATTCCGGTTGTAGTAAACAGCGTCAACATCAAACACGCACCATAATGTTCTGTCGTGACTGCAGCGACGCGGGCGCCGACGACGCGGAGGAATGAAACGAGAGGAGGAGGATGAGGAGGAGGAGGAGGAGAAGAAGGATGACGAGTAGGAGGAGGAGAAGGAGGAGCAGGATGATGGTGATGATGATGATGCTGATGCTGCTGATGCTGATGACGATGATTATGATGACGAGGATGGTGATGATGATGGTGATGATGATCGTGATGGTGATGGTGATGATGCTGCTGCTGCTGATGATGATGATGACGATGACGATGACGATGACGATGGTGATGATGATGATGATGATGATGATGATGATGATGATGATGATGATGATGATGATGATGATGATGGTGCTGCTGCTGCTGCTGCTGCTGATGATGATGATGATGATGATGATGATGATGATGATGATGATGATGATGATGATGATGATGATGATGATGATGAGCGCGCCTCTGAGGGGAACGCGATTCCCCGGCCCTCCCCGCCGCCCGCTCCGCGCGGGCCCGCGCAGCCGCGGGCACGCCGCCAGCCTCGCCAGCAGCGCCGCGCCGTCCGCGGCGCCGTCGCGGCCGTGCCGATCAGCCGCCGCCGAGCCTAAGGCCGACGGCGATCTTGACCGCGCCAGGCGAGAGCCGCTTCTCGAGCCTGTCCAGCGCAGCCTTGCCTGCCTTGCTGGGCGTACCGCAGTGCGCAGCGAAAGAGGACACCTTTGCCGTCCCTGTAGCCACGGCAGACCAGGCAGGCCAGCCACGGCGCCCCCCGTTGTAGCTCGCTCTCCTTTATCGGCAGCAACTGGACCACGTGGTGCTGCAGCGGGCCCCTCTCCTCGAACGCGGCACTGGCGGCGAGGACGGCACTGTCTATGCCATATGCTGCCGAGGCACGGGCCTGGTCTCTCGACCCAGCGGCAGGCCGAACACCGCCTCTTCCCATCTGGGCCGCGCAGCTGGAAGGGGAACCGCGGGGCCGACTCCGCCTCGGCCTTCGCGGCCCTGGGCACTGGCCGCTTCGGCATGGCCGCGCGACGGGGCGCGTCGAGGCCACCCGGCGCCGAGCCGACCGCCGCCAGCCACGTCGCCGCGCCCTCCACTGTCTTCCGCGAGCGGAGGAGCCGCGAGGCCCCAACCTGCCGCGCGCAGCCGCGCTCCTCGCCGCCCGGTCTGCCAGCTCGTTGCCGCGCCACCCCCTGAGGGCGACGCGGCCCTCGACGATGCGACTCCGCGCCAGATGAGCA
This sequence comes from Prorocentrum cordatum, assembly GCA_963575745.1. Taxonomy (NCBI): domain Eukaryota; class Dinophyceae; order Prorocentrales; family Prorocentraceae; genus Prorocentrum; species Prorocentrum cordatum. The sequence goes on along the minus strand of CAUYUJ010000241.1, from coordinate 86,033 downwards.
CGCGCCTTCCGGACCGCGAGGCCCTCCGCGCACAGCCCGCTGAAATTCTTCAGCAGCCCCCAGATCTCCATCCACTGGTGGGCCAACGCGCAGCCGTGGGAGGTCGCGCGCCCCTCGCCCAGCTGGGCGGGCCCAAGGCGCGCGAAGCTGCTGTTTTCGACCGCGGTGACTGGCGGTAGCGCAAACCTGGGCGTCGCCAGCAAGGCTGGCAGCTCGCCGTCGCTGACGTCGACCAGCGGCTCACACAGCGCGCCCGAGACGCCCGCGGCAGATGCATCAGCCCGAGGATGCAGCGCGACGGCCGCCCAGCCAACGCTCTTGAACTTGCCGAAGTCGCCGTCGAACGCTGGGCCAGCGAGGAAAATCTCAAAGGGCGACAGGTAGCCGTCGTTCGCGCTGAGCCAGCACGCGTCGGGCACGCGAAGTGGCAACTGCAGCCCGCGCGACGCCAGCCACGGCGCCCGCTCGAAAAGTGCGAACCTCGGGCCAAGAGGGGGGTATCCAAGAGGGGGGGTGCAAATCATGACCGGCGGCATGTGCGCGGCCCAGCGGGGGGGCCAGGGACGTAATGAAATAAGAAGAGGCGCCATGAAATCTGGGGAAATATCATGGCCCACGCCATGATATCCACCCCCCCCTTGTCATCACCTCCCTCTTTGCCGCCCCCGACAGTTGTGGCTGGCCTGCGACTGGTGGGCCCCGGCCGCGGCACTGGCCCCCAGGCGCAGGGCAAGGCGCGAGGCTGAGCGCCGCCGTCCAAGCCGGACGGCGGGCGGCGGGGGCGGGCGGCGGGCCCAGGAGGAGGATGAGGAGGAGGAGGAGGAGGAGGAGGAGGAGGAGGAGAAGGAGGAGGAGGAGGAGATAGAGGAGGAGGAAGCAGCGGAGGAAGGATGGGAGGGGGAGGAAGCAGGGGAGGAAGGAGGGGAGCTGGGGAAGGAAGGAGGAGGAAGAGGAGGAGGAAGAGGAGGAGGAAGAGGAGGAGGAGGAGGAGGAGGAGAAAGGGGAGGAAGGGGAGAAGAAAAGGAAAGAAGGGGGGCGAAGTGCCCGCCCTGGCTGCGCCCGGGCGGGGTGGGGACGAGCCGGCGCCTTTGTCCTGGAAGAGAGGCCGCACCCGCTTGATGAACGGCGTGATGGGCTCCTCGGCGGCACGCAGGAGGGCCCCATCCTTCTCCTCCTCCTCCTGCTGGGCTCCCCGCCCCATCTACCACGAGGTCCTCTCTGCTCCTCCTCCCTCCCGCCCTCCCTTCCTCCCTCCGCTCCCTCCATCCCTCCCTCCCTCCTCCCCTCCCTCCCTCCCCTCCTCCTCCTCCTCCTCCCCTCTCTCCTCTCCTCCTCTCCTCCTCCTACTACTCCTCCCTCCTCCTCCTCCTCCGCCTCCTCCTCCTCCTCCCTCCCACCTCCTACCCCTCCTCCCACTCCTCCTCCGTTGCCTCCTCCTGTCCTCATCCTCCTGGTACTCTTCCTCTTCCTCCTGTGCCTCCTCCTGTCCTCCTCCTACATCTATCCACTTCCTCCTTCTCCTCCTCCTCTCCTCCTCCTCCTCCTTGGTTCGCCTCTTCGCCTGTCCTGCGCCTCCTCCTGTCCTTCTCCTGTGCCTCCCTTCCTCCTCCTCCTCCTCCTCCTCCTCCTCCTCTTCCTCCTCCTCTTCCTCCGTTGCCTCCTCCTGTCCTCCTCCTCCTCCTTTTCCTCCTTCTCATATGCCTCCTCCTGTCCTCCTGCTCCTCCGCCTCCTTCTCCTCTACCCCTTTCCCTTAGAAGTCACTCCTCCCTGTTTCACCCCGACACGTGTCGGTAGGGCGGGCTGGGTGTTCCGCCAAAGACTTCCTCACCATGTATGGTCATCAAACTGAAAATGTGCAACAATTCCGCAGTGGAGTGCGCGTGGTTTTCAACATGTGGCTCTCGCCTTCGCGCCGCGCGCATTCGTCTTCAAAGTTTGCAAGAGCTTCACGGATGGAGGGCGGGTCGTTTTCAAAATGTGGCCCTCCCCTCAGCGCCGAGCACATTCGTCTCAGACTTTAGCAGACGGTTCACGGATGGAGGTTCGGCGGTTTGTCAAAATGCGGCTCTCTCCTCAGCGCCGCGATAATTTGTTTCAAAAGCTGGCAAACGTTTGACTGATGAAGGGCGTTACGGGGCGCTTCCCTCAATGAATTTGCACCCTTGTAGGGGCCCGTGAAGAGGGAACTTGGAGGGAGGCTGTATTGCAACATCTCTGATGGGTTTTAGGTTTACACTGGTCCTCCTTCCGCATCCGTTTCCGTTTTCTCCTCCTCCTCCTCGTTCTCCTCCTCCTCCTCCACCTCCTCCTCCCCACCCCCATACCCTCCTCACCCTTCCTCCCTCCCCATGTTCCCCTTGGCCTCTCCGGGGGGGGGAGGGGGCTCGCCAAGCGCCGCCGTCGCGGAGCCCAGCGACCGACGATCCCAGCAAACGACGAACGACAACGACGACGACGACGACGATGACGACGAAAATGGTGGACGACGGACGACGACGACGACGACGACGCTGGACGACGACGTCGACGACGACGACGACGTCAGGCGACAGACGACGGACGACAGACGACGGATGACGATGGACGACGACGACGACGGCGACGACGACGACGACGGCGGACGACAGCGTGGACAACGGCGGGGGACGACGGCGAGGGACAACAGCACGGACGACGGCGACGACAACGACGACGGGTGATGTTCGGGATCCTTCTCAGGCGCCACCAGCTCCACCATCGGCGCGTCGCGGATCATGAAGTTCGTTGCGCAGGTGTCCTTCGCGGCGGTTGAGCGGGGGGGCCCTTCGCGGGCTTTGGGCTGCCCCTCTCGTAGTCGTCCCTGTCGTCGTTGTCGTAGTCAAACCCCCCTCTTCAGACCCTGCCTGTCCTCCTCATCGTCCGGTTGCACCTCCCGAGCCCTCACTCTCTTCCTCCCGTCATGCGTTCTCCCTGGGTTCTATTCCTCCTCCTCCTCCTCCGCCTCATGCCCCCCCTCTGTTCGTCGCTCCTCAGCCTCCTCCTCCTCCTCCTCACCCTCCTCCTCCTCCTCCCTCTCCTCCTCCTCCTCCTATAATTATTCGTCTTCTTACTATTAGTATAAGTATCAATAATATTATTAGTATTAATAATAGTAGAATTTTTACTATTAGTATTACTATGATGAGTATTACTAGTATTATTACTAGTAGTCGTGTTATTATTGTTAGCAGTATTGTTATTATTGTTCTTAGTATTGTTGTTACCAGTATCAGTATTATTAGCAGTACTATTAATACCACGGATATTCTGATTAGCAGTCGTAGATATAATCTTACGTTTTAGTAGTATTATTCGTATTCCTCGTCCTTGTCTTCGTCCTCTGCTTCCTCGTGCGCAGGCTGGCTTTGCGATCGGATGGCCCCACGGCGGGCGCCCCGAGTTGTCCTCACTCGACCACAACCGTCGAGCACGGACGGGAGGAAGTGGTGGTGGTGGTGGTGGACGGCCATGAAGGCGAGCATGCAGATACGGCAAGTTCGTGTCGTGCCGACCCCGGCGTTGGTCCCTGACGCCGCGGGAACCGCGGAAACCTTGAACGCTCGGTAGTTTGCCAAGCGCCCGATCGTTCAACATCGACCGATTTGGGGTGGCCAGCGGCGTTCAATCTTGAACGCCCGCGCTGGGGTCGCCGCTGGTCGACACGACGCGAACCGACCGCACTTAATTTTAAAGTCACCCTCGGAAGCCTCTGACTCCTCAGCCAATCCCCAGCGCGCGACCCGCGCCGCGCTCTTTGCCTCCGAAGAAACCAAGTTCCACGATGTGCCGAAGGCCGCTAGCACCGCTGCCTGCGAGGAAAAGCCTGGAACCCGCATGGCACGAGGGTCCGAATCCTGAGGAGGATGAGGAGGAGGAGGAAGAGGAGGAGGACGAGGAGGACGAGGAGGAGGAGGAGGAGGAGGAGGAGGAGGAGGAGGGGAGGAGGAGGAGGAGGAGGAGGAGGAGGAGGAGGAGGAGGAGGGGCGAACGACGAGCCTAGGGGGGCGACGCCAGTCTCATGGAATGACCGCCGCGCCGCCGAGCACAGAGGCGTCGAGCCTCAGAGCGCCGCGGGAGGCCTGGACGATGTTGTTGATGTTATGATAGCTGTTGGCGACCGTGAAGTCGCCGTTGTTCAATTGGGTGGTACGTGCGATAAGCGACCGAAAGTCGCGCGATAATGTGCTTGAATGCGCACCCTCGCCGATCTGGTTGTACATGTAGTCGATGCGATATGGCCCACCCTCCTGCGAGAGTCCTCATCACTGGCCAGAAGTGTGCAGGTGGAAGCCGTGCGATCTCGGCGCGAAGGCGGCGCCAGGGGCCGCGGTGCTCGACAGCTGCAGGAGCATGGTCATGTCGTTGTTGTAGCTGGAATCCTCGGTGACATCCATGTTGGGGCCGGGAATAGAACAGGTGGGGCCGTTCTCAATGTCAGCCTCAAGGACCCATCGGCGACACGCCAGGTGCTCGGTCATGACATTGTCGAATTGTGCTGGGAGCTCAGCAGATCTGGTGCCGCTGAAGGTCCGCGCGCGATGATTGCGATTGGAAGAGGCAGAGACCCATGCCTCCCAGCAGATGCGTCGAGCCCGGGCGAGGAGTCCAGTACGTCGCCTAGTGCAGCTGGAAACAGAACTTGCATGCTGCGGCGACGTAGAAGACGGATGACAGAGCGCAGACACCAATTGTTCCAGTCAGCTTCGCTGGAGATGCCCTCGTTGTCGGTGTAGAGATTCGGGAGCCAGTCAGATGCCCAGTGGTGTAGAATTTCTGTGATAGTCCCGAGCTCGGTGCCTGCTTCTCGGAAGTATTGTTCCGAGGCATCATCTGAGGCGGCAGCAGGCCGGCTAGGTGGAGCATTCGAATTGTCCGCATGAAAGTGGGCGCTCGGCAGCAGCGGGAACCAGCTTCGCAATCGTTTGGCGATCACGATGTCGACACTATCCTCGAAGAGCATGCGTTGTAGTACGTGAGCGTATGCGGATTGTGCCGACTTGCGATTGGTACCTCGGGGGCGGTCAGCTCCGGCTTCGTGTCGGGCGTGGCAGGGATGGCGCACTTCCGATGCAGCGACGCGAGCGTGTTGATGTCCACGACGAACATATTCAAGGGCACGCTGAGGGTAATTGAGCTTGCGCGTCATGATCTTGAACGTGGAGCCCTTCTCCGCGGGGTAGTTGTGCCCTCGCGCAGCTCGCTGAAGGTGTTGGGCCACCAATGTGTGAGATCTCCAGCCGGCAGCACTCTTTTTACCTTGTGCCACTCGAAGTAGTGGGAGATGTTCTTCAGCTGTAGCGTGGAGCAGCGCGTGGAGGAGTAGCAGCACGCCAGATGGTGGCGCCCATGAGAACCTCGACGCCCATCGGTTTTCCATCGCCAGCCCATATTTTTATGCTCAGGAGATTAAGCTTGGTGAAATCCGACGGTGCGGAGCGGCTGATCTTGCGTAACACGTGAATTTCTTATGTCAATTTCATTTCGGGAGCGGGAAAGAACTGTCCAACGTACGATAAGCATGTGATGGCCGAGGTGTTGTGCAGCATGATGTTTTGCTGTATGGAAGCGTGCGCATCTCCCAGTATGTGGGATCGGTGGAACCATTTGGAAGCTGCTGATGACTCCAGGGCCGACGTGAACACCGAAGTACTTCGCCATATTGACGATATTAAAGAAAGCCCAGTCCTCGTGGATGTCGCGCAGCGTGTCGCGCAACTTGTCGGCGATGTGGGCGTGCCATCCGGTCCAAGCGGGCACCAGCACACACTTGCGGTTGAAGATGTAGTCCAGCATGTTGCTCTGCAGCATATACATGAGGTCGGTTGCCACGTCTGTCGCGAAGCTTGTCTAATACACATCCAACGTCGTCAGCACATGCGCTGGCCATGCCACGGCCAATGTGTGTGAGGTGGGCGTGGATTCCGCGCAGAATCGGTTCGAACATGAGCGCCAATATAGTGCCGCTTAGTGGGCAGCCCTGTGCAACCCCATTTTCAGCAACCAGTAGCGGGCGACGGATGCTTCCGAGCTCAAGGAAGGCGATGGGCACAGTCTAGAACGCGCGCAGGAGCTTGAGGAAGTTGCCAGTGGTACCCCACCTTGCGATGACTCCCCAGAGCCAGGAGTGGAGCAAGCCAGGGAAGACGGCTGCGATCTCCATGCCCAAGAAGCAAGGGAGAGACGGGCCGGCGCTGCCTCCCACGCGGTAGAGCCGGCTGTAAGTGTCGACATCGACCATGTTGTTGAGGAGTTGCCGTCTCGGAGCAAAACAGCGTTGAATAGCAGAAAATTATTGCATGAGTGGAAGTAGATTCGCGTTGGCTGCCGAAGTCAGTGCTATTCATGGCCAAGGGTCGTAGACATGCCAGCAGGCTCGTCGCCTTTAAGTAGCATTGCGAACAACGAGAAATTCCACTCAAAGGGGGCGGGGCATCCATGACTGATGCGGTTTGTAAGTTCGCCAAGGATCTCGAAGTTTTGAGGGGTAGTGCGGCAGCGCTTGGTGAAGTAAACCGTCAGGGCCAGGAGCTGAGTCGCACGCGTGTTTAGCTGCGTGCTGAAGGTCTTCCACAATAGGAAACGCGATGCCATTCTGTCGTTTGGAAACGAAAGCCGTGTCGAGGCAGGACTTCACGTTCATGACGTTGACAAGCTTGTCCCCAAAGATCGGGGCCCAGTGCGCCATATCGGCTGGCGTCTTGGAGATAGCTCCATCAGAACCCCTGGAGATGCGGGTGCCTGCAAGAACCAGACGCTCAGCCAATGGTTTCCAAAGCTCCCCGCGAGGGCGAGTGGCGCTAGCGCGAGCCCGCCACCTCGTTGACGTTGATGCCGTTGGTATGCTTCTCGGGCTTGAGCGGCAGCGTGATTGCGTCTCTCATCAGCAGCGTCACATCAGCGACCGCGGCGAATCTATCAGCACTGCTAGACCGACGGTGACCGACGGAAAACCACTATCGTTGGACTGCTGGGTGCGCACGTGCTCAAGTCCGAGGTGCGTGCCCGCGACCAAAAGCTGAGCCATCTTGCCGTTCTGGTACCAGACGGCTCTAGCCACACTGCGCAAGACCATGGAACTGACCTGCCCAGCATCGTCGCCGTGGCTTGCATAGGGAACTTCGGGAGGTAAATGTTGGAGAGCGCCGCGCGCTCGAACAGCAGCGCGCGCGACGTTCGCTTTGAGAGCCCTGCACTTGCCGACAGGAGCGAGCGCGCTGTAATCGGTGTCCGCGGAGAGCCGGTCGATGAAGTGCTTGGAGAGACTGGACTTGAAGATGAGCGCGGGGATGCCTCGCTCAGCGCGTGGGCGTTGAGCGCGCGGTCGAAAGCTGACTCGTGGTAGCTCATGGCCAATGGCCGCCTTGCCGCGCCGTTCCAGCGGGGGGCCGCCCGCCACCGTGATCGTTTCTAGACGCGGTAAAATGCGCGCCTCGGATGATGCGAAGAAGCGGTCGATGGCCGACTCGGCGCGGTTAGCGTAGCAACTGCGAGTAGTAGTGGGCGCGCATATCTCCGCCATGCCGCGGAAGATCTGCTTCCAAAGTGTGGGCTGATACCGTCAACGCTCGCTCGTTTTGGCGCCGACGGGGCGGGGCAGGTTGCGAGTGGGTTGTTCAGCGACATTGGGGCCTCCGAGCACGAATCGTAGATTCTGGCCTGGGTCCGAAGCAGCCGCTTCAGCTGCAGCGCGCCATGCGCGGTCGAACTTCGAACGGTCTTCAGCCTTCAAGCCGTCGTGGCGCACGTTGAATTAGATGTGTGGAAATTGTCGTAAATGGTCACGAATGCGCAATCCGGCGATGCGCACAAGGATGCTGCTCGAACAGGGGAAGTCGGGACGCTGGTCAACGCCAGAAGACGAGCGAGAGCAACCGGGGACGAGGCAGACAACTCCACCTGCACGGGAACTCGCTCCACTGCCCGCAGCGAGGCTTGCCGATATGTCAACGTCGTCAGGCGGGCTGCTCAGGAAGACGTGATACTTCGTGGCTGCGGCGTTGACGAACATGCGTAGCATTTGCTCATTGCCATGGACCTCCTGGATCGCAATGAGCGAATTCTTGGCCAAGTAGGGGGTGAGGGTGGAGTGCTTGTTGGCACGCTGGGTGGGCTGGGAGCGCAGGGGGGCCCTGCGCATTCCAGCAGGCGATGGAGCATTCGGCAGGGTGGATGATGAAGCCCAAAGGGCCCACTTGCTGTCGAAGCACGACACTGCAGCAGCGGGGTCCGCGCAGGCGTGGGCGAGGGCTTCTGCGACTGTAGCTTGCGCGGCAGGAGACAGACCAGCGCGCGCAGCAGCGTCAGACCACGGAACCGCGGTAGCTTCTTCAGGGCGCGAGCCCGGCGGCGGCCGTGCCATCGACCGAGATCAAGCCATCCGCGCGGCGCACCCGCGCGTTGATGTCGGGCTCGGCGTTCGCCGGCAGCTTGGCGAGCTTCTTGGCGTGGATTTCCCGCCGAACAAGTTTCGGGCACTTGCTGGCGCTGATGTAGAGCGGGAGGGGCGCGCCCTCGTGCACGATGGAGAATGCCCTCCATTGCCTGCCAATGCGAAGGTGATGATGTAGAGCTCGAGCACGAGGAAAGGCGACAGCGTTCCCTCCGAGGACAGAGATGCAGACGCGCTTGCTCGGCGTGGCATTGTTACGGCGCACCGTGGAAGCGTCGATACCAGCTGCAGAAAAAGAAAAAAAACACATAATTGCGTGACTTGCTAAAGAGCGGCTTGGGCGATGTCCACCGCTGAGCCACGCCAGAAGGTGCCGATCTGCCCAGGGCGGTCCCACCGTCCCAGGTTGGCGACGTCCATGCTGGGTACTTGAGCTTCTGCGCGTGCGATGGAGGTCTTGAGCGAGTCCACAGCGCGGTTGAGGAAAACGTGCTCCTTCGCGGATACGTCCATGCATTGCTTGAAGGCAGCGATGTCGCCCTTTGCCCCGTCCTGCCTTTGGTTGAGGGATGGCGAGATCTTGGTGACATGCTCGAGAAACCTTGTCTGGGCGGCAGCGCAAACCTGCTCTGCGGTGGACTTGCAAGTCGCGGAGGCAGCAGCGACCAGCGCGGCGAGAAGCTGCCCCAGCTCGCGCTTGAGGTTGCCCAGCGCGCCTCGTTGAGCTGCGTCGCGCCGGGGATCTCTACTCAGGTTGGGTTGGCGAGGGGGCCGTTCTCGACCGGCTCGCTCGGCGGGCTGGAGGGCATCCGCCACGTCGGGCACGATGGCGCGTCGGATGGCGACGGCCAGCTTGAGCTGCGCGTCGGCGCTGGCAGCGCTGGCGGGCCCCACGTCGCTGCCCCGCAAGACGGGGCCGCTGCGCCCCGGCGCGAGAATTCAGCGCGCAATATGCAGGGGGGGTTGAACAAATTCGAAAACTGGCCCTGGAACAAGGGCACGCCGCGGAAGCCCGCGGCCTCCGCGGCCGCCGACGTGCCGCGGAGGAAGGAGGAGGAGGAGGGGGAGGAGGAGGGGACGGGGGGGCTCGAGCGCACGCTCGAACTCAGCGCCCCCTGGGCGTTCAGAGGGCCCACCGCGCCGAGCGCAAGGGCCTTCGCCGTGGCCCTGTAGCGCGGGTGCCTCCCCGACGAGCGAATCCGACCGAGCTGGCTCGCGATCCCAGGCTGGCTGGGCGCCATTTGCACCTCGACTTCATCGGGCGCCCCAGCTCGTTGCATGTTCCGCATGCGCCACAGCGGACGCAACAAACGAGTAGAGGGGCATAGGCGCTCAGGCCCAGTGGCATCCGCATCTGTCAGGCCGTGCATAGCTGCTCCAGCCTTGGCATACGCGCCTCAGCACTCTGGTTAGCATTTCGCCCCCGCCGCGTCGACTTGCCAGCTTCAACGTCCAACGCCGTCGCACGGGCGAGAGTCGTAAACGCCTGGAGCTCCGAGGCCCCGAACGCGCCCTGAACTCGGCCCCAGATGCGCCGCGTGGCCGGGCCAGCATCGACTCCAGCCGCGGGGCCCCGATTGAAGATGTCAAAGGTGAACTGGCAATCGAGGTAGAGCCCCAAAAGGCCCCATGCCCAAGGAAGCTAACATGTGCATGTCGCAATCAAAACAGTCGTTAGCCGTCTGCTTCGGCCCAGATCTGAGAGGGGCTGGCCAGCGCGGCGCGCGCGACGCATCGCCTGGCCTGCCCGCCTGCGCCAGGGCCCAGCCGACGCGACAGATCCCCGAAGTTTCGGCCACAACGCAGAGCCGCCACTGAGGACACACCCAGCCGGGAGGCCTGACGGGGGGCCCATTGCCCCACCCCACGTGCAACTCGGGCTCGATCCGAAGGAACACGGCACGAAAAAAAAACCAATTCCGCGCGCGCATCGCCCCGCAAACCCCCGACCCCCCGCCCTCGCACGCTGCGCCCGCTCGGCCAGCCGAGGCGAGACCTCGTCTCTCCACAGGGCCTGGCGCGCCACTCGCGGGCACTGCCTATGCCACAGGGTACTTCGCTCGCCAAATTCGATCTGCACACGCAAGACTCGCGCGCGCCATGCCCACGCGCGCGCGCGCCCGAGGACAGCGCGCGTTGCGCATGAGAGAGCGGGCCGCCCCCTGGCGGTGCAGCGCCAAGCCGCGCTTCTTGCTGCGTAGGAGCGAGCTAATTAAGCCCGTCCGAGACAATAATGAATCTGCGCCCCCGACGAAGGCCCGAGTCACCAAGACGCCCATATTGATTCAACGCCGGCCCGTCGGAAGCTCGCACAGCCCTCTCTTGCGCGAGTTCCTTTTTTTCCGAGGGGGCAAGCAGGGTCAAGTTCCACGCTGAGCCAAGGTCGCCGCTCAAGGTGAAAGAACGTCAACCATCTCCAGCTAATTCGCTCAGCCGTTTAGGACGCAATCTCACGGGCGACGAAACCACCCTCCAAGGGCGTCTGACGCCGGCGGGGAGAGGCCCGGTCAAACCTTAACAAGGTTGGCCCGTAAACGGGCGCGGCTACAGCGCGCTGGGCCGAGCGCGCACGCACGGGAGAGCATGCGCTGCGCCTCCGAGAATGGGGGGCGAGGAGGAGGGGGCGGTCCTCGCGCGTAAATGCAATGCTCGACGAATGCTCTTTCATCTCGTTCTCGAACCGCTTCATGCCGGCGAGATACAATATGCAACGCATCACGGCCAAATCCTTGAAGACGGCCATCCCATCTTGTCGGGGGGTGCCCGCGCGGCCGCATGGCGCCGCGCGTGTAGCGCGGGTTCCACAATATGACTTTGTGAGCCTACTCGTTGTCCGACCAAGCTGCCCGGAGCGCAACTTTGAACATGCGGCCACAAAATAGTTCACTCCATTTTTTCAATCGGGAAGATACGCGTTGTATGGCCGATCATGTCCCTCATTCGTCTCATGGTGTCTGCCCGCTCCTCATCTTCATAACGCTTCCACCCAACGATCAGACGAAACATCTTGTTTTGAAGGACGTCCAAAGATTGCATTCGCTGCTTAATCAAGACCGCGGCCGATAGTCGGAACAACAAGGTTGGCGCAATGACCAGCTGGAACAACTTGAGCCGCAATATTAAAGATACGTTCTGGCATGTGAAGACGTGACGGTGCTCATGACATGTGTGCCAAGCTCGCCAACACCTCTGCCCCAACTCGATAGCGCTACGGCTCTTGAGGCTCGCCGATAAGATCCTTCCTAAATACTTGTGAACATCTATACGTCCCATGACTTTCAGCATGTGCTCTCCGACCTCGATAAATTTTTTGTCCGTGTCTTCCTCCGTGGTCAAGATATTCGTTTCTTTGGGTTCATATGTACTCCGGCTACATCGAGCTCCTCAATCAACGCATCGAGCACGATGGCCAGCTCATCGGCAAAACTCGCGTACAACATGAGATCATACTCATACCCTATATTCGTGAGATTATCGCCGTCTCCCATGAACAAGTCGGCTGGTCCAATGCGACGTTTTCACCTTTTTCATTGCTAGTTCCAAGTCAGCATTAAACAACATCGGGCTGATGACGTCGCCTCGCTTGACCCCCCCGCTGGATGCGAAACGGCTGCGGCCCTGACGCTGCGCCCGCCTGTCCGAGATACAGCTTCGCCAACAAAACACTGCAGTCTGCATCGACGCCTTAGCGACGAAACGCGTCCAACAGAGGATGATCGTAGCCACGGCCCATGTATTCGAAACGTGCGCAATGCTAGACACTAGGGGGTCGGCAGGGGGCCCGAGCGTGAACGAATGTATCCGAAGTCCCAGAAAGAGGAACCCCCTCGGCAGACGCCGCAGGGCGGCAGCGGACAGCCGCCGTCCGCACAAGGCAACTGATGGGGACTCCAGCGACTGCCGTGGCACCAAATGCGTTGGATCAAGCCTATGTACCTCGGACCCTGCACTGCACATAATCTGGATACGCCGAGAGCTGGTCTTAGCAGCAGCGAGCCTACCTCGAGCAATTCCTGCTTTCCTGCAGGATCCCAGCGAAACGTCCGTCCCGAGAATTCTCGCCGAATCGACTCGCAAGGTTCTGGGGGCCCTCCCTCCAGTTGCTCTGAATAAGCACAGGGCCGCCTTGCTGCACAACGGCTTGGTTTTGTGCACAGCCACATGCAATATCATTCTCTCTAAGTCCAACAGCAACGACCCAACCCCCTCGACAGGAGGAGGAGGAGGAGGAGGAGGAGGAGGACGCTTCGGAGGACAGCGGGAGAAGGCCTCAAAGAAGGACAGAAAGGGAGCCGATGGGGAGGGACGCTGGAGCCGGACGGCCAACACGTCGAGGGCCCCGAGGGCGGAGCGGACGGCGACGAGCAGCGGGCGAGGGCGAGCTCGCCGCACGAGGGGCCGCCCTCCCCGACCAGGAGCGCGGCCGAAGCCGCGGCGACGACGAGGCGGACAGCAGGGAGGGGGAACAGGGCAGAGCGGTGAGCAGAAGGAGAGGAAGGGGAGCATCTTCTTGTATCGCCACTCCTCCTCTTTCTCCTCCTCCTCCTCCTCCTCCTCCTCCTCCTGCTCCTCCTCTTCCTTTCCTCTCTCCTTCGGCCCCTGGATTCTCAGAAAGCAGCCATGCCCCCCCCCCCCCCCCCCCCCCGGGTTGTCTTTACATTGAGTGGAAGGGGGGGGAGGGGAGGGTCTGGCTCCAGACCTCTGCTTAGCGAGACTGTTTGGAACAGAGCTCCAGTGGGGAATCCTGTGGGGAGCCGCCCACCTGCTGGAAGCATGCGCCCCAAACAGCCAATATCTACTCCGTAGGGGAGGAGGGAGGGGGGGGGGGGGCGAGGGCCCGCGCCGATCGGCAAAACAATGAATGAGCAAAAAAGTCGCTACTGTCGTCTCTGTTGCGGCGGTCCGCCGCCTTGCTGCTCATCCTTCCTTGGCCATCGGCGCCTTTCCCGCCACCAGCTTGCTGGCCGTGGGGGCAGGCGTCGCGGCGGGCACGCAGGTGTGCGCGCCCGCTATCTGACGTGTCCAGCTTTCGCTGTGCGACTTGCCTGAGAGAGAGAAGAAGGGAACGGTGGGCAAACGAGTCCACTAGGTGACGACATCCTATCCCTACCGCCGCCAACCATCGATTCTGCTGGATTGATGGGAGGCTGGGGTAGGGAGTTGCATAACGCGTTGATCGGCGAGGGTACGGCAAATTCGCGTCGTGTCGACCCCAACGTTGGTTCCTGACACCGCGGGGATCGTTCAAACTTGAGCGATCGGACGTTCCGCGAACGCCAGATCGTTCAACGACGGGCCGATTCTGGGCCACGGGCGGCGTCCAACCTTAAACGCACGCGGTGGGGTCGCCGCCGGTCGGCACGACGCGAACCTGCCGTAGCATTCGCATGTCCGCGCGAACTTCTAAGGACGGCGATGGACCCCATCCCTGGCGCCGCGGGGGGGTAGCGGCCCAGCGCAGATCCTAGAGATCCGCTCGGAGCTCCAAAAGTTCTGGAAACGTAGTGTGTCCCTCTTCGAAGGAGGGCTGGCGCTTCAAGATGTCGCTCGAAATAGCAGGGATGAGAGAAGGAGGGGGAAGATGAGGAGGGCGAGGAGAAGGAGAAGGAGAAAGAGGAGACGGATGGGGGTACGAACATCTGGAAGGAGGAGGAGGAGGAGAAAGAGGAGGAGGAGGAGGAGGAGGAGGAGGAGGAGGAGGAGGAGAAGGAGAAGGAGGAGGCGGAGGAGGAGGACGAGGAGGAGGTGGGGAGGAGGAGGAGGAGGAGGAGGAGGAGGAGGAGGAGGAGGAGGAACAGCAGGAGCAGGAGAGGAGGAGAGAGGGAGGAGGAGAGGAGGAGGAGGAGGTGAAGAAGGAGGAGGAGGAGGAGGACGAGGAGGAGGAGGAGGAGGGGAAGGAAAAAGGAGGAGGATGAGGAGGAGGAGAGGAGGGGGAGGGGAGGAGCGGAGGAGAAGAAGGAGAGGGGGAGTAGGCGGAGGAGGAGGAGGTAGGAGGAGGAGGAAGGAGGAGGAGGAGGAGGGGGAGGGGGAGGAGGGAGGAGGGGAGGAGGAGGAGGAGGAGGAGGAGGAGGAGGAGCGATCAGGCTGAAGACAGCGGAAGTCTGAGAGCTTGCCCCGCACCGAACACGGAGCCGAAATCCGACGACCCCCAAACGGCCATTCAAGAAAGCTGCGCCCCACAACGCGCCAGCAGCACACGGAAACATAATCCGACGACCCTCCGGGGGGCCTTTACGACTGCAAGCGCCATACGCCTGCTGCTCAGTCCGTGGGGATGAGTTGCTCGTTGAAGCACTCCTTGTGGAGCGCGCCTCCACAGCCCCCACACAAGAGCATCGGGGAGAATCCGATGCCGTTCTCGCACATCTCGCAGAAGAGGTCGACCTCGTCCAGCTGCGCGCCCGAAACTAGGCCACAATTCTGCAGGCTGAGCTCGTTGACCAAGCACATCGGGCAACGACCGCTCTGCATGGCCCTCAGGATCTCGCAGCACTTCCTCTCCGTGGTGATCACCAGGTTCGCCATCTGCTGCTTCGGGGTGAGCTGGTCCAGGACCAACACGTCCTCGTCGCGCAGCTCCGCATCCTGCACCACCTCGTCGATTCTGTCATCCAGCATCCTGCTGCCAATCTCGCCCTTGCACGTGGCGAGCCCCTCACCGATCACCTGGTCGACGGTGTACGGCACCACGCTGCTGGCTATGCCGCCGACGCCCACGTCGTCACTGACTTTTAGCACCTGCTTCTCGCTGTCGCACTTCTTCGTGGAGAGCGGATCGACGGACACGTTGTCGTCTTTCTCGGCGGCGAGCTCCGCGGAATCGCCCTTCTTCGTGAAGAGCGTCGCGTCGAGCACCTGGTTGACGGTGTGCTTCGTCTCGTCGAAGCCAACCTCGCTGACGCCAACCACGTTGGTGCTCCTCCCAGCGGAATCCACGGACTCCTTCGTCTCCAGGTTGATGTGGAAGCACTTCTCGTCGGACTCAGCCGACGGCTTCTCCACGAGCTTCTGACAGTCTTGGGCAGCGCTCTGGGCGACCGATTGCAGCATGAAGTCGGACTTCGGCCGCTCGACGGTCCCCGCATGGCGCGTCACGATCTCGACCTCCCTCTTATTCCTCTCGACGTCAGGCTTCGGGTCCACGAAGAGCTCCTCGTACTGCTCGCCCGTCGCCGTCTCATTGGACGTCTGGCATCGCAGCGGCTTCTGCTCCGCCTCGCCAGTGTAGCCCTCGCTGCAGAGCTTGCCCCTGAAGTCCTCGAAGACGTGGGCGCGGACTGCCAGCGGGGGCAGCGCGGCCGCTCACCTAGCCTTAGGGGGAGGCGCGTGACGTGCCCAGCCACCAAGGTGCAGGTCCTCGTAGGCGTAATCCAGCTGACCGTCGAGGCCAAGAAGGCTCGTAGGCACGTATAGCTCCAGCCATCGCAGGGATGCGCGCTCCGATCCTGTCGCGAAGGGCCCAATGCGCCACAAGCGAGCGGCGCAGCAGCCCTGTGCGCCGTCGCAGCGCCCCCGCCCGGGTGGGCCCCGCCTCCGCACGCCACCGGCGCCGCAGGCGACGGGCCAGGGTCCGCGCCGACCTGGCCGCCCGCGCGCGCCGACCCTCCGGTTCCATGATGGCCGCCTGCGCGCCCGAGCGCCGCCCCGGGCGCGCGCCGCGGGGGCCTCCCGTCCGCCGGGCTCGCTTGAGCCAAAATGGCTTCGGAGGAGGAGGAGGGGGAGGAGGAGGAGGAGAAGGAGGGGCGAGGAGGAGGAGGAGGAGGAGGAGGAGGAAGAGGAGGAGGAGGGGCGAGGAGAAGGAGGAGGAGGAGGAGGAGGAGGAGGAGGGGGAGGAACGGGAGGAGGAGGAGGAGGAGGAGGAGGAGGAGGAGGAGGAGGAGGAGGAGACCAGCGTACCCAGAGGTCAGCTCCCTGCGCCTAGCACGGCGCCTGAGGCAGCATGGGCACGCCTCCTGTCGAAGCTGTTGTAGCTGAGGCCGCCGTAGCTGCAGGACACGATGCGCGGCGGATAGCCGTCAAATTTATATCATTCACATTCAGAGGATGCTGAGAGCAGGAGGGAGCGCGGACGAAGGAGGGGATCGAGGCAAGGCGCAGAGAACGGATAAGGAAAATGGGCGACTGGGGCCTTTTCCGACGGCACTCACACATGTGGGGCAATCTAAGGGTGCCCCCAACTCCTGTACCAGAACTCAAGCCAATAGGAGAAGTTGGAGTAGCACTGCATGACATTGACGACGAAATTCTCGTCAGAGGCGAAATCGAGGAGGAGGGTCCCGCCATCCACGTCGGACAGGGGACAATCGATGAGCCAGCAGCCGTCGAACTCGGCCAGGTCGGGGAAGACGAGCACGGGAGAGTAGCGAAGAGGGAAGCGATCCGTGACCAAGTCGGCGAAACTCGTGACGACGGCGCAACTCTCCGAGACTGCGCAACTCTCGATGATGGCGTGCAACCCTCGAAGACGGCGCAACTCTCGTTGACGGAGACACTCTCGATGACGGCGCATCTCTCGAAGACGGGGCAATTCACCATGATCGCGCAACACTTGACGTCGGCGCAACTCTCGAAGACGGCGCAACTCTCGAAGGCTGAGCCCTCATTTCCATCAGAGGCGGTCGGCCACCGTACATGAGACGAGACCTCGCAACTTACTCCAGAGCCCTTATTTAGAACAGAGGCGGTCGACCTCCGAACTCGAGACACAAGCTCGCAACTTACTCCAGAGCCCTTATTTAAAACAGAGGCGGTCGACCTCCGAACTCGAGACGCAAGCTCGCAACTTACTCCAGAGCCGTTATTTCCAACAGAGGCGGTCGACCTCCGCGTTCTAACGCCAGTGGCCGCAGGGCTCGAGGAGCACCCTGCAACCGAAACCTGGAGGAGGAAAGAGGCAGGGTCGACGTCTCCATCTCCGTTGGCGGCATCTCCATCATCAGGATCCACTGCAGAGACTAGTGGGGCAAAATAGTGCACCGACCCGTTGGCAGCAGCGATGGGCAGGGCCTCGTCTCCATTGCTGTCCACGAGGAAGTCCCGAACACGGTGTGGCGCAGCGGGTCCCAAGTATTGCCTCATCTCTCTGCGGATCTCACGAAGGGCCTGGAAATGTCGATCCACCATCTCTTCCCAGAGCCCGTGTCGCGTCAAGGAGTTACTCGGGTCATTCAGCCACCGATAGTAATCTACGATATTGAGGCGCCCTTCGGTAGAGGTGTCCCAGGCAACCATGCAGATATGACGAGCGAGCTCGTCAAGCGTACCACTCCAACCAGACGAATCCACCCATTCCCTCGCAACAAATTTTGCACGCACATACAGGATGCACCACATCAACCAGTCGGCACGGCCGCTCTCGGAGTCATCCAGGCGCAAGACCCAGCGTGTAGCCCTTGATGCAATACGTTCGCCGAAGACAACAGGTGGTGCATGCTCCGCAGAGGAAGCAGGTGGGTGGCCCGCCAGGCACAGGAAGGGAGAACCAGGTGACGGCGTCGACTTCGACGTGGTGGCATCGCCCAAACATCGCAACTGTTCAGGAAGAGCATGGTCCTCTCGAACAGGGAGCCCACCAGCACGAAGGCGTTCGACACGACTGATGGTCGCACGATATTCACGTTCAAGCCGCGTAACATCCGCCTCACAAGTGGTTGGGACAGCTATCGGCGTTGCGTGGACCGCGGAGAGCACCACTGTGGCGGCCAGCGGCCACGCGAACATGGATGCCGCAGGTCGCGGCAAGGTAGCGGCGGAAACGGGCGTCCGCACGTTGACGCCCTGCCGTGGGGGCAGGGCCTCGCACTGAGCCAAAGCGCCAGCAGGCAGGGACACAGGCGGCTCTGGGTGGGGAGCAGGTTGGCCGACTTCATCAGAGCTATGTCTCACATCGTCGATACACGGAGTGGGTGGGACCAGGTTAGGGATGGGGGCCGCAGCGTCAGAACTCAAACTGGAGGTGGACGAGGAGGTGAGCACATTCCTCTGAGGCTGCCTTCGGCGGATCGTCTGGACAGCAGGAGGAGGTTCCCACCGTTTTAACTTGGCTGAGGGTCTGGCCAGACGAGAGGTGCGGACAGCGGCCTCGACATCGCCACGCAACTGACGAGGAGTCGACACTAGCGCACCTTGCCGAGCATAGTTGAAGACCTGGTAATAGACATAGAGAGCTTCGAAGTGGTCAGGGTGGGGGTGTGTAAGGCCAAGACGCTGAGCCAGGGGACGAGGCAGGGCACGCTGTAGACCTTTGCTGACTGCCAGGTATAATTTAGGGCAGCGTAGATAATGTTGCAGCCGATCAGGGCCAGGGCATCCGAAACGACAACGTAGTTTACCCCTCGGGTGGATAATCCTATGAGATGTCAACCAACCATGCCCCCAAGTCCGTAAGGCAGCCATCGCCCAACTTTGCGGAACCAGTGCCAGAAGCTCCTGAATAGCGGGCCAGTGGATCAGGTTGAGGAAGGGGAGGTAAGCTGTGAACAACGGGGTTAAGTGGCGAATCAGCATAGCCTGAAGAGGTTTGTGCGCACACATGTTCTGACCCAGCGAGCGGGCAGCCGCACGCTGCAGCTTGGGCCTTCGTGTCGTAACCTGAGCTTCCTCACGCATGGCAGAGCGAGCGGCGACGAGTAGGGGCTCCTGAGACCTCACATGGACCAGCTCAAGGTGTTCGACGAACGCAGGGGATTTCCAGAAAGCTGGATAAACGCGGGAGCGATCCATAGCAGCCAAGGGGATAGCATCAAACTTCCCTTCCACCACTTCTCTGTGCCAGAGCGAAGCCGTTTGTCGCAGTAGCCGTAAGTATTCCTCAAAGCCCTGGAAGGTGTGAAAAGCAGCACGTAGGTGAGCAGCAGTAGTATGGGCAGCCCACGATGGGATCTGAGGACCACCCCAGGCCGGGAGCTCCAGGATCGATTCGTTCGAAAAGAGGCCGAGGGGAGCTCGAAGAACTTGGGCGATAGCACCACGCTCAATGGGCAGGAACCATTCGGGCATAGGGAGGAATTGGGCTACATACGCCAAACAAGGGTAAACCCGCGTGCGGTACAGGATACAATTCGTACAGACTGACGCAACCCCACGCCCCAACATCCGAGAGCGAGAACGTGCCTTCATGAGCGGGCCTCTCCAGTTCATGTCGACCGTCGCATCAGGGCCCAAGATCATCCCAAGATAAAGCAACCACCCCTCAACAGCGAAGCCTGACCAGCCACTCGCGATGGAGGCCAGCTGGGTCTGGGTCATGGTTTTCAGGGCTTCTGTCATGCAGCCGACGAGGGGGACCAGGGTGCACTTGCTGATCTTAATCTTGAGGCCTGCAATCTTTTCCATGACACCTAGGACCCGCACCAGGATGCGCAGAGAGGCAAGCTCATACAGAACAGCACCTAGATCATCGGCACAGGCACGGCATATCCCCAGCTGACGCTGCTCGATACTCCGCTCGAGGTCGGCCAGCATGGGGGAGGAGGCGAGAGCGTACAAAGACCCCGAGAGGCCACATCCTTGGATGATGCCCGAGCGGATCCAGAAGATGGTCGTGTAGCATCCCCCATCCTGGACCACCCCTTCCACAGCCAAATACATCCATCCCACGAAAGCAAGAATCTCGGTAGGGAGCCCAAGGGAGCCCAATAGTTGCAGCAGGAAGGACTGCGACAAGCTCGGGAAGGCCTGCCCGTAGTCGAACCCGACAAGGACAGGGGAACGACGCACAGCAAGGGGATGTTGAGATGCAAGTCGAGCGTGGACATCCAGCTCAAGCACGTTATAGCAAAAATTCCGTCCTCTAATGAAGCCTCTCTGGGAAGCGGGTGCAACGGCTTGGACAACAGGCTCGAGGACCCTATTCATGACCGAGCTCAGAATCTTCACGTCGGTGTTACGCAGCCCCAGAACCCGTATCTTATCGGGAGACCGAGAACAAACCCCAGACGGCAGATCAGAGTCATCAGCACCTTTGGGGAGGAACGCCTGGAGGGTGACGCTGGCAGAGGCGAACAACGACTGACCTTGGCATAGCCATCCGAACATTCTGGCCAGGTGCTGGGCGCCATAGTCACATGCTGACCAGGCAGCGTAGGGCAGCCCGTCGACACCAGGAGCAGAGTGACGAGCACGCCTGAGAACCTTACGAAACACTGGGGTCAGAGGACAGTGCAGGTCGATGCCAGAGGCCTTGGTGAGGAACCTGTCGAGGTACATCTGGGTCATGACAGGGTGGGGCTCTTTCTTGGAGAAGACAGGGGTCCAGTAGGCCGCCAGGGCCGCAGTGCGTTCCCGAACCTCTGATATGGGGCCCTCAGGGGTGTTGACCGCGGACAGAATCAGGCGCTTCGAAAACGGGGCCCATATTGAGGCCTTCCTCTCCATAGCTCCCAAGAGCGTGGCCGAATGAGGCCGCCAGGCAGATGAGGAGCCTGAGGGAGCACGATCGGCAGCAGCAGCAGCAAGCTCTTTTTCGAGGACCAACCGATGCACTCCAGCAGCCCACTGCTCGAAGGACGGGGCGTGGCGCAGCGAGACGACCTGGCTGTCGACCACCAGGGCGTCGGCGGCGTGCTGGGAGGTCTCGATGAGCCTGAGGGCAAGGGCAGCGTCTTGACGCCATACCGCTCGTGCTATCCCACGAGCAACCAGCTGTAACGTCCCAGGCAGGTCAGGGGCCGAGAAGAAGAGGATGTCGCGGGCCTCCCTGGCGGCCTCCTTCATCATGTACTTGTAGTGCTCTGTGGCCACCGGTGGACCCCATCGGAGCAGATCCTCATTACAATCAGCAACCATTCCTCGGAGTCGGCGCTGGAATTCAACAGAGGTGAATATGTGCTTGGGGATGGGTCGCTCAGCAGCAGGACGCGCACCTCGCAGACGCAGCCGAATCGAGAGAGCAGCATGATCCGATATGCCCATGGAGCACAGGTGCTCAGGCGTGTCCACAGTGTTAACCTCAGTCATGAGCTGGCACATCATCCAGCCTGTGGCAGAACAGAAGAAGCGGTCGATGATGTTGATGGAGTTGGTGAACTTGCAGAAGTGAGTCGCAGCCTCCGAGTTAATCTCCATCATCTTGCCGAGTGTCGCCGCCCAGATTGGAGCATGTACTTTATGATCATGTGTCAGCTGCCTCTGCACCCCAGTAGGTCGGTGAAAGATAAGAGAAGAATCGTAGCTGTAGTTGAGATCCCCCAAGACAACCACAAAGTACGAGAGTGGGTCATCAGCAGCACGACGCAGCGCACAATCGATCTGCTCACAGACAGATTGTACCTCCCCCTTGGTCAGGCCGTGATTGTGAACGTTGAAGATCACCAGCTGTGTCTGCCCAAGCGCCACATCAACACGAAGCACCCTGCCTCTGATCAGAGGCACCGCGCAGCTACTGACCGAAGAAGATGAGAAAGGAGGAAGAATGACTGCAACTCCCCCAGAGCCGCGGACAACCTCGCCGTCGTCATCTTCACAAAAGCTGCCGTGGACAATGGCCGTGGAAGAAAGCCTTGCCACAAAGTCGTTCAGCTCGAATCGATCTGCATGCACTTCTTGGAGAGCCAAGATGGATCGCCCAGGTTGCAGTTTACTTAGATAAGATAGCTTGGGCGAGGCCTTCGCCCCACCAAATTGGAGAAGAGCGTGTGCATTCCAAGTCATGAATGTGAGGCTGGCTGAGATCTCTCCGCCGACCTGCCCCACTGGAAGCACAAATAGATCAGTAATGGCGTTAAAGACACCACTGGGTGGCCGTCGGCGCGGTGGCGATGTTCCGAATGGCATCCTGGGGGTCACGGCGGCCCAGGCCGAGGGCGCGGATCCCCACGTCGTTCCAAGAGAGCTCAGGGGGTTCATCGCCTGGCCGGGGGACAAGACGCAGGATGTCGGTGTAGTCAGACTTAAGAACACCCCGCTCCCGATCGACAAACCACTTTCTCTGACTGTCAAGCTCCATGAGGGAAGAGCGGACCTTACGAAGGAGCATCTCACCACGAACTTGTTTCGGCGACTTGTCAGGACCAAAGTGAAGACGGGCTGGGTCAGCACCTTGAGCTGGGCACTGAAAGACCCGCCATGCTCCGTCCGACTTGAGGTTAGCGAGGGCCTTTTGCACACGTCGGGAAGCCAGCCCGATCGGCCCAGAGAAGCACACGGCAAACTTTTTGGCGGGGAGCGGCGTGAGTGCTTGGATCGTGTACGTGTCGTCCTCGGAGAAGTTGAGCTCGCCCAAGAAGGAGTTGACCACTTCACGGACGCCAGCCAAACCGACGAGCTTGGATGAGACCACAATGACCTGCGTCGGATCGATCTCGCGGTCGAAACCAGGAGGGGCAGGGGGACGCGACGGGAGTTGTCGATCCAACTCATTCTGGCGGCGTAGCTCCTCGACCTGCTTCTGCAGCTCAGCCAGTTTGGCAGCCTGGGCCTCGATGTCCCGCTCAGTGTAGTCGACACGACGGCATAGGGCATCATGCTGCTCCTGAAACTGGCGCTGCATGGAATCAAACTGCGGACGTACCGATGCCATGACCTGCTGATCAATGGATGTGTGCTGCGAGGAGAGCTGCTTCTGAAGTGTGGCGAGCGTGGCAACGATGGGAGCGTTAGACTGCTGAACAGAATTGGTGATGGCCGTGGTGACGATATTGTCGAACTCATTGCGCAGCTGCAGGAACCTCGCGGATATGTCGGCATGGTAGAAGGCCCGAGTGAAGGCGGCATGCTCCTCCTCTTCGCCACAATCAGGAGCACCACAAGCAGCAGCCTGAGCCCGCGGGGCAGCGCCCGCCCCCGCCGCCGCGGCCCAGGGGTCGAAGAGCCCAGCAGCAGGGCCCTGCGGGGTGGCATTCGGGTCGGGCCGCGCCTCCTGCGACGGGAAGGTAGCAGCCATCTCGAGTTCTGCAGCCACTTGTGCACGCTTGGTGTCGTCCCATTCGTCCAAGGGCATAGCCTGAGCACCCCGAGATGCTCCCAGAGCCGCGGGGTCGGGGCCCCGATGCGAGGCAGCAACACCAGGAGACACAGGGACGTCCCCGCCAGCACCACGAGCGCGGCCAGCACGGCGAGCACGGCGAGAGGGCTCAAGGGCGGGACCAGCGTTGCCGTGGGAGGGAGGCCGAGTGCGAGCGGCACGACGGGCACCTCGGCTGCCACCGCTCCGAGAGGCAGAGCGGCGGGGCTCCTCAGAGGAATCACGGCCACCAGAGGAAGCAATCTCCGTATCAACATCCTCACCACCATCGAGACGATGTACAACATGGTGCGGGCGGTCGCAGGCGGCAGGGCCCATGGCGGCTCAGCGCGCGTCGTTGTAGCCAAAACAGGGAGCGTGCTGTGGCGCACGGCAGGAAGGAGAGAGGCGTCCTGGCCTCGGAAGGTTCGGGCCTCCCTGTCGCCTGCGACAAGGCTGAAGCCCCAGGGCAGGTTTCAACCTTGAGCCAAAATGGCTACGGAGGAGGAGGAGGAGGAGGAGGAGGAGGAGGAGGAGTGGGGGATGGGAAGGAGGAGGAGGTGGAGAAGGATGAGGAGGAACAGAAACAGGAACTGGCCCTACGACGTAGCCGATCAAGTAACAACATATTCTCTCGTCCGCCACGGAGACCTTGAGCGAGATGTGCCCGACCACGACTGCCACCTTGCCTCTGAAGTAGAACAGAGCGAATTCCACCAGCAACACCACCCCCGCGACGACTGCGGGAAAGAAGCGCCAGGCCGAATGTTTGCCGCAATGATTCCATTTAATCTATTTCCAGCAACCGATGCGCCAACATATGTGACATAACGAAACGCGAAGCCACCTGAAACAAGCCCCGCGGCACCGGTCTATGCTTGCACCCGGATGGGTGCCACTACTTGCAACCACGGGCGCCCAACCTGCCTCGCAGACCGCCTGAACATGCCAGCAGAGCCCGGCAGTGAATCATGCCCCTCTGAAGCAAAACCCAAGAACCCACCAAGCGGATACATGGAGGTACGCCCAGGGTGGGCCCGTCAGTGCCAGAGCTTAGCCCTTGTGGCCCTTCCCTCCCCCTGGGACGGATGTCGAACAGTATGTGGAGGAAATCACTAAACACCAATCCGACAACACAAAATTGCACAGCAACAGAAGCGAGTATCTCCAGCAGCAGTGACTGCCAAACTGTACCAGGCGCACTTGGCCAACATCCCCACTGCAATACGAGGTAGCCGCATCGGCCAAAAGCCAAAGTAATTCATGCGGCCCTTGTTGTGGCTGCCAGCCTGCTAAGCACTGTGCTCTTCTTCGCCGCCAGGATGAAACCGAGCAGTGCGCCACCGCCGAGCTCCAGCCCTGGGTCTCTCAAAGCGTCAGGAGAAAGCAAAGGGCCCGATTGAAGGCATCACGAGGAATCCCAAAGCCTACCATGGCGACACCTAGATTCGAGCCGATGCTTGAGCAAAAATGGCTTCGGATGAGGAGGCGGAAGAGAAGGAGGAGGAGGAGGAGGAGGAGGAGGAGGAGGCGGAGGAGGAGGGGTGGGGGGGTTAGGGAGCTGGAGGAGGAGGAGGAGGAGAAGGGAGGAGGAGGAGGAGAAGGAGGACGAAGAGGAGGAGGAGGAGGAGGAGGAGGAGGAGGAGGAGGAGGCGGAGGCCGGAGGAGGAGGAGAGGAGGAGGAGAGGAGGAGGAGGAGGCGGAGGGGGGAAGGAGGAGGGGTGGGAGGAGGAGGGGTAAGGAGGGGAGGAGGGGAGGAGAAGGAGGAGCAGGAGGAGGAGGAGGAGGAGCATATGAATGGGCGGACAGAGCAGCAACGGTGAGGAGGAGGAGGAGGAAGAGGAGGAGGAGGAGAGGAGGAGGAGGAGGAGGCGACGGGCAGAGCAAAGCGGTGAGCGATAGGAGGACGGGGAGGAGGAGGAGGCAGAGGAGGAGGAGAGGAGGAGGAGGAGGAGGAGGAGGAGGAGGAGGAGGAGGAGGAGAAGGAGTAGGAGGAGGTGACGAGGAGGAGAGATGAAGTGGAGGAGGTGGAGGGGGAAAGCAGGAGGTGTGGAAGATGCAAGAGGAGGAGCAGGTGAATGAGGGGTGGCAGACCAGCAATGCTGAGCAGGACGCGGCGGGCAGAGCAAAATGGTGAGCGATAGTAAGATGAAGGGGTCAGGGAGCTGGGGGAGCTGGGGGAGCTGGGGGAGCTGGGGGAGGAGGAGGAGGAGGAGGAGGAGGAGGAGGAGGAGGAGGAGGAGGAGGAGGAGGAGGAGGAGGAGGAAGAGGGGGGGCAGAGCGGCGGCGTGGGGGATCGGAGGGAGCGCGCGCGGGGCGGTGGGGCACGCGGGCGAGCCGAGCGCGTCCTCGTCGATCAGCATGGCCGTGGCCTCGGAGTCGCCGCCCAGCCGCGGGCGGGTTTCCGGAACACGAGGCAGCGATGAAGAAGAGGAAGAGCAAGGAGGAGGAGGAGGAGGACGAGGAGGAGGAGGAGGACGCGGAGGAGGAGGAGGAGGAGGAGGAGGAGGAGGAGGACGAGGAGGAGGAGGACGAGGAGGATCAGTGGGAGCAAGAACATACGGCTGGCGTTAGAAAGATACTGCGTGCAACATCCATCTCCGAAAGGCACGCCATCCCTATGAGGCCCTTTCCCCCTGGCGAGGGCCCCTGCTGTGCGTGCAAGTCCCCTGCCGGGGCTTCTTCGGTTCACGCGGCTTTCAAGGTGGGGGATCGCCCATAGGAAACGGGCCGGCGGCGCCAAATCGCACGCGATCTGTCTTGCGCCAATCGACAAGGGATGGAGGCAGAGGATCTAGAGACCTGGACTCCACAGTGTAGTATTCGCGAACTCGCCATCGCGACAGAGGCCTCACGCGTCCTCTCTGCGATACGCATGCCTCTAGCCTGCTGGATCGCCTGGGACAAATCTTTGCGCGAAGGAACATCGCCTCGCCTCAGTCCGCTTAGGGGAGGCAGAGCAGGAGGAGGAGGAGGAGGAGGAGGAGGAGGAGAAGGAAGAGGAGGAGGAGGATCAGTTGGAGCAAGAATATACGGCTGGCGTTAGAAAGATAATGCGTGCAACATCCATCTCCGAAAGGCGCCAGGGGGGAGGATAAGGAGGAGATGGAGGATAAGGAGGATAGGAGGAGGAGGAGGAGGAGGAGGAGGAGGAGGAGGAGGGAGGAGGAGGAGGAGGAGGGGAGAAGGAGGAATAAGGATGATAATATAGGGAGGATGAGGAGGAGGAGGAGAAGGAGGAGGAGGAGGAGGAGGAGGAGGATAAGGAGAACAAGGAGGATAAATAAGGATATGGCGGATAAGGAGGATAAGGAGGAGGAGGAAGAAGAGGAGCAGGAGGAGGAGGAGGAGAGGAGAAGGACGAGGAGGAGGAAGAGGAGAAGCGCAGCTGCCGAGGATGCAGGACGCAGTCAGCGACCGGTGCCGCTCGGGCGGCGGGCGCCCGCCGCGCGCGGCCCGCGGGCCCCGCTCGCGGGCCCCGCGCGCGCTGCACCGGGTGGCCCCGCGCGCGCAGCTCGGACGCGAACGAGACGGGCGGGGGAGCGCCGCGGCGGGGGGCCGGAGCCCCCGGGTCGGCGCCGCCGGCGTCGCCCCCCTGGCGCGCTTCGCGAGCTAGGGGGAGGACAAGGGGGAGGATGAGGAGGAGGAGGAGGAGGAGGAGGAGGAGGAGGAGGAGGAGGAGGAGGAGGCGGAGGCGGAGGTGAAGAAGGAGGAGGAGGAGGAGGAGGAGGAGGTGAAGAAGGAGGAGGAGGAGGAGGAAGAGGAGGACGAGGCGGAGGAGGAGGAGGGTGCCAAAGGTACCCCTGGCCCAGGGTGCCCCCCAGCTTGTAGCTCCATGTCGGAGCCCCTGGGGCCCTGTGGGCCTCGAAGGGGGGCGCTCTGGAGGTCGTGGCGGCATCCTTGGGAATCCTGGGGGGCACCGTGGGCCGGGGGAACTTACCGCAGGTTTGCGTGGTGTCGACCCAGGCGATGGTTTTTGACACCGCGGGAATCGTTCAACCTTGAACGATCGGCCGTTTCCGAAACGCCACATCGTTGAACATCGATCGATTCTGGGTCGCCGTCGGCGTTCAACGTTGAACTCCGGCGGCGGGGTCGCCGCTGGTCGACACGACACGAACCTACCGTATGGCAACACCCGGCATGGGAGGGGGTCCAGCGCCGACCCACGAAGTCTGCGCTCCACGTTGGCGCATGGGGTTTGAGGAGGTAGGAGGCAAGATGCGGATCGGGGTTCGAAGCTCAACCCTGATGGAATGGGGTCCTGGAGATTCCCCGCCGTCTTCGGGCGCCTCCTCTTCCTCCTGGTATTGATCCTCCTCCGCAACACCCCTAGGTTTCATCATTGACCATATGAGATCAGAGAGCGGCGAGGCCGGATTACCCGATCGGGCTCTGTGACACTCCTAGACTCCACCAGCCAAAGTAACTTAGGTCGGATGAGCCAAGACATCGGTCACAGACTGCACATTGTAGGCTGGATACTCAACTGTGACCTCAGAGAGCCCTCCAGTTCATCCACCTCCTCGATGGGATCATAAACCATCCACACTGTAGACTCACCACCAATCAAGTAACTGCTATCACGGCTTGTGGCGACCTCAGACGCCTCGCGTAAAGCTCGGGTCAAGCACTCCATTCCACGAACTTGTCTTCGGCATTTTCGATAGGTAAAGTGTGGCTGTTCTGCCCACATGTCTCGATTAAGCGCTTACCCATAAAGCCTCGTTGTCCAAGACTGGGCCTGGCCACGCACAACACACAATACCATTTCGAGTCCGTCTCGTTGTACAGTATTTGATGGGCACCGTGTACGTACTGGCCGCCGATAAGAATCCCGCGCCGAGGCTGATTGTTGAGCCTCGCCGAAGCGCAACGATGTGCCAAAGAGTTTCTCATGAGGTATTCCGCACCTGGCTTGCCGACCGACTGCGTACATAATGTACGTTCCGAGCGAGCTTCGGGTCCTTCACAATATCGTGGCGACTGCTCACGGCCAGGTCGGTGATCGGGATCAACTGGGTTGCTGATGGTGCCGCCTCCGCTGTCTCGACAGTTCGCTGTTGCCGCCGATCAGCGTGCTCAAGAGGTCTACGGTCAAATGCGTCACGTGTAGCTTGGCATATCCGATATCTCGCGAGGACTGCAGTCGCTCTGAGCCACTCGTCACAGTCCAAGTACGCCTGAGGGATGATGTGGTCACAATGATGAGGGAGGGTGGGGACGGAACAGGCACAGCAGGCGGAAAAGAAGGAAGCTTGGGGGAGGGAAGCAGGAGGGAGGAAGAGAGGAGGAGAGGGAATGAAAAGGGTGACGACGCCGATGAGCGAACAAACGTAGTTTGCCCGAAGTCGGGAATCTGGACGAGCCACGAGTGGAGTTCGCTTAGGAGTGCTCGGGCACTGGCTGCTCTGATGGCATGACCAGCAGTCTCAAAATTGTCAGTGAAGGTAGAAAGACACTTGAGCGTGTTCTGTAGATGACGACGCAGTGGCAGTTGCATCCATGTCTGGCGTAGACGGGCTCGACGCCGTCAATCGAGTGTTTGTTGCTGTATTGCGTGCAAACTGCACTGGTTGCATGCTGGAAGCCTGACCGGACAAGAACGGGAAACGTCCTTTTTCCGCCCTGGGCTTGTCAAATATCCAATGTTATTCGCATGCGCTCTGCCGTGCGTTCAGCCGTGCTCCCGTGCCTTCTGCCATGCTCCTAAGTGCTCTGCCGTGCTTCTGTATTCTGTGTATTCTGCCGTGCTCCCGTGTATGCTGTGTGTTTTGCTGCGCCCCTCGTGCTCCTGTGTAATCTGCCGTGCTCCTGTGCGTTCTGCCGTGCTCCTGTGTGTTCTGCCGTGACCCTGTGTTCCGTGCGTGTTTGCCGTGCTTCGGCGTGTTCTGCACTGCTCCTCTGTGTCCTGCCTCGCTCCTATGTGTCCTGTGTGTACTGCCGTGCTCCTTGCTCTCCTTTGTGTTCTGCCGTGCTCCTGTGTGCTCTGCCGTGCTTTGGTGTGTTCTGCCGTGCTCCCGTGTGATCCTTGTGATCCGGCGTGTTCCTGTGCGTTGCAGTTGCAGTTGTGGGGCCATAAAGGCAAAGAAAAGGACCGAGGGGCCTCCAGGGGCACCAAGCGCCACCCGAGACACGCCCTCCCAGGAGGGGCCGCCTAGGGCCGCCTCTCGCCGCGGGGGCCGCACTGGGCCCCCACCGCGCGGCACCACAGGCGAGAGCAGAACTACATGCAGAACGCAACTGCCCGCCTCTCTCTTCACTCTTGGGCCGCGTCGTGCAACGCGCACGGACCAAAAGATCACCGAGGAGCCGCTGACGCTCCTCGGCATCTGGACAACCTGCACTTCCGAGGCGGACGCCGAGGGCGCGGGCCTCGGCCAAGTCCAGGAGCGACACAACTCCCGACTTCGGCCCCTTGGCCGCACACGCCGCCGCCGCCGCCGAGAAGCCGTCCAGGAACGAAACGACCACGCCCTCCGAGCTCGAGCGGCCATCGCCCGCGGCGCAGTCGACGCTGTCCGCGACCAGGGGCGGCCCCACGCCGACGGCGCGCTCGATGGCCGCGCCTCCCACGGGCACCTCCACGACGGCCACGGACGACGGCCGCGGCGTCTCCTTCGCGCGGTGCATCGTGCCTCCGTCAAGCGTCGCGACGCCGCTCGGTTTGCGCGCCCGAATGAGCAGCTCGAGCTCGAGGGCCCTCCCCGCGGACATGCCTGGCGGATGGGCCTGCATCAGCCAGGGCCCTTCGGCGAAACGCACACCCCAGGCGGGTCGCCGACGAGGCCTCGCGGAGATGCCGAACCTCTCGCACTCGCAGAGGTACATCAGGTCGACGGCCTTCGCATGGCACGTCCACGCGAGGTCCAACCACGGAGGGGCAGGGCCAAGCAGAATAATCCCAGACACACCGAGCGTGCCTCCCAAGGCCCCCGCCTCCAAGTCGACGACGTCGGGCCACGGAGCGAAGGATGCCCGCTTGCTCCTCTCACACTCCTGCCCCAGCCCGACAGGATTGGCCCCGCTCGGCTCGCTGGCACGCCTGTCGCCGTGCAGCCCGCACGGCACGGGCGCCGCGTAGCTCTCCTCGGACTCGTGCAGCTCCTCGGGGCCTACCTCGGAGCCGTTGGCCGCGAATGCTAGCGTGCCGTACTCCTCCTCGGGCCCGCTCCCACCACCGCGCCTGGGGCCCGAGCGCTCCAGCCAGGCAGCGCGCGCCAGCTCATACTCCGCGGCCAGCTCGCTGCCGTCCGAGAACTCGTCGCGCAGGAACTGCCCGCGCTCGGACCCGAGATCCTCGAACTCAGAATCCCCCTCGAACTCAGAGTCCCCCTCTAGGCTGCCCCCGCTCCGCCACGGCCGCCACGCCGAGCAACGCGCCGCAGCAGCGCGATCCTCCTCGGCTTCGCAGCCGAATCTCCTCCGCCTCGGTGCTCTCGGCGCCGCCCTCGCCGCAGCCTTGCTCGGCCTGCTGCGCCACGCCGAGCTCCCCCAGCAGCGCGGCCCAGCGCGCCCACTCGGGGAGGTACGGCTGGGCGCCAGACCGCAGCGGGGTCCTCGCGGCCGCCACTCGGGCGCTGGGCAGCCGCGCTGGCGCCTCGGCCACGCAAGCATCCAATGCGCACTCAGTCGGCGGCTGCACTTCGCAGACGCAGGTCTCCACCTCACACACGATGGCACTCTGCGCCGCACCGCCGCGCCCATCACCAAGAAGGGGCCCTCCTGGGAGGCGCGGCCCGCGTTGAGCCCTGCGCCATTCCTGCGGCGGGGCGTCTGCCGACGGGCAGCGCTCGGCATGCCACGCGACGTTCCGCCGCTGCCGCTGCGCCCTGGTTTCGCGGCGTCCGCGGACGCGCGCAACCAAGGCGGGCCGCGCGATGGCTTCGCGGCGGAGGGCCTCCGCCTCCGCGGCGTCGCCGCGCGATCCGCACTCCAGCTGCGCCTGGAGGCTGGCGTTGACTTCCTTCGCCTCCCGCAGATCCATGTCAAGCCGTCTCACCAGGTTGCCTGCCGCCCAGCGGCCCCCCGCGACACCGGCGAGCACCTCCCGCACCATTCTGCCCAAGCGCCCGCGCGCGGCGCGCGCCCGAGCACGGCTTGAGCCAAAATGGCTACGCTGTGCGTTCTGCCGTGCTCCTGTGTGTTCTGCCGTGCTCCCCCGCGTTTTGCCGTGCTTCTGTGCGTTGGTTTGCGGCAGCCCTGCCCATTTTCTGAAGATGTCCCAGGCGAAAAACTAATGTTTAACATGCATTGTCTTAAATCAACCTTTTCAACATCTCATGTTTTCGAGGATGTGTCAGGTGATGGCGCCATTTTGTTAGGTTGGCTGAGTTTGCGACATTAATTTTCTGGTGGACGTCTCAGGCGAAACGCATGTTTTTGTGAACGCCGATGTTGCAAACAACTCGTATTGGTGAGGATGTATCGAGCGAAATGCGCATGTTAAGGAATACCGAGGGCGCTCTTGGGGTCATTTTGGGGCTCGTTCGCGGCTGTTTCGATGCCATCAAAAACGATGCCTATGCGATGTCACACACATCTCTTGATTGAGGATGTCCCAAGCGAAATCGTCATGTTTAGAAGCCTGGCTTGGGCCGTCTGGAAGCCATATGAAGAGCGAGAGCGTCGGCGCGGAGAGCGTCGGGCACCGCATCGAGCCGCGTCGCCGATGCACTGGCGACTCGGCGAGATCCTCCGACAACATCTGCTCGGAGCCCACTCTGAGAGGCCTGGGCCTGGATGCAAGAATAGCCAAGCGCGTTCCACTTCTCGCAGAGTAACTGCTCGCAAACGGCCTGGATCCGCCGCGTAGGACTTAGGACCCATTACATGGAGGACGACGCGTTCTTTTCTGGAGTTTGCGCGTAGGCACTTCGCGTCTTTCTCGCTTCGTTTCGCCTTTCTTGCTCTCCTCGTGTGTCGCTTGCCCTCCCTTCTGTCTCGTCATTATTTCCCTCTTCCGCTCTTCTTGTTGTCCCGTTTCTCCTTCTTTCGCTTCGTTCTGTCTTCGTCTCACTTGCGCTGCCCGCGTAATGGCCCGTCTCTGTGTCCGCTGCCTTGCACTTGCGCGGCTTAGCACCTCGACCGACCTTTCTTGACGGTGCGCGGCTGTTTCCGCGTCACTCGCCATCAAGAGTAGGCACTTCGCGAGCAGCGCAACGCGCTCGGCGAAAGCAGGCCTGCGGCCCGCTGCCAGCAGTGCCCCGACTGGCCTGGGCGGCCCGGGCGCCCGCGGCGTGCAGCAGAGGGGAGCGCTCCACCAGGGGCGAGCTGCAGCGAATGGCCGGCGCGCGGCCGACGGTACGTACGGTGCGGGTACCGGGCAAGGAACTTCCTCCTCCTCCTCCTCCTCCTCCTCCTCTTCCTCTTCCTCTTCCTCTTCCTCCACCTCCTCCTCCTCCTCCTCCTCTTCGTCCTCCTCCTCCTCCCCACCTCTCCTCCTCCTCCTCCTCCTCCTCCTTCTCCTCCTCCTCCTCCTTCCCCCTCCAACCTATGGTGGCGGGGTGGAAAACAGGCCCATCAAGGGAGCTCGACCGACGACGGAGGGGTGGTCGACGACCGACTCCCCGAGCCGCGAACCGATCCGCCGACCCGCCCAGCGAGGAGGATGCATCCACGGTACGTACGGTGCGGGTACGGTGGAGGAGGCATCCAGGATATGGCCATGGAAGCCTGGATAGCCGGTGGAACTCCCATCGTGGATTGGCCATGGATGTGGATTGGCCATGGGTGTCTCTGCCGTCCACATGCTATCTATAGTCCCGCAATCCTTCACCAACGCTTCCAACATATGCGGAAGGACGCGCGGCGTCGCGGCGAGGCGCAGCTCCAGGCAGCCGCCGGCATGCGCCACGCGGGGGATCCTCGGCAGCCGGCAGCGCGTCGGACCTGTCTCCCGTCGCACCTCCGTCGTCGTCCGAGTAGTCGTGCACAATGCGGGTACACGAGCAGCTGCGCCCCCAGGAGGGCCTTTACCGGCATCACGGTTACCCACTATGAGGACGATCTCCCCTTGATTACGTCCTGGAGTTTTGCGATCAGGATTAGAATATGTTATAGTTCATATGTATTGTTTTCCATGTGACCGTATTCAGTGTGTCTACATGGTGCTCCCGCGGGAGCGCGAGCCCCAGTTTAGGATCGGCGAGTTGATCTCGTCGTTGTGAAAGGTACGTTCGCCCCAGTACGTGTATCAGTGTTACGATATTTTTCTGGTTCCGAGTCATTCCTTGACGTTGTCGACCCGCAGAGTTCCCCTCCCCCGCCTTTCCTTGGTCATCCTGCTCCTCCCACTCCTGCCACCCTGCTGCTATTCCTCCTCGTCGTTATCCTTCCTCCTCCTCCTCCTCCTCGACCTCCTTCTTCAGCTCATCCTCCACCTCAACCGCAGCTCCTCCTGCTCGCCCTCCCCTCTTCTTGATTGGGCACTCTGCGGCCCAGGTCCGCTATGACACCTTCTGGCTGGTAGAAACACACATCAGCGCAACGGGAAGGGGTGTGTGGGAGGGGTCGGATGCCAGATGTGACGCGAGCGCGCTTAGCTTGTCCCTCCCTCTCCTCCCGTCCCCATCCCCCGCCCCACCCCTCCTCGACTTTCCACTTCCTCCTCCTCCTGCTCCTCCTCCTCCTCCTCGTCCTCCTCCTCCTCTTCCTCCTCCTCCTCCTCCTTCTCCTCCTCCTCCTCCTCCCCTCCTCATCCTCCTCCCTCCCCCCCCTTCCCTCCCTCCCTCCCTCCTCCTACTAACTATCCTCCCTCTGTCTCTGTCCTCCTCCTCCTCCTTCTCCTCCTCTCTCCTCTCCTCCTCCTCCTGTCCTCCTCCTCCCTCCCTGTACCCTTCCTTGCCCTCCTCCCCTCGCCCCCCCCCCTCCCCCCACACCCCCAGCGAGCCCTTCCCCCAGCGCTCCTCCCAGGCACATCCGAGGCCGCGGCTCCCAGCTCCAGGGCCTCCATGATGTTGGCGGCCTGGCGGGCTGTTAACGCTGCCCTGTGCTGCTCGTCGCCATTTTGCGCCTCCTCCCAGTGCCTCATGTCTCCTGCCTCATGCCTGCGCCCCCTGCTCCTGCTCCTGCTCATGTTCCTGCCCCCCCCCTCCTCCTCTCCTCCCTCCTCCTCCTCCTCCGCCTCCTCCTCCTCTCCTCCTCTCCTCCTCCTCCTCTCTTCCTCCCCTCCTCCTCACCTCCTCCTCCCCCTCCTCCTCCTCCTCCCTCCTCCTCCTCCTC
This sequence comes from Prorocentrum cordatum, assembly GCA_963575745.1. Lineage (NCBI taxonomy): Eukaryota > Dinophyceae > Prorocentrales > Prorocentraceae > Prorocentrum > Prorocentrum cordatum. Next base: position 51,461 of record CAUYUJ010000241.1, on the reverse strand, counting down.
CTCCTCCTCCTCATGTTCATGTTCACCCTCCTCCTCTTCCTCCCTTCTCATCCTCTTCCTCCTCCTCATCTTATTTCTCCTGTTCCTCCTGCTCCTCTTCCTCCTCCTCCTGCAGCTCCTCATCCTTCCCCGCGGAAATCGGAACGAAAGGTCTAGCCGAGCAGAACACGCCAGCGTGCACGCAGCTTAAAGCAAGCCTGAAGAGAGATAGAGAGAGAGAGAGAGAACGCAGGGGAGGCCTAAGTAGTCTCCTTGCCTTGCTGATCCTGGAGCGGCAGCAAGGCTTTTCTGCTCGTGCAGGGGAAGGGGGCAAGATCCTCCGACTCCTCTGCCCCCCCGTGTCTACTCCACCCCCACCCTCGGGTGGGGGCAATCGACACGAACCGACCCCCTCATAAACGGAGCCTGCCGCGACCAACTATCTGGTCGAAACTGCGCTCGGCAGGTCGGCAGCTTTGGCACCCGCAGCTCCGCAAAGAAAGGACGGGGGAACGAATTATTACCCTCAACAGCTTTGGACACCGAAGCTAGGGATACCAAAACTAATAAGCCCAAAGAAAAAAATAAGACCTTTGCCTTTGCTGTTGAGGGATTCCTGTCTGGGGTCAGCTCCCTCAGGCATCTCGAACATATCCAGACTGGGACCACGAATACGTATGGCCAACAACCGCCCCGTTACGACAGAGCTGCCTAACGGAGGGTGGCCTTCAAATCTGGACGCTCCTCCATACAAATCCGATGCTGTAATACAATCCCCCACTATCTGAGAATATGAATTCTCGCCTCGGCTGCTGACGCTACAGTAGCAGCAAGCACAAACATATGGCACAGCGAATACTCGAAACCCTCCACTCCCTCTCCTCCTCCAGAAAAGCTGGCCAGGAGCAGCACAAGCTCTGAGGGATAGGGATGGTGCGGATAAGGTTTGAGATGGAGGGATGATGAGGGAAAGAACAGCATGACGACAACAGCTGCCCTTTGACTCCCTCACTCGCTGCTCCTTCCCAAGTGCAGCAAAGGTACTCAGCCAGACCCTGCGCTGGCCGCTATATAAAGGGAAGCATACATCATGAGACCACGACTTGCATCCTGGGAAGCAGAGCGCTGCCGTGTTCTTTGCATAGCGCTCACCACACACGTAGCACCTAACTTTAGCATCAGGGGCCGATGAAATTAAACAGCTGCAGCTCCCATGAACAGTGATGCGTCTAGCGCAAGGATACCCTGGATCTTTGAAATCCTTGTCATCGTTGCTAAGGCTCTTGTTGTCGCTGCCGACGGCGTGGCAATCGAAGACCTTGTCTGTGCTGCTGTCCGCTCTGCCGTCGGCATTGCAGTCGGAGGTCATGTCAGTGCTGCCGTCGGTGCTGCCGTAGGCGACGGGATTGGAAATCTGATCGGTGCCTGCGTCCACGCTGCCGCCCGCGCTGTCGTCAGCGCAGACCTCGGAGAACATATCGGGATTGCTGTGTGCCCGGCAGCCCGTGGTGGCGAGGTGCAGCAGCATGGCATCCGATTCCGCGAGCGTCTGCAAGAGCTCGTCTACTCTGGCTTGCTTCTCGGCCATGGCGTCCTGGGCAATCTCGATCTCGATCTTGCGAATCATGTGAGGGTCTCAAAGCATCTGGCTGCCGTACTCTATATATCATCGCGTAGGCCCTGAAGGTCCAGGCCCATCGGCTGTGGATCATCATGTAAACAACTGCTTTGTCATGCTGCTGACAAGATGCCGGCACATACTCTGCCTCATATTATGCGCTGTCGTTCTCATCCATTTGAGTGGCATCCGCGGCAGCGAAATACTTTAGCTGCAACGGTGTCAGAATAGAAACTTCGGGGCCACTGATATCCACCCACGCCTGCTTACCCTCTGGGGTCCTTGGAGAGGCCGTTGAAATAGGGGGCGAAGAAGAACCCGATTTAGACAAATGCGCCTCCAGCTTAGACACAACCTTTGTGGCATTGGTCGTCGTGATGTGCCTCGTGACGTGAAATGCCACGAAGAGGCGCTCCATGGTCTTGCTCATGGCTTGGTCGATGAATTTCCCACGTCGCGCCTGACGGGCCACGACCGTGACGCCCTCGGCATTCATGGAGGTAGCGGTGGCCAAAATCCGCAGGAAGGGAGGAAACGCTCATGGCGGCGAGGATGAGGACAGTCCCGACAGGGGTGCCGTGCCTATCCAAGTGAGTGGAAGAACCCAGGACCCCCAGCACCCACTTGGGCCAAAAATGGCTACGGAGCCTCCTCCTCCTCCTCCTCCTCCTCCTTCTCCTCCCCTTCATCCCCCTCCTCCTCCCCCTCCTCCTCCCCCTCCTCCTCCTCACCACCACCACCACCACCACCACCCTCATCATCGTCATCATCAGCTTCACCATCATCATCATAAACATCATGATCATCCGCATCATCATCATCATCATCATCATCATCATCATCATCATCATCATCATCATCATCATCATCATCATCATCATCATCATCATCATCATCATGATCATGATCATGATCATCCTCATCCTCATCCTCATCCTCATCCTCATCCTCATCTCATCCTCATCCTCATCCTCATCCTCATCCTCATCAGCATCAGCATCAGCATCAGCATCAGCATCAGCATCAGCATCCGCATCAGCATCAGCATCAGCATCAGCATCAACATCATCATCATCATCATCATTATCATCATCATCATCATCACCATCATCATCATCTATCACCATCATCATCATTCGCATATTCCTCCCCCTCCTCCTCATCTATCACCATCACCATCACCAGCATCGTCAGCATCATCATCCTCATCGTGCCCATCCTCCTGCTCATCATCGTCATCATCATTATCATCATCATGATCCTATCTCTCTCTCTCTTTCTCTCAACCGCCTCTGCGGTCCCCACTCTGCGCGCGCCCACGCCGCGCGCGCGACGCGCCCGGCCCGCGCGAGCCCGGGCGCGGTGGAGTTTTTTCCTAGGGGGGAGAGGGAGGCCGCCAACCAACCATCCATCAAACACATCGGAGGACAAAGGGGGGGGGTAGGGGGAGCGGGGGAGCGGCCGGGCCACGCAGTTGCTCGTGCTGGCGGTATCGAAGACGGCGCGCTCTGCGCGCAGCGCGGTGCGCGCGCACATTGTCCGCAGCGCCGAGGACGTCGTACGTCACTCCAGCTACTCGGCAGCCCGATACAGTATCGAACTGCTTGTTGTTCCACAACTAGTAGCCCTTAGCAGTAGCAATCGTCATCGTCGGCGTCTCAGCGCACGCTTGTGATGTCCGTAGTGGATATTTCGTGTACGCTTGTTATGGCTCCCCGATGGCGGTGGTATGCCGCAATTGTTGACGAAGTCCTCAGTTATCGGGTTGCCCTGGGAGGCCAGCAAGTCCATGTAGTACTTGCTCCCCCCTGTGATCGTGAGCTGGTGGTGGAGTTTCGTACTACTGTCAAAAGGCATATCGTCGAAGTTGTAGCTCACGCAGTAAATCCTCATGTGCGCGTACTGGTCTGGATCCATATGTCGGACTGTTGCCCGTATAACTTGGCAACAATTGCCTGTCTAAGCTGTCCGGTTGTAGGGGTGCCTTTGTCGATTTCGAGGGTGACAATCGAGGGCGACGAAGTCTCCATCTCGGGGTCCCAAGTTAGATACTAGCTGAACCTTACTGCTGAATCGTATGTGTGACTCTACACCATGATATAACTTCTGGTGACGTGCCACTTATCATCATGTAATGACTGGGGCGGTTCTTGCCCGCGAAACGGTCCTTCAATGCGATTCCTGGTGACAGCTTCGCAGGTATCTTCCGAGCGTTTGGTAATACTCCTCCTCCTCCTCCTCGTCCTCCTCCACATCCTCTTCCCCGCCTCCCCTTCTTCGTGCGCTGCTCGGATACTGTTCCAGGTCCAGAGGCCTCTGCGTCCTCCATTCCTTTTCCTCATAAATTCGCCGGCCCAACGGGCCAGAGGCGTGCTAAGACTCTGGTAACTGGTAAACAGTATTTCTGGTTCGCGCGCGCGGGGCGGCCCCTGGGGGTCCCTGGATCAAAAGTACCCCAGGCGGAGCCCGGGACACGCCCGGGACACTCCCCCCGATCCTCCAGGATCGCCCCAAGAGGGCCCCAAGAGGCCCCCAACACAATCCAAGAGAGGTCCGAGACGCCCGAAGATCGCTCCACGGCGCTCAAGATGGCCTCCAGACGGCCCAAGAGGTCTCCAAGATGACCCAACAAGCCTCCAAGATGCCCCAAGAGGCCTCCAGGAGCACTCCCAAGAGGGCCCCAAGAGGCAAAATCAATGTTTTTTTCTTGGGTTTTGGATAGATTTGGGCGTTTCAACCTTTTCGGTCCCCCGACGCCCCTAAACGGCTCAAGAGGCCTCCAAGATCGCCCCAAGAGGGCCCAAGAGGCCCTCAAAAGGGCCCCAAGACGGCCCAAGACCGCTCCAAGACGGCCCCAGAGGCCTCCAAGACGGCCCAAGAGGGCCCCAAGAACGCCCCCAACACGGTGCAATAGAGGTCCGAGACGCCCGAAGATCGCTCCACGGCGCCCAAGATGGCCTCCAGACGGCCCAAGACGTCTCCAAGATGACCCAACAAGCCTCCAAGATGCCCCAAGAGGCCTCCAAGAGAACTCCCAAGAGGGCCCCAAGAGGCAAACAACTGTGCTTTCCCTGTGGTTTTGGACATATTTTGGCGTTTTAACCTTTTCGGTTCCCCGACGCCCCTAAACGGCTCAAGAGGCCTCCAAGATCGCCCCAAGAGGGCCCAAGAGGCCCCCAAGAGGCCCCAAGACGGCCCAAGACGGCTCCAAGACGGGCCCAGAGGCCTCCAGCACGGCCCAAGAGGGCCCCAAGAACGCCCCCAACACGGTCCAAGAGAGGTCCGAGACGCCCGAATATCGCTCCACGACGCCCAAGATGGCCTCCAGACGGCCCAAGACGTCTCCAAGATGACCCAAGAAGCCTCCAAGATCCCCAGGAGGTCTCCAAGTGCATTCCCAAGAGGGCCCCAAGAGGCAAACAAACAATGCTTTTCCATAGGTTTGGGACAGATTTGGGCGTTTCAACCTTTTCGGTTCCCCGACGCCCCTAAACGGCTCAAGAGGCCTCCAAGATCGCCCCAAGAGGGCCCCCAAGAGGGCTCCAAGATGGCCCAAGACGCCTCCAAGACGGCCCAAGAGGCCTCCAGGACGGCCCAAGAGGGCCCCAAGAACGCTTCAAGAACGCCCCAAGAGGGGGTTCACGAAACATAATTTCGAGCTCTGAGCCCTTAGAGGCCCCCGGGAGGCCCCAAGACGCCCTCAAAGGCCCCAAGAAGCCCCTAAGAGGCCCTCGAGAGGCCCCAAGAGGCATCCAAAAGGCCATCTGGAGGCCTCCAAAAAACCCTCAGGAAGCCCCCAGGACGCCTCCAAGACTCCAGCCAGACGCGAGTTGGGAAACGCGGGTCGGGGTGGTCCTCCTCCCCCGCGTTCGGCCTCCAGCCTCGAGCCTCGACCCTCCACGACGACGACGACGACGACGGCGGGCGGCGGCGGCGGGCGGCGGCGGCGGCGACGACGACGACGACGACAAAGGCGCTCCTCATCGCTCCTCATCCCCCTCCTCCTCCTCCTCCTCCTCCTCCTCTTCCTCCTCCTCCTCCTCCTCGTCGTCTCCTCCTCCTCCTCCTCCGGTCCAATTAGAAAAGAGATGGTAAGAGAAACGCCACAAGAAAGTGTTCCTTCACGCCCGTGTCCGCAACGCCAGAGGACATCAGGACGATAACAGAGCCAATGTTAGCATTCAAAGCCCGCCACCCTCCGACACGAAGGTTCCCCTATCGCATAAGATGTCTCTTCCCCCGGCTCGAACGGCCCCACAGCGGGATACCACGGGTGACACGCCCCCACGATGGCACCAAAGCCGTCAAAAAACTGCAAACACCTAGAAACCCCATGAAAAACATTAACACATTTATCGACAACTACACAGCTCCCGACGCCGCAGCTCCACACTGCAAACGACCACTCGGACAGGCGACCACGGTGCGACATTATGGGCCGGCGGAGTGAGCGAAGCGATTAAATACCTTCTCCCTGTCGCACCCCAAGGCCGGTCGAAAGGGAAGGCCGGTCGTTTCGCCTCCTCACTTTTCTGACCCTGAAACATAACAGTTGGCATCAGTTTCGCACATGGAAGGGCGGGCCGTTTTCAAAATGTGGCTCTCGCCTGAGCGCAGCGCACATTCATTCTAAATGTACGCAAGAGCTTCACGCATAGAGGGCGGGTCGTTTTTAAAATGTGGCTCTCGCGTTAGCGCCGCGCACACTCGTTTTGGACAAATTGCAAGAGCTTCACGGATTGACGGCTGGTCGTTTTCAAACTGTGGCTCTCGCCTGAGCTTCGCGCACATTCGTTGTAACAAATTGCAAGAGCTTCACGGATTGACGGCTGGTCGTTTTCAAAATGTGGTTCTCGCCTGAGCGCCGCGCACGCTCGTCTTAAACAGGTGCAGGAGTTTCACTGATTTAATGCGGATCTTTTTCATATGGTCGCTCTCGCCTTAGCGCTGCAAGCATATGCAATCAGAGGCACGCGTGCCAAGGATCATACAATCACGGATGTGGGACACTGGGAGATGGAGGTGACGCCAACCTGCTATACACTTTCGGGAAAGCGCGCGAGTGCTGCGACACGCTGAGCTATGGCGTGAAGAACTTGTTATGCCACTGTGAGCTAGTGGCGTCTCTATGATTCTTCGGGGCCATGGTGTTATTGGGCGTCTCTGGGGTTTATTCGGGGTCTGGTGTGGGCCCGTCTGGGGATATTTGGGGGCGCCTTGTGGCAATATTGACAAGTTCTGGGGCCTTTTAAGCACATTGGACTCGGGGGGGGGCCAGGGGCACGGCCGGAGCGGGGGGTGCACGGTCGGTCGGTCGGAATACGCAGGCGGGGGGGCCATAGGGGCGGATTGGGCGGGACAGGGGGGGGGCTGTGGAGAAGGCATGGGGGCACGGTCGGTCGAGGGGGGGGGCACGGTCGGTCGGTCGGAATACGCAGACGGGGGCCACGGAGCACAGGGGAGGGGCACGGTCGGTCGGTCGGTCTGACGAAAGAGATGGGGGCCACGGGGAGGAGGGGCGCGGAGGGGAGCAGGGGGCGGGAGGGCATGCTCGGGCAGGAAACTATAAGGTCGGTCGGTCGGAATAAGCAAACGGCGGCCACGGGGCGGAGAGGGGGTGCACGGTCGGTCGGTCGGTCGGAATAAGCAGACAGGCGCCACGGGGCGGAGGGGCGCAGAGGGGGAGCAAAGGGACGGGAGGGCACGGTCGGTCGTCGGTCGGATAACCACGGGGCCACGGGGCGGGCGGGGAGGGGGGGGGGCACGGTCGGTCGATCGAAATATGCAGACGGGGGCCACGGGCAGAGGGGGGCACGGTTGGAATAAGCAGACGGGGCCACGGGGGCGGAAGGCGCGCAAAGGGGGGGGCAAAGGGACTGTAGAGCACGGTCGGGCAGGGGGGGGCACGGTCGGTCGGTCGGTCGGAATAAGCAGACAGGCGCCAGGGGCGGAGGGGCGAGGGGGAGCAGGGGGACGGAAGGCACGGTCGGGCAGAAGAGGGGGCACGGTCGGTCGGTCGGAATAAGCAGGCGGGGGCCACCGGGCGGGCGGAGGGGGGGGGCATGGTCGGTCGGTCGGGTCGAGATAAGCAGACGGGGCCACGGGGCGGAGGGTCGGGGGGGGAGCAAGGGACGGGAAGGCACGGTCGGGCGGGGGTCGGAATACGCAGACGGGGGTCACGGGGCCAAGTGGACGGGAGGGCACGGCGGGTAAAAAGGGGGGCACGGTCGGTCGGTCCGTCGGATCGGATAAGGGGGGGGGGTCGGTCGGTCGGTCGAATCAGCGACGGGGGGCGCGGGGGGGGGGGCGGCACGGTCGGTCGGTCGAATAAGCAGACGGGTGCCACGGGGCGGAGGGGCGCGGTGGGCAGCAGTGGGGCGTGAAACCACGATCGGGCAGGGGGGGGCACGGTCGGTCGGTCGGCCGGAGTAAGCAGACGGGGGCCACGGGGCGGAAAGGAAGGGGGCACGGTCGGTCGGTCGGTCGGAATAAGCAGACGGGGGCCACGGGGCTGAAAGGAGGGGCGCCGTCGGTCGGTCGGTCGGAGTAAACAGACGGGGGCCACGGGGCGAAGGGGCGCGGGGGGGAGCACAGGGACGGGAAGGCACGGTCAGGCAGGAAAGTGGGGCACGGTCGGTCGGTCGGTCGGAATAAGGAGACGGGGGCCACGGGGCGGAGGGGTGCGGAGGAGCAGGCAGAGCACACGGGGGCGGCACGCACCCAGGCCTCACCCTAGCAACTATCCCAGCACACGAAGCCAGCACACATCCCAGCACGCAGAGGCAGCACACAGCCCTGCACACATCCCAGCACACGAAGGCAGCACACGTCCCAGCAGACATCCCAACACACATCCCAATCCAGCGCACATCCCAAACACTGCCGGTCGGTCGGTCGAAATAATGCAGTGCTAGATCACACCGGTAAGTCTGATAATACTTTCACGGATTGAAGGCGGTTCCTTTACAAAATCTGTCTCTCGCCTTCGCGCCGCGCACGCTCGTTTCAATCATTTGCAAGAAGTTCAGGCTCCGGATTGCGAGGGCACAACACTTACGTATATTCGCGGTGTTGAAGTCCCAGAAATGGTGTTCTGGCGCGATTCCGGATCGTCAAGGCGCAGCCGTCATGTTGATTCGTGGCGTTGGAGTCCCGAGAATGGTGTTTTGGCACGCTTCAGGATCTTCCATCGGTTGCCTCCCAACGAGGCAGTTCCCTCAGTGGACATGATCCCTTGCAGGGGCCTATGAAGAGGGAGCTTGGGAGGGCTTATTCCAACATCGTCGGTGAGTCGTGTGTTCACACCTCCTCCTCCTCCTGCTCCTCCTCCTCTCCTTCTCCTCCTGCTCCTCCTCCTCCGCCCCCCCCCCCTCCTCCTCATTTCTCCTCCTCCTCCTCCTCCTCCTCATTTCTCCTCCTCCCTCTCCTCCTCCTCCTCCTCCTCCTCCTCCTCCTCCTCACGTTCCTGCTCCTGCTGCTGCCTTTGCCACTACTCCTCCTTATCCGCCTGTCTACCCCCTTCCCCTCCACGTCCGCCTCGCCCCGCCCCGGCCCTCCCCGCGCTCGCCTGCCGAGTCCGCCCCTCCCTGGCATTCCCCCTCTCCTTGGAGGAACAACAGGCGGCATAAACAGAACCTTCGACGTTCCGCGCCGCGCGGATTTCCTGGATCGGCGTCCCCCCCGCCTCCCCCCTCCCGGGCGTGCGGAGCGCGCCGGGAACGGCGGCGTAGGCGCCGCCAGGGAGGAGGTCCAGCGCCGAGCGCGGAGCCCCGAAGGTTTCTGTTCAGGCCGTCCTCCCATGTCCACGTGGATGCCTACTTAGGTTTGAAGCTGCCTATGTCTACGACGGGTTCGTGTCGGGTCGACCCCGGCGTTGGTTCCTGACACCGCGGGGATCGTTCAATTGAGGGATGAAAAGACGACCCTACCCTGGGTCATAAGTGCGTCGTTTTTTCTGCCCTTGGTTCAACCTTGGACGAGTGGCCGTTTCCGACACGTCCGGCCGTTCAACATCGACCGTCTCTGGGTCGCCCGCGGCGTCCCACGTGGCTCGCTGGCGGCGGGGCCGCCGCCGGTCGACACGACGCGCACCGATGCTCACGTTTACAAGGAAGGCGCCAACCATACACCTACAACTTGGTCGAGCATGTCCCTCTACAGGCGGATTTTGCAGGAAAGTTCAGCAATGGGCATACAAAATATTCAATAAAGGTGCAACAACCGCCCCCATAGGATTTTTGGACTAGTTCTGAACACTCCTCCTGTAGAGGGGCACGCCCGACTCAAACCTACACCGATCCTGCCCCAGGACCGTCCTGGGCCCACGAGGGGTGCACGCGCGCCTGGCCTCGGCGGGGGAGGCCTGTGCACCGCTCCCGGGTCCAGGCCTCGGCCTGGCCAGGCTCGGTGCAGGTGTGCGGCTGGTGCCCTTCGACGTGTCCCCGCATAGCTCGCAGAGGGCCAAAAGGGCTTCAGATTCAGATCATGGGCCTGTCTTCCACCACCACCACCACCACCACCATAAGTTGGAGGGAGGGAGGAGGAGGAGGAGGAGGAGGAGGAGGAGGAGGAGGAGGAGGACCCCCTCTTCTGGTGGTGGTGGTGGAAAACAAGACATCATATCAGAAGCGGGAGCCGCAGGGCAGCCTCGTAGATCGCTCTGGCTTCCGTTTTCCAGCGCCGCTGCGCTTGAGGCTGCAGCGTGTCCCGAGGAGCCTTTTTCTGAGCGTTTCCCAGTGCGCGTGCCCGGAAGCTCTCCAGAGGTTCCTTCGGAAGCCCTCTCCAGGTCCTTCCAGGGTTCTTCCCCGGGCCTTCCCACGCCCTTCGGCCGCCCTGCTATCCAGGTTTGGGAGCCCACAAGTGCTCATGTCATTTCACGTCGAGGAACAACATAAGGGATGCATATAAACTCTCGGCGCTCCGCGCGGATTTCTTGGATCTGCGCTGGACCTCCTCCTCCTGGCGCGCGGGGCGCGCCAGGGGCGGCGCCGGAGGCGCCGCCGGGGGGCCCTGGCGCCGATCCACGAAATCCGAGCGGAGCGCCGACAACTTGAGCTCGCGCCGTTTTTTTCTCTCTGAAAAGCCCAGGCTCTTTTGGGGGGACGGCCCCGAAGCCAGGCGAGAGCCCCTGGAGGCCGAAGACATCCAAGACCAGGCCGCTCCCGTGTTGCAGCTGCGTCGGACCTCAGTCGCCCGACCGCCGCGCCGAAGAAGCAGACGCTCCCATTCTGTTGGAGCGCCGGGCCCCTGGCCCCGTGGGCCCCGCCCCCCCCGAGCGGGGCTCGCGCTCGGGCCGCCGCCGTCTTGGAACGCCGCCCGTCGCGGCCGAGTCGGGGGCGCTCCCCGCCGCCGAAGGGCTCGCGAGCAAACGCTCCCATTCTGTTGGAGCGCCGGGCCCCTGGCCCCGTGGGCCCCGCCCCCCCGAGCGGGGCTCGCGCTCGGGCCGCCGCCGTCTCAGAACGGGCTCGCCATGGGGCCCGCGCGCCTCCCCGGCAGACGCGCAGAGCAGCAGGCCGCGGCCGCTGGGCCCCCGGGGGGAGCGCCCGCGCGGCCGCTCCCGGCGTTCTAAGACGGCGGCGGCCCGAGCGCGAGCCCCGCTCGGGGGGGGCGGGGCCCACGGGGCCAGGGGCCCGGCGCTCCAACAGAATGGGAGCGTCTGCTTCTTCGGCGCGGCGGCCGGGCGACTGAGGTCCGCGGCAGCTGCAACATGGGAGCGGCCTGTTCTTTGATGTCTTCGGCCTCCAGGGGCTCTCGCCTGGCTTCGGACCGTCCCCTCAAAAGAAACAACTCGGGGCGAGAAGCCGGCCCCAGGGAAGTGGAGTCCAGGCCTCCGGGGCCCACGCATCAACGGAAACTGGAGCAGCCAGATGTCTGGGAGGGGGTGGCGAGAGGTGCGCGGGCTTCTAAGGAGCCTGGGCTTCTCAGAGAGAAAAAGGAAAAACGGCACGAACTTGAGTTTTCGGCGCTCCGCTCGGATTTGTTGGATCGGCACCGGGTCCCTCTTGGGGATCGGCACCAGATCCAGGAAATCCACGAGGAACTCCGACAATTCATGCAGTTTTTCTTCGTCGATCCAAGGCAGGCGGGCTTCTAGCCCCCCGCCATCTGAGAAGCCCCGCCGCCTTCTTAGAACGCCGCCCCCCTCGCGCCACCCCCGTATTGGCGCCACCAATCTTTGGGGACAGGGAAGCTACTTTGACCCAGAACCGATCCCACTGCCTTATATATTCGTGCGTCGCGGTATTTGGCGACGACGCTCGAACATCTGAAATCCGATTGGCTGAAGTCCTTGGCGTGGGCGCCTGGTCATCAACAAACCTGACGTCAATAACTACCATCGGCGCCGTACTAAACATGAGAACCCTCATCTTCCACCGTCCTTGCTGCCATAAACTCGGCCCCGTCTTTGGCCAACACTGCTGCGGAACTGTCCAGCTTGCTGGCAGCGGCGAGCGTCGCCACTGGACCAGTGGGAGGGGGGGGGGGGGATAGGGGAGGGGAGGGCTGCCGGGACGGGAGCGGGGCAACGCAGCGTGGGAGGAGGGGCGGGGCTGGGCAGCGCGGGAGGACGCAGGAGAAGGGGATATCAGCGATCGAGCTTATGTGCATACCCCTGCTCACGTCCCGATCCCACGAGGGGCCAGAGTGGCCGCATGGATACAATGCTGGCCTCTGGAGCCGTGCTTTTTATCCAGGCCCTGCTGGGGGCAGCAGCACGGGTATGGTTCGAACGCCGATCGTCGAGGGTAGGAGGGCGGAGGAAGCGGGCTCTCCCGGCAGCAGCAGGAGCGGGGACACTGGGAGCAGCGGCGGCGGCAGCGGCAGCGGCATCGTCAGCAGGACGACGGACGAGGACGAGGACGCCGGACGAGGACGCCGACGCCCTCGACGCCGAGGACGACCCAGATGACAGCGACGCCGCTGGCGGCGAATGCGGCGGCGGCGGCACGTTGGCCTGCGACGTGGAGCCCGAGGCGTCCGCGCTGGAGAAGGCGGTGGTGTCCCTGCTGAAGGGCAGGTTGTTGATGAAGGGGGATATAGGGGGCCAGATGCGAACCCCGCCCCTACCCCCCACGATTTCTGAGGAAGAGGGTGGGGTTCACTTCGTTCGGGAGCTCCCGAACGAAGCGAACCCCACCCTCCCCCTCAGAAATCGTCGGGGGTAGGGGTAGGGTTCGCATCTGGCCCCCCAGGATATGTTCGAGCAGCAGACCCAGCGGCCGTCCTGGGGCGGCCGCGCCGGGGGTGCAGGCAGGCGGGGGTGAGGGCCAGGGGGGGCCCCGGCGAGGGCCTCCAGAGCCCGAGGGCCGCCAAAAGGCCTCCCGCCGCGGAGCTCTCCGAGGTCGGCCACGGCGAGGCCGTGGATGACGAGGAGGCGAGGATGACGAGGAGGCGGCTGGGCACACCCGACATCGCTCACAGGCCATACGCCGTCTGGCGCGTGGGCAAGAACACAAAACTCACGCAGCGGCGCGACATGGATGGGGAAACGCTGCGCCGGATAAGTGGATCAAGAGGAGGAGGAGCAGGAGGAGGAGGAGGAGGAAGAGGAGGGGGACGAGGAGGAGGAGGAGGCGGAGGAGGATGAGGAGGAGGAGGTGGAGGAGGAGGATGAGGAGGGGGAGGAGGAGGAGGAGGAGGAGGAGGAGGACGAGGAGATGGACAAGGAGGGGAACGAGGAGGAGGACGAGGAGGAGGAGGAGGAGGAAGAGGAGAGAGACGAGGAGGAGGAGGAGGAGGAGGAGGAGAAGGAGGAGAAGGAGGAGGAGGAGGTGGAGGTGGTGGTGGCATGCTCTAAGAGATGGGGGCCGCCCAGCATGACATACTATGCTAAACGCAGCGAGCGGAGCGAGACGACCGATCAGGAGAGGACGACGACAAAGTACGGCGGCCCCCTTGTGGGGCCACCAGGCTATAGGACCAGGGTTTTGCTGCTCCCTGCGCCAATTCCAATTTCCAGTTTCCACTGTTACAGTTCTGCTTCTTGTTGCTTACGGTTCTTTGTTGACCGAAGACCGCCTTGGTTAGCACCTCCCGGGAGGGGTCTCAAAATTTCTGGAGAGTCGAAATCGACACCCCTCACGCAGGTCGGCGGGGACGGGTCCAAAAACACATGGGACTTGCCACATTTCTGAAATTCGGTGGCCCCCTCACGCACATCGGCCGGGTCAGGGTCCAAAAACCAATCGGATTTGCCACATTTCTGAAATCCGGTGGCACCCCTCACGTAGATCGGCAGGATCAGGGTAGAACAAACAATGGGATTTGCAACATTCTTCAATTCGGTAACGCCCCTCACGCAGATCGGCGGTGTCAGGGTCGGAAAACACAAAAATCTGTACTACATGTTTCAAATTCGGTAGCACCCCTCACGCAGATCGCCGGGGTCAGTATCGAAAAACCTATGGGATTTTCCATATTTCTTAAATTCGGTAACGCCCCTCACGCAGATCGGCGGGGTCAGAATCGAAAAACCAATGGGATTTGCCACGTTCCTAAAAGTCGGCGGCGCCCCTCACGAAGATCGCCAGGGTAAGGGTCGAACAACCTATGGCATTTGGAATATTTCTGAATTTCGGCGGCACCCCTCGCGCAGATCGGCGCTCAGAAACCATATTAGAGCTCTAACGAATTGCTGAATTTCGACATGTCGTCAAAATTTCCGTCGCAATTTTTCGAACCAACTAGCCCGCCAGCGTTTTCGAATTATTCTTAAGCTTCGCCGCTTCGCTCTTAGGGAAGCTCTACGAGCATTTCTGAAATTCGGTGGCACCCCTCCTGCAGATCGGCGGGGCCAGGGTCGAAAAGCACATGGGATTTGCCACATGTCTTGAAATCGGTGACCCCCTCACGCAAATCGGCGGGGTCAGGTCCAACAACACAAGAACTTTGCCATATTTCTGAAATTCGGTGGCAGTCCTCATGCAGATCGGCGGGGTCAAGGTCGACAAACAAATGGGATTTGCCACATGTCTTGAAATCCGGTGGCACCCCTCACGCAGATCGGTGGGAACAGAGTCAAAAAACACATGGGATCCGCAAAATCTCACTGCTTCGTAGAAATGTTTTCGTACAGCATACGCGAGCAAACTCGAAATTCAACACCGACCTCAACAATTTCATCATGATCTCAACTTGTCTTGCCGATTATTCATCGTCGTCGCGTGAAGTCCCGACGCTGCCTCACGGCGGCGCCAAAGCCTCATGATGTCGCTTTTCCCACTGTGCGAGCTCAACGCGGCCCAAAAGGCACCCAAAGAGGGCGCCACGACGGCGCAAGAGAGCCCCAAGACGGCCCAAGACCCACGAGGCGCCCAAGATCGCCCAAGAGTGGCCCCGAGACGGCCCCAAGAGGAGCTCAAGAGGGGGAACACAAACCGACAATTCGAGCCTTCCGCCCCAAGAGGCCTCCAAGAGGCCCCAAGAGGCCCCCAACAGAGCCCAAGATGCCCCCCAGAGGCCCCCTAGATGCCCCACGAGGCCCCAAAGAGGCACCAACAGAGGCCCCAAAAACACCCCAAACGGCCCCCAAAATGGGGGCGAAGCCCTTACGGATAAATCGCGAACATCACGTACTAGCACGAGCCAGCGGTTCTCCGAGTCTCCACGGGATAGAATCCCCCTCGCTCGCCTTCCCCCTGTTCCTGTCCTGTGCCAGCCCCATCCATTGAATCCCCTTCGGGTAATAGAACCTAGTTAGTTGATATTCCCCAATACATTGCTACGAAAACTTACGAAAACCTTGCTCATCCCCCTTCGCGCTGCTCCGTCACAACATGTCGTTGAGAATTCTGGTTTGTTACATATGCCAACAAAACATCCGGGCGAGTAACGGCCTGACGTGCTATGTGCCCAGCATATATGTAGAGGCGTCGCCGGACAATGACGTCTAAATCATGGGTATGCTTTGCGACCTTCAGCTTCTAACTTTGTGACCGTACAACACGTGAATAAGATTCACCCGTCTCCTCGGGCATGCGCGGTCACCGGATGTACCTCGCAAGTTGCATTGTCTGCGCCGCGCGCAGAGACAAGGTCGCTCTTCTGCTCAAATTCCACGCAAGAGCACACCACAAACACATACAATAAGTAATACGATGCGTATTTTTCAATCGGGAAGCCCTGCTACTCGACGGGTTTGAAAGTAGCTGCTGCGTAAATCCAGCCGCGGATGACGCAGTGAAGGTCCTATCGCGAGAGTCCTGTTCCAGCTGCCCAAGTGAATTCATCCAGGTACATGTAATTGTCATCGGCTTGTCATATGGAAGAATCTCAACTGCCTGCCACATATGGGACCATTGGTGCTTCTCACCAGCACTATTCGGCCCCGAGCAGACCCCTGGAGAACACCGCGCGCGATGGATGCCGTCGCAGCCGCATCCCCAACGAGATGCAGAAAACTAGCGAGTAGAGCGCAAGTGTCCAATCAACCAAATCTGGAACTCCTCGCCTCTGGAGCGACTGTGGTACTATTAGATAACGCACAAAATCAAATTCCTGCAGCATGTCCGCCGATCCACAAACGAAACCCAATCCACCTTGCATGCACTTTTGCGCCAGCACCATGATAACAAATATGATATCCATGACACCATGACACTCTCGATCTGCAAACTGCCACGGTGCATTGTCCATTCGCTTGTCCATGACCGCCACCAGGAGAGCACCCCCCACTATCTTTGGCAACGCAGGCAGGACTGCAAGCGGCCCCCAAAGGTTAATACAGGTTGCCATGTTCTCCTTCGTAGCCAAAGCCAGATCGCATAGCGCGAGTTGGGCGCCCATGCGAGCCGCAGCCACGTGCGCGGAGCGCCAAGCCAAACGCTGACGCTTCCGTAGAACCTCCCGACTGCGATCCAGCTGTAGAGGACGGGGTGCAATAATGCAAAATTCACCGCGCAAATCACGATCAATACCCTGCTTCAGCGTCCAGAACGGGTTCTCCACCTCGGTATCATTCGGCGGCAAAAACACGCGCAATGGAGTGCCCGGTGCCGAACCATCCGAACATTCCGCAAGACACGTGCAACAGTGGGCACAAGAGTATTGGAGACCAAGTGATATCGGACTACAGTAATCGAACGGATGAAACGCACGCAGACCCTTCCGAATCGAGCGACATGATCCGACGCCGAAAACCTACGCGACCAAGTGCGACGGTCTAAGACGGACCAGAGACTGGCCAGCTCATTCACGACCGTATCACAATCCCCTTCGATAGCTGAATCGTGCATCTTCATTACGAATACTAAAGGGCCAATTCAAGTAGGACCGATTGCCCGTGGCACCCTGCGCCCATCGCATCATATAACGCACACCTCACCCAGCATTGCTATATTCGCACCGAGCCCTATCGAACTGCCCCGCCCAAGCTCTGCCATGGGCCCCGGGCCCCGCGCCCCCATGATCAATCTTTGCGGGCGTGGAGATGGGGGCGGCGGCACCTTGCATAGCGATGGCCTGTGACATGTCAGCTGCAACCATATCCTCCGAGCAACAGGGCTTGCGCGGCTTGAGTTGCATGGTGCATGTAAAAGGGTGGGAGATGTTGGACGCATGGTCTAAATCGAACTTGCCGCGTATCCAGGAGGGGACACGGAGGGGGGTCAGACGCCTGAAGTTTCAAACATCGCAGGCGACGCCTCTCAGCCCGCACTTTCTGCGCGCAAGATATCTTCCCCACCTGCGTATAAGCCAATCTCTACGCCAGCTCCAGAGAGCGAAGGTGCACGCGATCTTGGCGAGCGACAGCACGAGCGCTCATACTTTTTCCCAGTGGGCACAGCAGCCTTCCCAATCGCGTTTGAGAAGTCCTCCAGGGTCATGTCTGAGGAGAGCTCCGACGCTACGCGGTAGACGCGTTCCTCGGGCTTCTGAACGCACCAGCCAAGGGTCTCTTCTCCCGCCATACTCGCTCATGCTGGCAGTCATTTTGCAATGCGAGCGCTCGATGGTCGACGATGGTCGCTGCAGCATCAAACACTTTGACATGCCTGACTCTGAAGCGCCAATCAGTTGAAACCAAGAAACCATCGATCGGCTATCCATGGCAGGGAAGCTGCTCCGATCCAAAGGCGCATCTCGTAGGCGTGCCAGCGCGGCGGCGCGCGCGCGCGAAGGAGAGATGTTACTGCAGAGCCAAGTAGATCCCAGTCGCCCCTCTCGCCGCGAACGCCGCCCGAAAGGTCGCACAAGTAGTGGTTATCGTGCTGGAGTTCCTTGGGCTCCAACTCGCTGTCGAAGTCTGCGCCCGAGATGAGTGCATCTGAGGTCGAAGAAATTGCGAGACGAATCCGAGTATAAGGTTGGAAGTGTCACGCACGCACTCATCAGAAGAAGCCCGCGGGTGATAAGAAAAGACAGAAGGAAATCGCGTTTCCTCGACGGTAGCCCTTATCACCGAGAGACGAGGGCGAACGTGTCCAGGCACTTTTGGCGCGCAGTGTCGGCGACGTCGATGAATAACGATGGCGAAGCCTCTATTCTGTAGCGTCCCAGGAGCAGCAGTAACAACATCTCAAGAAGCGCGGGAAGGGAAATGATGCGGAACTGCGAACACTTCTTGGAGGAGTAGCACATCCGAGACACACTCCTCCGAAGCATGTCCCAGGAGCCCCGCAAAATCGGCAGCTGATATCCCGCTGCAGTTTGGGCGAAATCACATTCAACGATTGAGTGATCTTCTTAGCCCAGGACCCAGAGTTGCGATACCTAGCTCCGAAATGAACGGCTCGCTCTGAAATCCCCCCTGCTCGTTTCCACTGCCTCCTGATCCAAGCGCAGTATCTCCGCGCTGAAGTTGGCGACGTCCAGGGTGGGGGCGCCTACGGCGCTGATGCGCGCAACCTGCTTGCGCTGTCCCATGGCATCTGGCAACCGAATCTCCCTCTGAGGAAACGCGATCTTGAATTTGCGCCATCGCCCCTCCGCCTATGACAATACAACTGCCATGTTCACCAACGTGGAGGTGATCTGCCTCTGCTCCATAGACTGATGGCTCCTCATCCATGGCTTCATGCCGGGTAAGACAGGATTGCCAGCAGCGCTGGCAGGTACATCGTTGGCCTTGCCACTGTCAGCACCACTGTACGCGTCACGATCCACGCGCTCACGATGTTTTCCCAACAACGCCCGTACAGCACGATCACCTCGCATATACATGGCAACATTGTTCCCCGGAAGGGGGCACAGCATGCGGAAAATAGCAGCCCCATCAACCATGGAGCACATATTGTTTAACTATGGCATCATATCATTATTGTCTGAAGCCTCTGGGAATCCACCAGTCACAGTCTCCAAGGCATCATCACTCTCGGGAAGTCCAGGACGTGCACTGCCCTGCCTCGGAGCTATCATGGAAGCCACACTGGTAGGACTCGACCCAGCCTGAACATCGTGAGCAGCACCAAGAGCATCTGATGCAATTTCTGAGCATGCTGCGTTGCTTCCACTGCGCTGCCCGCCTTCCTATCCACTGCCATGGGATCCTTCTGGACATTATCCACCTTACGGTTAACGTACCCAACATTACCCTGCATGTACTTCAACAGATCTGCATTCGTGAGATCCCTCCCTGGCGAGCGACTAGCAGTAGCTCCATGTCCCTCAACATCAGTAGGCATACCGTCATCTGAGAAATAAGTAGGCGATGCATCTGCTCCGCATTTAGTTAGCTATAATGTTGATACAGCGGCGATCCGTCCGGGCGAGAGGAGGCGGCGGCTGCAGCTGCTGATGGCAGCGCTTGAGCCAAAATGGGAGGAGGAGGAAGAGGAAGAGGAGAAGGAGGAGGAGGAGGAGGACGACGGCGATGCCTGGCAGCAAGTGCGGTCCAGCACAGCACCGGCACACCCGCCGCTGTTGGGCAGGCGGCGCCCGTGCCGAGCGGAACGGGCAGCGCTCGCGGCGGCACCAACGGCGGGCCCCGCGCAGGGTGGGCAAGGACTGCTGCGCCCCACTCCTCCTCCTCCTCCTCCTCCTCCTCCTCCTCCTCTTCCTCCTCCTCCTCCTCCTCCGCCTCCTCCTCCTCGGTCGACTCCGCCTTCGGCCACAACATCAGGGCAGAGGTCGCCCACCTGTTGGGCCAGTCTAGCCTCCCGTATCGCGAGTTGCTGCCGCTACGGCCGCCGCTGGCTCCGGTGTCGGCGCAGGCCTCAGGCATTTGCTCGGCGAGTGCGTGGAGCTGCGTGGGCTGCGCGACGCGCGCAGTGGTGCCTGGGGGCCAGCCAGTTGCCGCGGGGCGCTGGAGGACACATTGAAGCTGCAAGAGTTGGCGGGGGAAATGCAAGTTTGTGGGCTTGGCCGCGAGGGCGTGAGCGCAGTACGCGCGCGGGCATGCAGGCGCCGGCGGCGAGCGCGCGAGCCTGGCCTGAGGGAGGGTTCCCGCTGGAACTCCTTCCGCCCCCCAGTCGCGACGAGTGTTGTAAGGCCCACGGGCGGAGGCGCGCGTGACGAGGGGTGCTGCGGCCTGAGGGATGGATTTGGCTATGCAGCCCTCGAGCAACCTCCTCCTCCTCCTCCTCCTCCTCCTCCTCGGCCCGCCTCCTCCTCCTCCTCCTCCTCCTCCTCCTCCTCGGCCCTCGTTTTCCTCTTCCTCCTCCTCCTTCCCCTCCTCCTCCTCCTCCTCTTCTTCCTCGGCCCTTCTCCTCCTCGTCCTCCTCCTCCTCCTCGGCCCTCCTCCTCCTCCTCCCTCTTCTCCCTCTTCCTCTTCCTCCTCCCTCTTCTCCCGTTTCCTCTTCCTCCTCCCTCTGTTCCCTCTTCCTCCCTTCTCCCTTTTTTCCCTCTCCCTCCTCCTCCTCCTCCTCCTCCTCCTCCTTTTTCTTCCTCTCCCTCTCCATTTCTCTTCTCCTCCTCCTCCTCCAACTCCTCCTCCTCCTCCTCCTCCTCCTCGCCCTCCTCCTCCAGGGCGTCCTCGCCTCCGTTTTTTCCGTCCCCACATCGATCGCACCGGGTGAGGTGATGAAAGCACGGCGCGCGCTGGAGCCTACTGGGAGGAGGCATAGGAAAGGGCAAGGCGACGAGGGCGCCATAGGTATGGGTGCGAGTCCTTGGACCCCGAGGGAGACTCCCGTTCGAGCGGGGACCCCCATCCGACAACACCCACCCATGGCCCCCCCTCGGAATTCCAAACGGGGAAATTTCGGTCTCGAATCGGCATGAGTGCTAAAATCAAAATTGGCAGTAAGGATGCGCGACAAGGATACAATCTCGTTGGACGCCCATGTCGAATCTTTTCGAGCGGGGCTGGCCATCAGAAGGGATCAAGGATGGACTGAAATGGCAAGGGTGCAACGGTATCCTTGGGAAGGTGGTCCATCCTCACCATCGATTTCGACAGCAGTTGTCAGCTCATCATGAAGGAGGAGGATGGCCAGGATTATAACGACTACGTATCTCCACGCCGACAAACTCTGCGCAGCCTGTGGGAGACGACGGTCGGCCAGCATAGGCGTGCCCTGGGAATGGAAGGCTCCTTGGACGAACGCCGAGTGCCTGCTGTCCCACGTACCCTGCAGTCGGACCTTGGCCCCCCCAAAAAACACATCCTTCAATAACATGAAAACCCTTCGCCGGCCAAAGCAAGCAGAACATCCAAGGGTGCCCTGCCCAGGATGCATAACACCATCCAACAAGCACGAAAAACACTGGGGTACCCTCCCCGAAGTGACCACGATCTGCCACCTCGCTCCGACCGCGTTGTTCCCAGGTGCCTGCAGAACTTGTCACCCAGGGCGCCACGGAGCAAGAGCAGCAGCAGCAGAAGGTTTGAGCAGAAGCGGTCGGATGAGGTAGGGGAACGAAGAATGACATAAACATCATAATGGGGGGGCGAACGGTCACTCATTGTCCCTGGGTGCGTGGCTGAAATGGGGATCCGTGGTGCGGATTATGCTTGCTGCGTTATTGTTGTTGTTGTTGTTGATGTTGTTGTTGTTGTTGTTGTTGTTGTTGTTGTTGTTGTTGTTGTTGTTGTTGTTGTTATTGTTGTTGTTGTTGTTGTTGAACTTTCACTCATGCAAAATAATTATTGTTGAGCCCCCCTCACCGGTGCATATTGTTTTTCTGTCAAAATGTGCCCCTCGACGCTCGCACCCTGTTTTTGGACAGGGAAAAGATTCCTGGTCAAACTGTGCCCCTGGCCCCCTGGACTACAACAACAATGGCTCCCGCCTGAGACTTCCCCCGAACTTACTGAAGACCCCCCTTTCCCGTCTGAGACTTCCTCCCAATTTGCTCAGGAACGGCGCTTCCGCTTGAAACGCCCTCACAATTTACTCCGGGTCAAACTGCATTGTTGTTCCCCCGGGGTACAACAACAACGGGTCCCGTTTGAGACGTCTTCCAACTTTTACTCCCGCCTGAGACTTCCTCCCAATTTACTCAGGATCGGCGCTCCCGCTTATGACTTCCTCGCAATTTATTCAGGACTCCCCCTCCCGTCTTAGACTGCCTCACAATTTGCTCAAAAACGGCGCTCCCGCTTAAGACTTCTTTGCGCTTTAATCTAGACCCCCGCTCCAGCCAACCATCCCCTTTTCAGGAATTGCGCTTTCGCCTGTGACTTTTTTCGGTCTGCTCAAAAACCGCGCTATCTCCGCTCAGGCACCACGCTCGCGCCAAGGACGCCGTCGCACTTTACTTAGGAATCGCGCTCTCGCCTTACGCAGGCATCCCGCTTGAATGTCCCGCCCGCCCGACCCGCCCGTCAGAGGATCGCCCGCCGGTCGTGGGCTGCCGCCCGAGACTTCCTTGTGGAATGGCACTTTCGCCTAGGACTTCTCCGAACGTTCGCACTCTTACTTTCCTGCTCCTCCCTCCTATCGGGCCGCCTCCCCCCTCCTTCCGATTCCCTCCCCCTCGCGCGTCAGCTGATGTTGAACTTTCACTACTGAAGAATGATTTCTGTTGGTCCCCCCACCGGTGCGCATTGTTTTTCTGTCAAACTGCGCCCCTCGACGCTCGCGCCCTGTTTATTTGACAAGGAAGATCATCCAGGCCGAACTGTGCCCCTGGGCCCCCGGCTACAACAACAACGGTTCCCGCCTCAGACGCGCCCAGTGAGGCCCCGCCACTCTGCCCACAGAGAAACCTGCCGCAGCAGCAGCAACAAAGCCCGCGGCCCCTGCCGGTTCCTCTCCCCCCCCCCTGGCCCTGCAGCGCTCTAGGACATGGCATCGGGCACCACATTCGCCTCCAACACCTCGCCGGGCAGTACCAGAGGTGTTAAATGGCGCTGTTTATGGCGCGACCCATGGCGAAGCCTGTGTTAACCTGTGTTGGAATGGCTGGCGCAAGCCAGGGCGCTAGCTGAATCGCCGTCCCTCCCTCTTGCCCTTTTAATCCCTCCCTTCCTCCGATCCCTTCGTCCTCTCGTTTTGTTTTTTCCCTTTCGTTTCCCTGTTTAGGGGCTTCTCTAAATTACACGTGACCACGAAAGAATATAACCACCCAGAAGGGGGTACGATCGAAGACGAAAACGGCGGGTATCCAAGGTTTGGGACATCCACAGTGAATGACACGCGGGCCGGTCGGAGCGAACAATCTTGGAATGATTGTTGTTGTTGCTGTTGTGGTTGGTATTGATGGTGTTGGTGTTGGTATTGGTGTTGGTGTTGTTGTTGTTGCTGTGGTTGTTGTTGTTGTTGTTGTTGTTGTTGTTGTTGTTGTTATTGGTGTTGTTGTTGTTGTTGTTGTTGTTGTTGTTGTTGTTGTTGTTGTAAGTGTTGTTGTCTGTTGTCGTCGTCCTACTCGCGACGCCCCCGCGACCCACCCCGCGGTCCACCCGCGACCCAACAACGACCCCACCCGCGACCCACCCGCGACCCACCCCGCGACCCACCCGCGACCCACCAACGACCCACCCGCGACCCGCCCCGCGGCCCAGCCGCGACCCACCCCGCGACACATCACCGACCCAACCGCTACCCGCTTGCGACCCACCCGCGACTCACCCCGCGACCCACCCGCGGCCCCAACAGCGACCCACCCGCGACCCACCGCGACCCACCCGCGACCTACCCACACTGGTCTAACGAAAAAATCGGCGCCTGCGGCGGGCTCGCTGCATAATTTGTGCAGCTTCGGCGCCTGCGGCAGACTTCTCCAGAGTCTCGCAAACTGCCGACGTCCCCACCTGGCCATCGCTCGAATGTCCATTCCCTGTGTCTTTTTCGGTTTCGTGCGTGGCTTTTTTGCCAAATGATCAAGGATGATCCTCGATGGTCCTCGCCAAAGGAAAATGCACACGTCCGAGCGATACCAAGCCACCGCACCCTCACTCTTCTCCGCATCTGCGGGGTGCTACGCAAAAATTCGGAGGTGCGCGCGGACTTCTCGGCTCCGCGCGGGACCCCCCTGGTCATCCTTCGCTTCCCTGGGACGCCCGCGCGGAGTTCTGCCCGCGCGGCGCTGGCCCCTGGGAGGAGGAGGAGGATGAGGAGGAGGAGGAAGAGGACGAGGAGGACGATGAGGAGGAGCAGGAGGAGGGGGAAGAGGAAGAGGAGGAGGAGGAGGAGGAGGAGGAGGAGGAGGAGGAGCAGGAGGGCTTCTCATTTCGGGAAGGGGCCTGCTCGGATTGGACAGCATTGGAAAATTGGTAAATTGGAATATTGGATACTGTCCAATCCAGACGTCCAATATTGGACCTGGGGTCCAATATTGGACTTGGGTCCAATATTGGACCTTGGTTCCGAGACTTCTCTGAGTCTCCAATACTGGACCCTCGCTCCAAAAATTGACCTCCAAGGCCAATTTTGGACCCGCGTTCGGACATGTCGTCGGGACTTTCCACGCCTCCCGATTTTCCAAACAGGACGTCCAATATTGGACCTGGGGCCCAATTTTGCGCTTGGCTCCAATATTGGACCCCCTTCCGGTGTTCCGAGATGCCCTCGAGGACCCCCCTCCTCCCCCTCTTCCTCCTCCTCCTTCTCCTCCTCCTCCTCTTCCTCCTCCTCCTCTGGAGGAGGAGGGGGAGGAGGGGGAGGAGGAGGAAAAGGAGGGGGAGGAAGAGGAGACGAGGAGGAGGATGAGGAGGAGGAGGGTGGAGGGAGGAGGAGGGAGGAGAAGGGTGACGAGGAGCAGGAGCAGGAGAGGGAACAGGAGTAGGAGCAGAAGCAGGAGCAGGTGGCTCGGTACTCCGCTTTCTCATCCTCGCTCTCCCACTCCTCCTTCTCCTTCTCCCCCCTTGTTTCTCCCCTCATCTTCCTCCTGGTCCTTCTGCTCCTCCTGCCTCTCCTCGTTCTCCTTCTTTTCCCCGTCATCCTCCTACTTCCGTCACCTCTTGTCCGCTTGATTCCCCTCCCTCTCTCTCTCATCCGCCTCTCATACCTCTTCTCCGGGCCCACTAATGGACCTGGGGTCCAATATTGCACTTGAGGTCCGATATTGGACCTTCAGATGGGTCGAATCGGGTCCCAAATTGGACCTGGGGTCCAATATAGGACCTCCGGATTAGGAAATCGTCACGCGCACAGAAACCCAGAGAATTCTCCGAACCGAGGTCCAATATTGGACCTCCACATTGGAAGGTATCCAATTTTCCAATCCGCCAATCTTCCGATTGGGTCCATTACTACGAATCCATCCAATCAACTCCAATATTGGACAGACGTCCAATCAATCCAATCGTCCAATCGCCCAGCAGGCCCTCGAGCGAAAAGCAAACGGAGGAGGAGGAGGAGGAGGAGGAGGAGGAGGTTGACGAGGAGGACGAAGAGGGCTCCCCTGGCGCGCGCGAGGCGGCGCCGGAGGCGCCGCCCATCCATGGGAGGGGTCGGCGCCGCCCCGAGAAACAGCCGCTCGGACCTCCGAGGCACTGCGCACACGTCGGTCGGCGGGAGCAGGGAAAGACACGAAGCAGGAATCGGGAGCGACCAAGAGGGGGGTGTCCAAGAGGGGGGATGCAAATCATGACCGGCGGCACGTGCGCGCCCCAGCGGGGGGGGCCAGGGACGCAATGAAATAAGAAGAGGCGCCATGAGATCTGGGGAAATATCATGGCCCCCGCCATGAGATCCCCCCCCCTAGTCATCACCCCCCTCTTTTCTGCCCCCGAAGGAAGGCGGATCGAGTGGAGTGGGCCCAGGCCCTCCCAGAGAAGAGCAAAACTAGGGGAACGAAGAACGACGTAAACATAAAAACTCGGAGGTCCGCGCGGGTTTCTCGGATCCGCGCGGACCTCGGAGCTTTTATGTTATGTCATACTTCGCTCCCCTGAAAACGCAGCAAGAGCGTATCGCTTCTTGGAGCAGGGGGGCGCCTGTAGCAGACCAGGTTCTGGGAGCCCAAAAGTACATACTTTCAACGACTGGCGTGTACGTGTAGCCACACGCTGGGCAAACAGCGAGGTCCATCAGTACGGTCGGCCCAGATTAGTAGGTCGACCCTGCCAGGTCAAGGGTACCCCTGTGTCCTGTGTCTCGCGACCCATGCCTTCTTATATTCCTGTGGCAATGTGGCCCTCGGAGTGGTCTTGTGTCCTCTCGAGTGTCCTGTCCAATCGAGTCCAACTGTAGTAGGGGAACAACAAGTGGCATAAACATAAAAACTCTGAGGTCCGCGCGGATTTCTCGGATCGGCGCTGGACCCCCCTCCCTGGCGCGCGGAGCGCGCCAGGGGCGGCGCTGGAGGCGCCGCCGGGGGGCCCCAGCGCCGATCCGAGAAATCCGCGTGGACCTCCGAGTTTTTATGTTTATGTAAATTTTTGTTCCCCTATTGTGTCCTCTCGCGGGTCCTGTCCAGTCGAGCCCAACTGTAGAGCCACCCCGACGCGCCTGGGTGCACGAGGAGCGCCGGTGGAACAGAGAGCACGGGAGGGCCTCGGAGGCAGCGGGCCCCTGCCGAGCCCGAGGTGCTCCCTGCTTCGGCGTCCTGGGCTTAAGTCGGGCCTATCCTCCTACAGGGGGATTTTGGAAGAAAAACAATCAATAGTCAAACAAGATTCCAAGATGGTAAAAAATACTTCAAAAATAGTCCCCAGACTTTTTTTCGACTGCTTTTGAATATTCCTCCTGTAGAGGGACACGCCCGACTTAATCCTGGCCGTAGGTGTATGCCAGATCGTGTTCTTGGCCCAAGGGTGGCTCCAGGTTTCCAAAGGTCGTCCAAGGGAGGTGTCGGCGGTTGCCAAAGGGTAGCCCAAGGGAGGTGTCGGCGGTTGCCCAAGGGTAGCCCAAGGGAGGTGTCGGCGGTTGCCAAAAGGTGTCCCTGGCCCAAGGGTGGCTCCAGGTTTTCGCTATATTTTGGGGTCCAAAGGAGTGGTATCGTCATCGCAGGCGTGGACGCCCAAAATTGCAGTGGGCATCTTCTGTACACCAGCACGTGTTATCCTAAGAGGGTTGCCTCCCCCGTCCTCCTCCCCTTCAGTTGGCAGTGCGTTCGGCGGACTGCATCGCCGACGCGTTTGGCGTACTTTCAGCCGCCTCATTTGCCTATGCGCCGTTTGGGCGCCTGGCTTAACTTGACTTGACACGGGGCCCTCTGGGCCTCGTGAGGGGTGCTCTGCAGGCCGCGGGGGCCTCCTTGGAGATCCTGAGGACACCCTGGGCCGAAGACACTTCTAGCAACACACAAAGATGAAGGTGGGGACGACGAGGGCAGGAAAAGCCAGCTTTGAATCGGGGAATCGGAACGGATCGGAATGTACGTCGAATCAGGCCGCATCGGCACGGTGTCTGAATCGAACGGAACGGGCTGCACCAGGATGCACAGCAGCGCCATGGAAGTATCGGGCCGCATCGGACCTCTGAAAAGTGGAAATCGCATCGCATCGAACTTGCCGAGATCGACATCGGAAATTCGATCGATCAGATCGCACCGGGCCCTGCGAGGGCCGGAGGAGACGGAGCAGCAGCAGCGGCGGCAGCAGCAGCAGAGGCACAAAGCCACCGCCGACGGAGCGGCCAGGCGCTGCCAGCGGGGAGGAGCGCAGCGAGGGCCCCCCAATCGTGCGGACCTCCACGAGGCCAGCGGCGATGATCCGCTTCCTCCTCCGCCACCTCCTCCTCCTCCTCCTCCTCCTCCTCCTCCTCCTCCTCCTCCTAGTCTCCCTCGGCCTCTTCCTCCTCCTCCTCCTCCTCTCCTCCTCCTCCTCTCTCCTCCTCCTCCTCCCTCCTCCTCCTCTCTCCCCTCCTCCCTCCTCTCCTCCTCCTCCTCCTCCTCCTCCTCCTCCTCCTCCTCCTCCCTCCTCCTCCTCCTCCTCTCCTCCTCCCCCCTCCTCCTCCCTCCTCCTCCTCCTCCTCCTCCTCCTTTTTTCCTCTCCTCTCCTCCTCCTCCACAATTACCCAATATGAATACTACTCTCCCTCTTCCACTGATGACGTCTTTGCGTATTCGCCCCCCCCCCCCCGCGCACTGCTTTTTAATACACACACGATTCCCCGAAGTTGGGTTTTCGCCTGCGTTTTTAATGCTGATCTCGCTGAGACGCCGGCCTCGTTTCTGCTCCCGAATCGTTCCGAATCGTGCTCCCGCTGCAGCGTGGGCCTCATTTTCGGTTCGGTGTTTTGCCTCCGTCGTTCAGGATGGCGTTCTCGCCCCAGCGCGGGCCTCTTTCTCGCGCGCCCCTCCGCCCGCCACCACCGCGCCGCACCACGCCCCGCCCCGCCGCACGCACACCCACCGCCAATTCCACCCACCAACGCACGCACGCACGCACGCGCACCACCACCGCGCACCGCACCACCACCGCGTCACACCACATCACACGCGCGCACACAGACACACACACACACACACGCACGCACGCACGCACGCACGCACGCACGCACGCACGCACGCACGCACGCACGCACGCACGCACGCACGCACACACACACACACTCTCACACACACACATACACATACACATACGCACGCACGCACGCACGCACGCGCACACGCACACGCACACGCACACGCACACGCACACGCACACGCACACGCACACGCACACGCACACGCACACGCACACGCACACGCACACGCACACGCACACGCACACGCACACGCACACGCACACGCACACGCACACGCACACGCACACACACACATACACACACATACACACACGCGCACGCGCACGCGCACGCGCACGCGCACGCTCACGCGCACGCTCACGCGCACGCTCACGCGCACACACGCACACACACGCACACACGCACACACACACGCACACACACGCACTCACAGAGACACAGACACACAGAGACACACAGACACACACACACACCACAACCGCCACCACCACCACCGCCATCACGCACGTACGCACCAAGACACCACACCACGTCACACCACAGCACACGCGCACACACGCACACACACAGACACAGACACAGACACAGACACAGACACACACACACATACACACACCACCACCACAACAACCACAACCACGCACACACGCACGCACGCACGCGCACCACCACCCACTACGCACACGCGCGCGGAGCCACAGGTCCACTACGACACGCGTCCGCGGATAGAGAAAATCAGCGCCATGGTAAGGGATGGGAGGGAGGGGTAGGATGTCAGATGTTGACGCGAGCGCACCAAACTTGTCCCCTCCCCCCTCCCCCTCCCCCTCCCCCTCCTCCTCCCCTCCTCCTCCTCCTCCGCCTCCTCCTCCTCCTCCTCCTCCTCCTCCTCCTCCTCCTCCTCTCCCTCCCCCTCCTCCTCCTCCCCGCTTCCTCCTCCTTTTTCTTCTCCTCCTCGTCCTCCTCGTCCTCCTCCTCCTCCTTTGTTTCTCGTGCTCCTCCTCATCCTCCTCCTCCTTCTCGCCCCGCTCCTCCGCCCTCCTCCTCCTCCTCCTCCTCCTCCTCCTCCCCTCCCCCTCCTCCTCCTCCTCGTACTACTCCCTCTTGGTGAACTACTTGTCTCAACCGCTACTTGGGCGGCGACGCGCTTTGGGCGCGCGTGCCGTGCAGCGCAGGAGCAAGGCGGCAAGACGACGCCGACGCCGACGCCGACGCCGACGCCGACGCCGACGACGACGCCGACGCCAACGCCGACGCCGACGCCAACTCCGCCGCTGACGCCGACGCCGACGCCGATGGCGACGACGACGAACAACGACGACTGATGACGGAAGATCGACGGGCAACGACCAACGATCGACAGCCGACGGCCGACGGACGACGACCGCGGACGCTTGACGGATGACGGTCGACAACGACGACGACCCGGCGACGACGCGGGGAATTGAGCAGGGACCGACCGTTCCGGCATTCCTGAAGGCCTACCACGACATTTCCTCAGAACCCACAAATGTTCTAAGAACAAAATGTTCTTTGAACATTAACCCGCTGTGTTGAAATATCACAGTCTCTGCCAGACATGTTCTATGTAAGAACATGCCGTGGAAACTCCACTATCCCAGTGCGACCCTACCTAGGAGTTGGAGCCTCTAGGAAAGCAACATTAGTAGGAGCGGTAAACGCCGTCCTCCTCCTTCTCCTCATCGTCGTAGTTGTAGCAGTAGCGTAGTAGTAGTAGTAGTAGTAGTAGTAGTAGTAGTAGTAGTAGTAGTAGTAGTAGTAGTAGTAGTAGTAGTAGTAGTAGTAGTAGTCGTAGTCGTAGTCGTAGTCGTAGTCGTAGTCGTAGTCAGTAGTAGTAGTAGTAGTAGTAGTAGTAGTAGTAGTAGTAGTAGTAGTAGTAGTAGTAGTAGTAGTAGTAGTAGTAGTAGTAGTAGTAGTAGTTAGTAGTAGTAGTAGTAGTAGTAGTAGTAGTAGTAGTAGTAGTAGTAGTAGTAGTAGTAGTAGTAGTAGTAGTAGTAGTAGTAGTAGTAGTAGTAGTAGTAGTAGTAGTAGTAGTAGTAGTAGTAGTAGTAGTAGTAGTAGTAGTAGTAGTAGTAGTAGTAGTAGTAGTAGTAGTAGTAGTAGTAGTAGTAGTAGTAGTAGTAGTAGTAGTAGTAGTAGTAGTAGTAGTAGTAGTAAGTAGTAGTAGTAGTAGCAGTAGTAGTAGTAGTAGTAGTAGTAGTAGTAGTAGTAGTAGTAGTAGTAGTAGTAGTAGTAGTAGTAGTAGTAGTAGTAGTAGTAGTAGTAGTAGTAGTAGTAGTAGTAGTAGTAGTAGTAGTAGTAGTAGTAGTAGTAGTAGTAGTAGTAGTAGTAGTAGTAGTAGTAGTAGCGCCAGAACCGCCGACGCCACGCCGTAAGTGAAGCAGCAGCAGTGGGTTTTTTTTTATGTACATATACACATCTATTTGCATATATAGAAAGAAATTTAGGACATGCGACAATACGTCGGGTGTCATGTCTCCCGGCCGGTGCTATGTGCGGAACCTTCGTGAATCCTAAGGGCTCAAGCTGCCCCACTAAGGTCTCAAGATGTCCCACAGACGGACAACATGCATGGAACATACGTGCGCACACACATATAAGTATATAGATATAGCAGCAGCAATAGTGGATGCTGTGCTGCGCTATGCTATGCTAAGTAATGCTATGCTATGCTATGTTATGCTCTGCTCTGCTATGCTATGCCATGCCGCGCAATGATATGCTGGGCTAGGCTAGGCTATGCTATGCTATGCTGCACTATGCTATTCTGCGGTATGCTATGCTATGCTATGCTATGCTATGCTATGCGTTTGCTGTGCCTTCGCTTTTGCCGTCACTGTTGCCTTTGCTTTTACTGTTGCTTGGCACCCAGAGAGCGCAACTGGGGAAACCGCGCGTTTGCTTGTACCTTTGCTGTTGCTTTGCTTTGCCTTTCCTTTGCTTTGCGTTTGCTCTTGCTTTGGTGTGTTTTGCGTTGCTTGTGCTTTGCTTTGCTGTCGCTGCTGTTGCTTTGCCTTTGCTTTGCTGCTATGCTATGCTATGTTATGCTATGCTATGTTATGCTGCGCTGTGCTATGCTGTGCTGTGCTGTGCTGCGCTATGCTATGCTATGCTATGCTGCGCTGTGCTATGCTATGCTGGGCTATGCTATGATATGCTGTGCTGCGCTATGCTATTCTACGCTATGCTATGCTATGATGTGCTCTGTTATGCTAAAGCTCAGCGAAGCTAAGATGAAGGTAAGCTAAGCTAAGATAAACCTGAGCTAAGATGAAGCTAAGCTAAGCGAATATGTAATAAGCTAAGCTAAGATGAGATAAACAACGCTAAGCTAAGGGGACGTAACTGGGGGAACCGCGGGGCGGATACTGGGGGAACCGCCAGGGGCGCTTTCCACTGCCCGGCCCCTTTAAGCCCAGAGAGTGAACCCTTCTAGGCAGAGCCTAGGTAGGGAAAAAGGTTCTAAGACAATTATTTGGTAGGCCTATAGGCACGCCAGGACGCTTCGCCACTGCTCGAGGGAAGGCGCCAGGCGCGGGCGACAGCGGGAACGGGAGCGAAGGCCGTCGGTGTGCGGTGGCCGCCGGCGGGGTCCTCCGCACGGATCTTCACCGCGTTCCTGTCGGTAACCACGAACTCGCGCCCGTCGCCGTCGCACTGCGGGGCGGGGTGGGGGGGGGAGGGCGTAGTAGGGGGAGTTGGGGGGGGGGGGAGTTGGGGAGAGCCCAGAGGTCCCCGCTCTCGAAGCCAAACAGGGGCCCAGAACGCACAACGATCTCGATCTCCGAACCTCGATTGTGCGACCGAAGCCGTCATCACGCGACCGAGACCGACTCGAATCTCGACCGTGCTGTTCCGCCTCCGCCGCCTCCTCCACCTCCTCCTCCTCCTCCTAGTCCCCCTTCCCTCTCCCTCCTCCTTTCCTCCTTCCTCCTCCTCCTCCTCCCGCCACCGCCGCCGCCGTCGCCGCCGCCTCCGCCTCCTCCTCCTCCTCCGCCTCCTCCTCCTCCTCCTCCTCTTCCCCCTCTTCCGCTCCTTTTCCTTATAAATGCCTTCTCCATAACACACCCCGAGGCAGGTTTTCAGGGTGGGCCGGGCGTTTCGCCTGAGATCCCCTTACCATTTATGACCCTGAAGCTCAAACTTGGCAGCAGTTTCACAAACGGAGGGCGGGTGGTTTTCAAAATGTGGCTATCGCCTTAGCTCCGCGAACATTCGGTGTGAAAAACTGCAAGAACTTCACGGGTTGAGGGCGGGTTGTTTTCATAATGTGGCTCTCGCCTTAGCGCCGCGCACATTCGGTGCAAAATATTGCAAGAGCGTCACGAATTGAGGGCGGGTCGTTTTCATAATGTGGCTCTCGCCTTAGCGCCGCGCACATTCGTTTTGAACATGTGCAAGAGTTTCGCGGATTGAGGGTGGGCCGTTTTCGAAATGTGGCTTTCGCCCTAGCGCTGCGCACATTCGTTGTAAACATGTGCAAGAGCTTCAGGAATTGAGGGCGGTTCCTGTTCAAAACGTGGCTCTCGCTATAGCGCCGCGCACATTCGTTTTGTTGAAATGTTGCAAGAGTTTCACGGATTCCCTTGATCAACGTACCAGAAATGGTGTTTGGGAAAGGTGGAAACGATTCAGGACTATGAGGGTGCAACAATTACCTTGGTTCGCGGTGTTGAAGCCCCAGGAATGGGCATCTGGCACGATGCAAGATCATCACGACGCACCAGTCAGGTTGATCCGTGGCGTCGGAGTCCCGAGAATAATGTTTGGGCATGCTTCAGGGTCTTCAAACAATTGTCTTCCAACGAGGCAGTTCCCTCAGTGGAAGTGAACCGTTTTATGGGGCCTGCGAAAAGGGAGCGTGTAGGGAGGCTGTCTTGCAACATCGTTGATGACCCTTGGGTTTACACTGGTCCTCCTCCTCCTCCTCCTCCTCCGCCTCCTCCTCCGCCTCCTCCCAGGGCGGCCGAAGAGAAGGGAAGAAACGCAAGGGGTCGAGAGGGAACGAGAGGGAGCGACCAAAAGGCGGGGGACGACCGCCTCGAAGGGCCAAGAGAGCATCACAGTCTCGATCCTCGAGTCTCGATCGTGCTCCTCCGCCTCTGCATTGCAATTCCTGGGCGAGCCGCAGGGAGCACGCACACCCGCAGCGTGGGCCGCCTCCGCCTCCACCCTCCGCCAGGGTCGAGGCCGGCGGTCCCACGGCAGTGCGCGGAGCGCGCCACCGCTTTGCGGCCCCCGACCTGAGCGAGGCTCTGCTCTTCTCTCGCGCTGGCGGGGGCGGGGAAGGGGCTTGCCCAACTTTTGGAGCTTGTTTTAAGTCGGGCGTGTCCCCCTGCAGGGATTTTGGGCGAAAAATGACAAATACGGAAGAAATACCCCCCAACATACTCAGAAATAGAAACAAAAAAAAAAACGTCCCCTGACTATTTTTTGTCTATTTTTGAATTTTCCCCTGTAGAGGGACACGCCCGACTTAGTGTTGGTCACGCTTCCCCATCCTGCCCCGGGCTTTGCTCCAGAGAGCTGGGGCTCGCGCCCCCCTCGCCCTTGGACACTGCGTCCTGTTAACCGAATCCTCCTCCTCCTCCTCCTCCTCCGCCTCCTCCTCCTCCGCCTCCTCCTCCTCCTCCTCCTCCTCCTCCTCCTCCTCCTCCTCCTCCTCCTCCTCCTCCTCCTCCTCCTCCTCCTCCTCCCCCTCCTCCTCCTCCTCCTCCTCCTCCTCCTCCTCCTCCTCCTCCTCCCTCCCTCCTCCTCCTCCCCCTCCTCCCCTCCTCCTCCTCCTCCTCCTCCTCCCCCTCCTCCCCTGGTCGTGGCTTCTTGCCGGGAGCTCGCGGTGAGGTTGGTCCTCAGGCGCGCCCCTCCGCTCCACCAGCAGGCTCTGCCGATCTGCTGCCCGCCCTCCCCTTCGGTTGGGCGTGTCCCCCCAGCGGCAGATTCAGGAGGACAACAAAAATTCCCGAAAAATATTCGAACACGTCTCTGGGGACTATTTTTGTTGGACTCATTTTTGAACGCTCCTCCTGTGGAGGGAATGCTTGACTATTGTTTGACTATGTTTGACTATTGTTTTGACTATCTGCTGACTATTATTTAACTATTATTTGACTATTTGGGACTATTTTTGCATGCTCCTCCTGTGGAGGGAATGCTTGACTATTTTTGTTTTGCTTTGGCTGCTTTTCGTATGTGTTTTACCATTATTGACTGTTTTAGACTATTTTTGAATGCTCCTCCTGTGGAGGGGGCAGGCCCGACTCAACTGGCCCTCCCCCCCCCTCTGGCACGCCGCGCCGCTCTGCCGCCCTCGTGCCGCCGCGGGGGAGCGATGCGAGCGGGAGCGCAGGGGCCTGCTGGCTGCCCTCGGCGGGCCTTGGCCGCGAGCGGGCTTCCTCAGCCAGGGTTACGTCGGGCCTGTCCCCCTACAGGGGGGATATTCGACGACAAATATAACAATACCCTCCAAAAAATAAAAATAAAAAATAACACAAAAATAATTGGGGGACTATGTTTTAATTTGTTTTGGCCTTTTCGGCGCATTTTTTGGGGGTATGTTTTATTTTTCGTCGAAGATCCCCCTGTAGGGGGACAGGCCCGACATAAGGCCAGGGTGCCCAGGCAGGTGCCCAGACATGATCACGCCGTAGAAAAATCGGGGCGGCTGTTTTTTTTCTCTGCTTTCGGCCCCGGGGGGCCCTCGCCGCCAAAAAACGACTCAGGGTGAGAAGCCGGTCCCAGGGAAGGGATCGGGACTTCTGGGACGCCGCCCTGAAAAGTCAGGACGTCGCATGTCTGGGTGCACACCTGGACGAGGAGCACAATCCCCACACCCTGCCGGGGAGCCCTTGGCCCCACAAAGCAATCTACACCCCATGAGGCGGGGATGGGTACCGTCTGCTTCGGGCTTCGGAGCACCCATCCCAACTTAGAGGTTTTCACTGGGAGAGCCAACTTACCCTGCCCCAGTGGGGGTGGGGATGGTTCCGACGATGATGAATAAACATAAACGTTTGGAAATCCGCGGGGATTTCTTGCTGGACCCCCCCCCCTCCCTGGCGCGCGGAGCTCGCCAGGGGCGGCGACTGAGGCGCCGCCAGGGATGGCCCAGCGCAGATCTGAGAAATCCGCGCGGAGCTCCGAAAGCTCTGTTGATGCCGCGTTCTCAGGGCCCCGTAAACCCGGACACGCCAGACCGCGACATCCAACATCCTTCGAAACCATTTTTCCCAGACGGCGGCACGAGGCAAAAATGCACTGCAGCACTCCCGGAACATGAGCCCAGACTTTGGAGTCCCGAAACGGTGCGGTGACAGACCGTGCGGTGACCTCGGAACCCCAAAAGACCTCACCGCACGGTCCGTCACCGCACGGTCTTGGGACCCTGGAGGCCCCAGTCGCCCGAGACGTCCTCGGAGAACGACCCGAGTCCCAAAACCGTGCGGTGACCCCGAATCCCCACCGACTCACCGCACGGTGTGGTCACGACCCCGTTTGGGGGCCCCCGGTAGACACAGGCCCTGAAAGCCACCTAGTAGACCGGGATCAAGCCCCGAATCCTGCAGCGCAGCAGAAAAGAGCCACAGTGGATCACCCAACCTGACTTGTGGACGTTTTCTTCTTCGGCGTTTCGACATTGGACGTAAGGGGGGGAGGGGGGGAGGGGGGGGTCTGGCTCCAGACTTCTGCTCAATGCGGCCGCTTGCAACAGTGCGTCCTATGGAGTGGACCCCGCCTGCTCGAAACAGGCGCCAAAAACAGCCAAGATCTACTCCATCGGGGGGGTGAGGGGGGGGAACGAGGGCCCCGACTTGCCAATGTCCTGGCTTGTCTGTGTCCTGGTATCTGGGGGGCCTGACGTTTTCGTTTTTCGATCGACCCAAATGTGGGGACGTGATGGGCCGGTTTCCACCACCACTACCATAGGTAGGAGAGGGAGGAGGAGGAGGAGGAGGAGGATGAGGAGGAGGAGGAGGAGGAGGAGGAGGAGGAGGAGGGGGAGGAGGAGGGGGAGGGCGAGGAGGAGGAGGAGGAGGAGGAGGAGGAGGAGGAGCAGGACCTCCCCATCCTCCCTTCTCCCCCGTCTTACCTATTGTAGTGGTGGGCGAAAATTGGCCCATCAGGAGCGGCCCGAGTGCCAGGAGCTTCTCCCCGAGCCCAGAGAGTGGGCCTTCCCTGGGCGCCTCGGCTGCAGGGCTTGGCACTGGCCCGGAGTTGTCTGGACTGCGGCCCGCCAGCACCCTCGGGAAGCAGCTGTGCGGGCGCGGGCGCGGAGCTGACCACCTTTAGGTCAGGCGGGCTTTGTAAGAAAATAATTAAGCAAATCAATATTCAAATATAATTGAAAATAGTCGGAACATCGTCCCCAGACTAATTTTGACTATTGTTGACAATTCCTCCTGTACAGGGACGTGCCCGACATAAGACCACCTGCCAGACCACCCCAACTCAACCCTGGGGGCGTGCGGGTTCCATCAATAGTTTTCCCAAGGATGTTCCAGGATGCCCCCCTACTGGGAATGGAGGGCAACTTGGGGCCTTCGGGTTGGGTTGGCGTGGTTTGGTGCGTAGTGAGCAACGGCGAAATATCCCCTCCCGGAGTAGAGGACGAGCAGACGCCACAAACATAAACTTTCGGAGGTCCCAGCGGATTTCTGGGATCGGCGCTGGACCCTCCTCCCTGGTGCGCGGAGCGCGCCATGGGTGGCGCCGGATCCAAGAAATCCACGCGCACCTCCGAGAAATCATGCTTCGGAGAACCATTTTTGGCTTCGGAGAGCACAGGCGCGGAACGGCAATCAAATCTCCCCCCTGGATGTAGTCCTCGTCGTCGTCCTCGTCGCCCTCCCCGTCATTCCAATCGTCCTCCTCCGCCGTCCTCCGTCCGCGTCGTCCTCCCCGGCTGGCCTCCACTGGGCTCCATCCTCCGCCCCCCCTCCGCTGCCCTTCATCCTCGTCGTTCGCATCCTCCCAATGGGGGTCGTCATGCTCGTCCTCGTCTTTCCTTGTCCTCATCGTCGTCTTTGTCGTCGTCGTCGTCCTCCTCCTCCTCCTCCTCGTCCTCCTCCTCCTCCTCCTCCTCCTCCGACCAAGACGAACACGACGAGGACGACGACGAAGGTGGCGAAGAAAACGAAGCGGGCGACGAAAACCACGGCAGCGACGCTGACGATGACGACGCCGACGAAAACGCCGACGACGGCGACGACGGCGACGACGAAAACGACGGCGACGACGACGACGACGACGACGACGACGACCACGACGTCGACGACGACGACGACGACGACGACGAGGTCGACGACGACGACGACATCGGAGACGCCGTTTACGGCGACGACCGACGGTGGCGTTAGCGACGGGGGGCCTTGTTGTAGACGCCGAGCTGCAACGCAAGCAAAATCGTGCTTTTGCCATGGAAGCCGCCGCCTGGCCCCCTTCTCGTCTACGCCGGGGGAGGGGGAGAGGCATGGAGGCATGGGGGAGTGAGGAGGGCGGGATGTAGGGCGCGAGAGGAAGGAAGAGGGAGGGAGGGAGCACACGAGAAGACCATGAGTGAAGGATGAGGGAGGGCAAAGACAGGGCGAGGGAAGGAGGGAGGCAGGGAGGAGGGAGGATGACGATGAGGAGGGCGGAGGGATCTCGGACGACAAAGAACCAGGAGGTTGGCACGCTGGTCACGGATGCGAGCGCAAAAAAACGAGGAGGGCAACGCCTGGGGAGGCGGAGACAGT
The DNA here is from genome assembly GCA_963575745.1 of Prorocentrum cordatum. NCBI lineage: Eukaryota > Dinophyceae > Prorocentrales > Prorocentraceae > Prorocentrum > Prorocentrum cordatum. Next base: position 13,377 of record CAUYUJ010000241.1, on the reverse strand, counting down.
GTGGACCCCTTTCTGACAACGAGCATCGTGGTGGAGAGGAGAGAAGGGGGAAGAGGGATCACGAAGGGGAGGGACTCCAGGAGGAGGGGGGTGCAGGGACGGCGGGAGGGGGGTGGAGACGGCGATGGGGGGAGGAGGGAGGGAGGGAAAAGGCGAGGGGCGCTCAGGGCTCAGGGGGAATGGAGTCGGCGACGGGGGGGGGGAAACGGCGAGGGCCGCGCATGGCGACGGTCATGCCAGGAGCGAGTGGCGCGGCCGGCCCCGCCGGCGGGGACAGCGGCGGCTGCTGCGCAGGGGTTCCAGCGGCGGCGGGGCGCAGCGCAGGCGATGCAATCAGGGGCCTGGGTCACCAGGCGGTGGCTGCGCGTTCCCCAGGTGGGGGCGCGGGTGGGGGTGTGCCCAGCAGCAGGCTGGGCCGGCGGAGGCGGCGGGCGGCAGGACCGAGCCCAGGGCCCCAGCGTGGCGGCTGCAGGCAGCCACCCGGCGCCATGGCGGCGCGCGGAGGGAGGGAGAGCGAGCGGGGAGGGCAGAAGCGAGCAGGGAGGAGGACGCCCCGCCTGCAGGAAACCCACAGGCGGGGCGGCGGCGCCGGGCAGCCACGGCGCCAGGCTGCACCACACCCCGCGCGGAAGATAAACAAGGAGGGGGCAGCGCGCAAACCTCCAGCCAGCGGGTGGCTCGCGGGAGACTCCCGCTGCCCGGGTGGACGGGGTGAGCCAGCCGCGAACGGGGCGTCCGGGAGAGCTGGTGACCGGTGGCGGCGCCTAGCGGAGCCGACTGGGCGGCAGGGGCATGTCCCCCAAACGGGGGGCGAGGGAAGGGAGGCACCTAACCGCTGCGCGGCGATGTAACTGTAAGAGGCGGTCGAAGCCAGCGCCCTCAGCCCTGGCGGGCAAGGGGTGCGGGCAAAGGGGGGCACATAACCGGTGCGCGGCGACCAGCTCGGGGCCAGCTCGGAGACACTTGAAAAACCTCCTGAATCCAGCTCGGGGCCACCATGTTAGATACCCCTCTTGGTGGCCTGGACACGTTAAAACATATGGCTCCAGCTCGGGACCACCATGTTAGATGCCTGTCTGGGTGGCATGTAAGCATGAAAACACGTGGTTCCAGCTCGGGACCACCATGTGAGACACCCCAGGGGAAATCCCACCAGCCCTTTAGGGCGTGAGTGGTTTAGATAGTCCTCTCTGTTCTCAACCCCCTTCTTCCCCTTCGGGGAGGGGTTTACCCCTCCCCCTACCCCCTACCCCTGGGCCTGGCGAGGGGGCCGCGGGTCCTTTGTCGGTCCCTGGGAGGCTCATTTTTTAACACCCCTCACAGGGATCGTGGCCCCAGGGGGAGGGGGCAAATAGTGCTTTCGTCTTCTTTGACCGATCTCCTCCAAGATGGCCCCAAGAGCGCCCCCAAGGCACCCAAGAGCGCTCCCAAGACGGCTCCAAGACGCCCCAAGAGGGCCCCCAAACGGCCCCAAGACACCCAAAAGGCGCCCAAGAGCGGCCCAAGAGAGCCCCAAGCGGCTCCAAGACCGCCACAACACGGCTCCAAGTGGCCGCGGAGCCTCCCGAGGACGCCCCCGAGAAACTAAGACGGCCCAAGAGGTCCCCAAGACGCTCCAAGAGAGCCCCGAGAGGCGCCCTAAGAGGGCCCCAAGAAGCCAAAACCATTGACTTTCCTGAGGTATTTCAAACATTGTAGCGTTCCCGCCCTTTCGGCTTCCCGACGCTCCAAGACAACCCAAAAAGGCCCGCAAGACCGCCCCAAGACGGCCCAAGAGGCTCCCAAGACGGCTCCAAGACGGCCCAAGAGGCCCCCAAGACGGCCCAAGCGGCGGCCAATACGGCCCAAGAGGGCCCCAGGACGGCCCCAAGAGCGCCCAAGGGGTGCCCAAGAGCGGCCCAAAAGAGCCCCAAGAGGCTCCAAGACCGCCCCAAGACGGCTCCAAGTGGCCGCGGAACCTCCCAAGGACGCCCCCGAGAGGCCAAGACGGCCCAAGAGGCCCCCAAAACGCTCCAAGAGAGCCCCGAGAAGCGCGCTAAGAGGGCCCCACGAGGCCAACATCATATGTTTTCCTAAAGTAATTCAAACATTTTAGCGTTCCCGCCCTTTCGGCTTCCCGGCGCTCCAAGACAGCCCAAAAAGGCCCGCAAGACCGCCCGAGGACGGCCCAAGAGGCTCCCAAGACGGCTCCAAGACGCCCCAAGAGGGCCCCAAGACGGCCCCCAAGAGCGCCCAACAGGCGCCCAAGAGCGGCCCGAGGGCTCCAAGAGGCGATATTGCGGGTCCCGACGGGGGTACACCAATAAATGTTCTCTCCTTCTTTGCCCGATGGCCTCCAAGATGGCCCCAAGAGACCTCCCAAACTCTCACAAAGAGCCCCGAGAGGGTTTCAAGACTCCCAAAGGAGCCCCAAGAGCCCCAAGAGAGCCCCAGGATTCCCTGAGATCCCAAGAGAACCCCAAGATCGCACGGCAACGCCAGGATGAGGAGGAGGAGGAGGAGGACGAAGAGAAGGAGCAACGAGGACGAGGAGAAGGAGAGGAGGATGGAAGAACGAAGCCAAATAGAGGGAGAAGGAAGAGAAAACACCCTACGGTCAGCGCTCCTTTTTCGAGCGGCTGCTTTTGGATGGGCTGGTGGGGACTCGCGAAACGTAAACAATTCTGCATCATCACCAGCCGAAGAAACTGTATCAAGCTATTACACATCCGGTGCCGATTTGTTGATTTTATCCGGCTCTCATGGCCTCCACACCGGGGGCTACCAGACGACGACCTGCTCTGCGACTGGCTCATCGCTGGCACCGCTCGGCCTCTACCCTGTGGGTGGCCCGCACACGTAAAAACAATTCTTTCCAGCTCGGGGCCACCATAATAGATACCCCTGTGGGTGGCCTGGACACGTGAAAACACGTGGTTCCAGCTCGGGACCACCATGTTAGATACCTCACTGGGTAGCCTGGAAATGTAAAAATACCTGGCCCACACTCGGGACCACCATCTTAGATACCCCACTGGGCGGCCCGCACACGTGAAAACATGCGGTTCCATCTGAGGACAGCCATGTTAGATACACCCATGGGCGACCTGGGCGTGTGGAAACAAGCATTTCGCCTGAGACATCCTCTGAATTCTGGCCCCAGGAGAGGAAAGATCTATAACACAAAACAAGCGTTTCGCTCGAGACATCCTCAACTAATTCTCCAAAACAAGCGTTTCGCTCGAGACATCCGCAACACATGAAAGTGTATAGTTGACCATGTGTTTCACCGATAAGAATTTCAAACACCAGCGTTTCGCTCGGGACATCCTCACAATTCAATGATGCCGGCCCTACGCGACCAAAATACTCCCAAAAAGCCATCGAGAGGCAAGAGGCGTTTTGTCCACGACCAAGGTTGGCTCCAACACCTCCCCAAGAAGCCATCGAGCGTCCCCTGCCCCTCCTCATCCTCATCTTCCCCTCTGCATCCTCGCTCTCCTGTTCCTCCCTCTTCTCCTCACCCTCCTCCTTCTCCTCCTCCTCCTCCTTCTCGCCCGCCACAAACACACCAACATATAGTACCAGAGATACCATGTGGGCCGACTCAACGGGCCAGAAGAATCTTCAGATCTCTGGTGACTGGCCCACAAAACACCCCCCGGACGACGCCAAGAGCTCCAGCATGATCGACCCACGAAAACGGAAAGGAATATAGAAATGTGAGGCATGGCAACGTTTTCAAGACACCTGATTGGGCGTCGACGGGCAATTGCAATGCTGAGCGTATCGATCTTAATGCACTGTGCCAAGGGCTGTGCTATGCCACGCCGTGCTGAACTGCGATGTGTCATGCCGCGATTGTGCTCTATAGCGTTGTGGATCGAGTCCTCCTTTGCATCCGAGTCCTGACCGAACTGATCTGGATCCTAAGCTCGAGCTGCCTGAGCGCATGGTAGCTGCCCCAGGGCTAGTTGAAGTGGAAGCGTGTGGGGCGTTCAATCAACTCGACCTCAAAATCCGATCCCGCTCCGAAAGGGAACGACACGACACGGGGCACAGGCTCACGGACGCGCCACAGGATGTGCCAGGGGCGCAATAGGGGGGATGCGCCAGGGGGCGTATCAGGGGACGTATCAGGTGACGTGCCAGGGACGTGTCAAGGACCTGCCACGGGACGTGCCAAGGCACGTGCCATGGTGCTCCCAGAGGACGTCATGCCAATGCCAAGGGACGTTGCAAAGGGCGCGCCACGGAACGGGCAGGGGAAACGCCTGGGGACGAGCCAGGACACGCGACGGAGGAACACCCCACGGACGGGAGGGGTTGAACTGCGATGCGCTCTACTATGGCAAGCGTTTCGCTCGGGAATTTCTTCATCTATCCTCATGTTAGGACTCCGCCTGGGCGACCTGGACACGTGAAAACAAGCGTCTCCCTCGAGACAATCTCAACACATCCTCATGCTAGGCATCCGCCTGGGCGACCTGGACGCATGAAAACAAGCGTCTCGCTCTTGAAATCCTCAACATGTCCTCATGCTGGACATCTGCCTGGGCGACCTGGGCAAGTGAAAACAGACGTTTCGCTTGAGACGTTCCCGACACCTCTTCATGCTAGACATCCGCCTAGGCGACCTGGACACGTGAACACAAGCACCTCGCTCAAGACAGCCTCATCAAATCCTCATGCTAGACATCTGCCTGGATCGACCTGGACGCGTCAAAACAAGCGTCTCGCTCGAGACATCCTCAACACATCATCATGCTAGACATCTGCCTGGGCGACCTGGACGCGTGAAACCAAGCCTCTCGCTCGAGACATCCTCAAGACCTGGACACGAACAGACGGAACTGGTTATCGATCGACCCACGAACACGGAAAAGGACTATAGACATGTGAGGCATGGCAATGTTTTCAAAACACCTGATTGGGCGACGGGCAATTGTAATGCTGAGTGTATAGATCTTTCTGTACCGTGCCAAGGGCTGCTGTGCTGCGCCGTGCTGAATTGCGATGTGTCATTCCCCGCGATTGTGCTCTATAGCGTTGTGGTCCTCCTTTGCATCCGAGTCCTGACCGAACTGACCTGGATCTTAGGCTCGAGCTGCCTGAGCGCATGGTAGCTGCCCCAGGGCTAGTTGAAGTGGAAGCGTGTGGGGCGTTCAATCGACTCGACCTCAAAATCCGATCCAGCTCCGAAAGGGAAAGACACGATGCGGGTCACAGGCTCACGGACGCGCCACAGGATGTGCCAGGGGCGCAATAGGGGGGATGCGCCAGGGGGCGTATCAGGGGACGTATCAGGTGACGTGCCAGGGACGTGTCAAGGACCTGCCACGGGACGTGCCAAGGCGCGTGCCATGGTGCTCCCAGAGGACGTCATGCCAATGCCAAGGGACGTTGCAAAGGGCGCGCCACGGAACGGGCAGGGGAACAGCCTGGGGACGAGCCAGGAAACGCACCAGAGGACGCGCCAGGGAACGTGCCACGCCGAGTGGCGTGCTAGGGGACGTGCCAGGGCACGTCACGCTAGAACCTCGCAAGGGACGCGCCAGGGGACGCGCCAGCGCGGCAAGGAACGCCCCACGGACGGGCGGGGTTGGACTGCGACGCACTCTACTGCGACAAGCGCCATCCTCAATCCATCCTCATGTTAGGGATCCGCCCGGGCGATCTGGACACGTGAAAACAAGAGTCTCGCTCGAGACGATATCAACACCTCATCATGCTAGACATCTGCCTGGGCAACCTGGATGCGTGAAACCAAGCGACTACCTCGAGACATCTGGCCCGAATCATCATGTCAGACATCCGCCTGGACGACCTGGACACGTGAAAACAAGCGTTTCGCTCAACATCCTCAACTCAACACAACCTCATGCTAGACATCCGCCTGGGCGACCTGGACACGTGAAAACAAACTTTTCGCTCGAGACGTTCTCGACACGTCCTCATGCTAGACATCCGCCTGGGCGACCTGGGCACGTGAAAACAATCGTCTCGCTCTTGAAATCCTCAACACATCTTCATGTTAGACATCCGCCTGGGCGACCTGGGCAAGTGAAAACAAGCGTTTCGTTCGAGACGTTCTCGACACCTCCTCGTGCTAGACGTCCGCCTGGGCGACCTGGGCACGTGAACACAAGCGACTCGCTCGAGACAGCCTCAACCAATCCTCATGCCAAGCATCTGCCTGGGCGACCTGAACGCGTCAACACAATTGTCTCGCTCGAGACATCCTCAACACATCCTCATGTTAGACATCTGCCTGGGCTACCTGGACGCGTGAAGCCGAATCTCTGGCTCGAGATCTCATCAAAACCAGGGCGCGTGAACACAAACATTTCACGTGAGACATCCTCTGAATTCTGGTCCCCAAGAAAAGAACGATCTATAACACAAATCAAACGCTTCGCTCGAGACATCATCAACAACGTTTGCACAACAAGCGTTTCGCTCGAGACATCTGCAACAAACGGGTACGTGTGCTTCACCCTGTGTTTTATCGATCGGAATTTCAAGCAGCAGGGCTTGTTTCGCTCGGACATCCTCAACTTTTTAATTCGCTGGCCCTACGCGACCTCGTTATTCATCGCAGAATAGTCGCCAACCCTGCGCAATTCGGGACCAGGGGTTCAACCAACTAGAAAGAACCGTGGGCCCACGCCATCTCGGGGAAAACACAACGCAAAACATCCTGACCGATTCTAGCTATCTCGTGCTTTCCTTTCCGCCTGTGTTGGAGCATACCCCTCGTCGTCGTCGTCGTCGTCCCTCATGGCTCCAAAAGGCGGATGTGCGATAATGGAACCGTGAGTAGGCGACGTGGCATCGCGGAGCGGGCGACTCCACGAGGGCACCCGGGAAGCGCGGCGGAGAAAGGATCCCCCTCCTTTCCCTCCGCCTCCTCCTCCTCCTGCTCCTCCTCCTCCTCCTCCGCCTGACTCCTCCTCCTCCTCCTCCTCCTCCTTCTCTTCCTCCTGTCGCCGCCCTCCAGGCCCGATCAGAGAGCACGATTGGGCTTGGAAGCACAGCAGATGGTTCTGCCGCATATGCTTGACATTTTCCAGAGGAGTCAACAAGCCGGCACCGACAGTGAGCCCGTGCAGAGGCCACAATGAAGCTTTCACCCAGCTGGTGCAAAATCCTCGGAAACACATTCTGCACGTCTCCAATTATGCACTTGGGGTGGTATTCATTTGCAGCCGGTGCGGTGCTTACTCTGAGTCAGGGAACCTCCGTAACTTGAAATCCAAGTGTAATTTGAGGTTTCTTTCGCACGGCGCCAGGGACTCTTGGCAGAGGTTTTCCCGGCGGCAACACCCCAACTGCAAGAGGGGTCCTGCCCAGCGCTTGGAAGAATATTTGCCCGTATCGGCATTGTTTCAGCCGTAACTCACTTCCCCCCTCTCGCCCTCCGATTGCGCAGGCGTTAGGCGCCTAGGCAGCGCCACTGCCGCTGTCTTGTGCCTAGTTTTGTCGTCGCCGTCTGCCTCGCTGACGCCACTGGACTGTTGCTACACAGCTCGCCGCTAGTAAAATGCTCTCTCTTTGTTGTCGTCAATCGCTGCTGTCCCCACCGCACGCCGAGGCGATGATGCGGGGCACAGGGAAACGGACAACTGAGGACCCCCCCAAGGAAACGGACAACTGGGGAACCGACTCGTCCTCAATGACTCGCCAAGCTCATCGTCCCCGAAACCCGAAGGGGTTTTGAAGGTCGGAGATGCCCCTCGCCGTGAGCTTTCTGGGGGTCGCACCCGATACGAAACTCTCGAAGTTCGTATCCTCCCAGTCTTGGGCAGAGGGCCTACGTGAGGCGCGCCGGCCTCAGCAGGCATGGTCCCAGGATGCGTTCTGGGCCAGCTTGTTCACTCCGCCGCATCGTCCATGCCAGCAGGAGGTGAGGAAAACATCGCCTCTCAGATGGTTATGCGGCCGCGGGTCGAATCGTATTCTTCGGCGCGCGATCCCCTTGCCTGCCGTCGCGTCGCGTTGTGTAACCGTAGGGGTACGCAGCTCAGAGGTGGCGTGAGGACACGTTGGCCACATATTATCTCAGCCACCTACTCCCTTGTTGCACCCTGCCGCACGCGCACGCACTGGCATACAGCGCTGTTTACTCTGAGTCTCATTACCTTGGCGTCTTCACTCCGCCGCATCGTCCATGCCGGCAGGAGGTGAGGTAACCATTGCCTCTCAGCTTGCCGTCGCGTCGCGTCGTGTAACCGTTGGGGTACGCAGCACAATGGTGGCGTGGGTTGACGTTGTCCACTTATTATATCAGCCACCTACTCCCTTGTTGCATCCCGCCGCACGCGCACGCACTGGCATTCAGCGCTGTATACTCTGAGCCTCATTACCTTGGCGGCCTCGCTCCGCCGCATCGTTCATGCAGTCAGGAGGTGTGGAATCCATCACCCCTCATTCACACTCACCTCCAGCGTGTGCTGATACGCTCCGATTGCTCTGGCGCACAAGCCGAGTAAGGACGAGCCACGGTCTTCACAACGGAGGTTGCCGATGAAAGGTATGCTACCTCTCATACCGCGTGCCTACCACGGTCCTTGTACCTGGGGGCACGGTAACAAGGGTGGGTGAGCCCCAGAGCCCCATCCGTCCTCATAGGGTTATGCCTACCCTCAAGGGCATCAGCAATACACTACAGTCCTTCTCCTCCTCCTCGTCCTCCTCCTCCCTCCTCCTTCCACCTCCCGCTCCCTTCCTTCCCGGGGGTTCTCGCGGACGTCTTCAAAACCTGCGGATGCTCTCTCCGAGACCGCTTGAACCGCCTCACGGCGCACTCCTCGGCCGTGTGGGCCTCTTCCTGGCGCCCTCTGTCGCCCGTTTCGGGCACCTCCCGGGAGCCCCCGGGGGCCCCTTTGAAAACCCCAAGCAAACCCGAATAGTTTTCCCCCCCTCCCGTTTCCATCGTTCACCCCAATCCTGTGGATGAGAGCTCCTGCGCAACATGGCCCCCAATAGCCCCCCCAGAGCTCCCCAGAGGGCCCTCAAAATCCCCCGACATGGCCGCAAGAAGAGCCCCAGACGCCCCAACAGAGCTCCGACAAACCCAAACTCCGTTTTCCAAACAGCCGCGGGAGGGCTCCACCCCCCCACGCGCCCCAACAGAGCCCCAACAAACCCAACTTTCCTCCAAGAGGCCTCAACGCTGCTTCCAACAGGCCGCCGTGAAACCTCCCGTTACATCCCAGCGGCCATCGTCATGATCAGAATCATCGTCGTCACCATGATAACCACCATCACCACCTTCATCATTGGCATCATCAGCATCCTGGTCGTCATCATCATCATCATCATCATCATCATCATCATCATCATCATCATCATCATCATCATCATCATCATCATCATCATCATCATCATCATCATCACCACTCGAATCACCGTCCTCATCCTCGTCTTCGATCTCAGATTCATCGTCGTTATCATGTTGTTCATCCCTCTCGAATGCGCCCTCCGGTGTCCCCTCGAACGAGCTGCCGAGCGTGCAAGACTGGCACGGTGGCGGGACTTGCCGCAGGCAGCTCAATCCGTCGCCCCCTGTCGATTCATCACAGGGGTGCCTGGCGGCGCCGAATCCGATCGGTTTTGGTTTTGGTTCTTTTTCCGGCGCGTCCCGCCGGGGTCCCGGGAGATTGCCGAAAACCCGGTTGCAAAGGTTTTTCCTGCTCCAGACGGCTCCAAGACGGCCCAAGATGGTCTCCAAGATGCATCCAAGGCGGCCAAGATGGCTTCCAAGACGGCTAAGAGGGCTCCAAGATGCCTCCAAGACGAGCCAAGATGCACTCAACACGGCCTAAGATAGCCTCAACATGGCCCCAAACGGCCCAAGAGGCATCCAATACGGCCCAAGAGGCCTCCAAGAGGTCCTCCAGGAAGGCCCGGAGAGGCCAAAATCATGGATTTCCCTTAGGTTGTTTTAAGGATTTTGGGATGTGCGCCTCTTCGGCTTTCCGACGGCCCAAGACGGCCCAAGAGGTCCCCAAGATCGGCGCAACATCGTCCCAGAGGCCTCCAAGATGGCCCCACGACGGCCCAAGAGGCCCCCAAGGCGGCCCCAAGAGGGCCTCAAGACGGCCCAAGAGGCCTCCAAGACGCCCAGGATGGCCTCCAAGACGGCCCTGGAGCACCCCAAGAGGGCCCCAAGTCAGACCCGAGAGGCCCCCCAAACGGCTTCCGACGGCTTCAGACGGGCCAGGAGCGCACCAAGATGGCCGAAATTGGCTCGAAGCTGGCCCAAGACGGCCCAAGAGGCCTCCAAGAGGGCCTCCAGGAAGGCCAGAAAAGGACAAAAACACTGATTTTCCTCAGGTGTTCGAAGGATTTGGACGTTTGCTTCGTTTCGGCCTTCCGACGGCCCGATACGGCCCATAAGCCCCCAAAGATCGCCCAGAGATCGCCCAAGAAGCCTCCAAGATGGCCCCACGACGGCCCAAGAGGCCCCCAAGACGGCCCCAAGAGGCTCCCAAGACGACCCAGGAGGTTTTTAAGACGCCCAGGATGGCCTCCAAGACGGCCCTGGAGCATTCCAAGAAGGCCCCAAGAGGCCCCCCAAACGGCTTCAGAAAGGCCCGAAAAGGCCCAAATCATTGATTTCCCAGGAATGTTTGAAGGATTGTGGCATTTGCTTTTTGTTCGGCCTTCCGACGGCCCGAGACGGCCCAGGTGCCCCCAAAGATCGCCCAAGAGGCCCAAGACGGCCCCAAGAGGCCCCCAAGACGGCCGAAGAGGCCTCCAAGATGCTCAAGATGGCCTCTAAGACGGCCCAAGAGCCCTTCAAGACGTCCTCCAAGAAGGCCCAAAAGGGTCAAAATGGCCTCCAGGCGGCCAAGATGACTTTCAAGATGCCCACGTGTTCCCCGAAGGCTTTCCAAACCGATTCGTGGAACACATGGTCCGATAGCTTGGCAGATCTGGCCTCAACGTTCGGCCACATAGGCGCTTCCAAAAAAGGCAGGGGGCGGCGGTGATTCGCCTTAGGCGTCTTCGATAAACACCGCACGGGGTCCCGGATTTCGGATTTCAGCGGGCTTGCGCCTAGGAAAAGAGCAGGAAGGCAGAGGACGCTGGCCGCGCGGGGTGAGGCGAGCGAACAACGACGGCGGCGGGAGACGGGACACGCGCCTGGAGACCAGCTTGGCAAGCGCGCGCACCGACGCAGAAAGACGACACAACTGCAAAAGCAGTGACCGCGAGGATGCAGCAGCTAGCGCGAAGACAAACAAAAGAGAAAATACGAAGAGCACGAGCCGGGGATAGGTCAAGTTCTTCGCCTCGTTTTGGCCTCTCCTGGGCTGCAGATCTGAGGACGCAAAGGCCCCGAAGACACCCCATGCAAACCCCACGAATGCCACCGACACACCCTGAGGAGGGCCACAACATATTCCGCCCAGAACCCCCCCAGACCTCCCAAGAGACACACATGAAGTTCACAAATAAGCCTCTCCTTCAACGTGCCGTCGCCGAAGCATTGGGGCCCCAGAAACGCCTGACTCCCTCACAACAGTGTGGCTGTACATGTGGGACAAGATTTGCGGGTGTACCCAGCCGTCACGACAACTGAAACTGAGAGGGAGCCCGACTCCAACCGCAGAACAAATCAACTAGTCAGTCTGCCACGAGATCCACGATCCGAATGGGTGGGGCGGCGGTGTCTGCCCCCTTCAGGGGCGCTAATTTACATAAGGAGGGGGGGGAGGAGGGACTGGCTTCTCGAACTAGGAGGAGGAGGAGGATGATGATGATCATCATGAGGAGGAGGAGGAGGAGGAGGAGGAGGAGGAGGAGGAGGAGGAGGAACTGACTTCTCCAACAAGGAGGAGGACGAGGAGAAGGAGGAGGAGGAGAAGGAGGAGGAGGAGGAGCAGGAGCAGGAACAGGAGCAAGTGGAGGCGGCGGACGAGCTGACTCATCCGCTGCTCCCCGCCCCCTCCGACGATCATGGTGATTCCCCGGCGGATGCCCATGCCGACCAGCTCGCCCCTGTTGGGCACCTGAGGACCGCCGCGGTCGGGCGGGGGACCGTGGAGGGGGCCTAAAAAGGGGGGGCGAGGTGAAGTGAGGGCCCTCTGGGGTCCCTTTTGGAGCTGGCAGGGCCTTGGGGCCCCTGCTGGGCCCTTGGGGCCCTTGAAAGGGAATGGCCCTTCGGATCCTGAAGGGCCCCATTCGGGGCCCGTTCCTTCACCCTCCCAAGTTAGGCCACCGAGAGAAACCGCACGCGTCCCGGCCCGCCCCCTCCCTCGAGCGCTGTGCGCGAGGTATCGTTAGGTCGGGCATGTCCCCCCACAGGCGGATTTTGGGAGAAGGAATTAAACATACTTTTAAACAAATACCCAAACAAACAATAGCAACAAAAACAAAATGCCCAACAAATCGTCCCCAGACCTTTTTTGGACTATTTTTGAATATTCCTTCTGTAGAGGGACATGCCCGACTTACAGGTCATTGGGGGGCCTGGAGAGGAAGGAGGGGATCGGCGGAGGTGGGCTTGCGCGAGAGCGCACGAGCAGAAACAGGGGAGGCAGAGGGGCGAGGGATGGGGGGGAGGGAGGGATGGGGAGAGGGAGGAACGACGGGGTCGGGTCCATCCCCCGTTCTGCCTTCCCCCCCCCGACCTCGGGGATGAGAGGCCCCGAGAGGCCCCCCAGAGGGGCTTCTGAGGGGGAGCTCGCAGGAGTTACCGGGGCCCACCCCCGAAAGATGCCCTCCTGGGGCCACCCGACACGACTCCGAAGACCCTGGAGAGAGGCCCTCAAGAAACCCCCGAAGAAGTCCCAAGAGGTCCGAAGGGGGCCCCAAGATGTTTCAAGAGGGCTCCGAGCATTCCCAAACCGGCCCCACGAGGTCCCCGATCTAGTCCCGAGAGGCCCCCAGGAAGATGCGCGAAAGCCTGACCAAAGAAGTCAAGGCCCCGTAAGCGGGGACTGCGATAAACCAGGACAGTGGCGCGCCCAGGGACACTTCGCTCACTCCAGGTGGAGTTTTCAAAATCCTGGTCAGCAATGTCTTGGTTTAGGAGGCCCGGAACATGATCGACCCACGAATCCGGAAAGGGATTGAGAACTGCGAGGCTTGGAACCGTTTCCACGGACCTCAAACTGGGGGACATGCCAGAAGGGGACGCGTCGAGGAGCGTCCCAAGGGGCGCGCCGGGGGACGTGCCAGGGGACGTGCCATGGGGACGCACCACGGGACGTGCCAAGGGGATGCGCTTCGGAACGCGCCAGTGGACGTGCCACGGGACGTGCCAGGGGCGCTGCGCGACGTGCCAGGGGGACTCGCCGTGGGACGCGCCACTCAACGTGCCAGGGAACGTGCCAAGGGACGCGCCAGGGGACGCGCCAGGGAACGCGTCAGGGAGCGTGCCACGGG
>CAUYUJ010000240.1:77500-116458 GCA_963575745.1 Prorocentrum cordatum | reverse complement strand
AGAGAGAGACGGGGAGAGAGAGAGAGAGAGAAAGCAAACAAACAACACAATAAAAGAAACACTGAGCAGGAAGGAACAGGAGGCAGCAGGAGCGGTAGGGAGGAAGCTCAGTCGCGCTTCTCTTGGGGGTGCCGCTCCCTCGTGCGTGCCGATGCCGCTGGTGCGGCGCGCGCCTGCGACCTCCCTCGGGCCTGGAGGGGGCGAGCGCGCGAGCACTGAAGGGGCAGCGATCGGCCGGCGCGCTCCAGTCAGGAGGGGGAAAACACACAGGCACAATGAATCGTCGATCCTGAAGAAAATTTTGGAACATATGGGAAGTGGGGGGAAGACAAAAACCCAGAAAATACGGGGCGCCATGTTATTTGTGTGTATTTATTTGTGTGTCCTTGGGCCCCTTGATCCAGCTCAGTGGAGATCTATGCCAAGAAGCACCCTGCCTGCCTCCAGGGTGCCCTGGGCGTCTCGGGTGTCGACGGTGTTGCGATGGAAGGCGTGACGCTCCCACCGCAAAAGTCAGCGGACCTCGAGGGTTGGGGTTCTGGGGTCTCAAGGGTTGGGTTTCTCGTGGGAGGTGTCTTGTGCATGGGCCCCCACTGTACCCCTGGCCTGGAGGCAGAGTCGCACCAGCTGGGCTGGCAGGCCCTGCTGCTCCAGCTCGGCGCCGCAGCTCTCGGCCACGCGCAGAGGAGAGCAGGGGGAGGGGACGAAGGCTTCTTCGAAGGAGGTTGCTTCTGAGAAGGCTTAGAAGGAGCGGGCCTGATCTACACCCAGACATGATCGCGTCGTCAAACAAATCAGAGCGGCAAGTTTTGCGCTATTTTCTGCCCTTGGGGGCCCTCGCTGGTCCCGGGGACCGTAACCAAAACGACTCCGGATGAAAAGCCCGCCCCAGGGAAAGGGTCTGGACTTCGGGGACGCGGCACTGAAAACACCAGGGCGCCGCATGTCTGGATAGATGTAAGGCCCGCGCCTTCTATGAAGCAGCCTCCATCTAAGACGCCTCCCCCTCTCCCCCTACCCCGTTGCACGGGGCACCAAAGCTCGAAGTGCGCGAGCCGCGACGCCTCCTCAGCGAAGCGCACCTCGCCCTCGACGAGGCTTTCGGAGACCTGGTAGGCTGCCTTGAGCTCCTCCCGCTCCTGCTGCACCTCCTGATGCTGCTCCTTCTGGTGCTGGGCCTCACTGCAGAAGCGCGCTTCCGCCTCCCTGCTTCCCTCACCCCTCATCTGACCAGGCCCTCCGCGACTTGCTTTTTGTTGTGTAATGCTACCCTGGACCCCCTGCGCCATGCGCGGCGCCACCTCCTGGACGGCCGCCCGGGCCTTCTGCGTCTGCATGGCTCCAGGCTCCTTTTGTGGGCTCCTGGTGCAGTGCAACCTGGCATTCGCCCAAACCTCCTGCCACTCCCAGGAGGAGCAGGAGGAGGAGGAGGAGGAGCAGCAGGAGGAGAAGGAGGAGGAGGAGGAGGAGGAGGAGTTGGTCTCGTACTCCGCCTGGACGTCCTGCACACACGGCTCCTCGCCACGCAGGCCTCGAGCCGCGGCGCGTCGACTGCCACACCCTGGGCAGCCCGCCAGGCGGCGGTGGCGCCTACCGCGCCCGATGGCCGCGCGCCGGCAGGCTGTCGGCCCTCGCGAGGTCGCGCGCGGGAGTGTGCAGCGAGCCGAGCTGCCGGGACGGCCTCCCCCACTGCACTGAGGTGGCCTCCGATGGCACGTGCCCCATCCTCGTCCTCGTCTCAGTCATCGTCCTCCTCCCTCGTCCTGAGCCTTCTCCCCCTGCTCCCCCACGCGTTCCCCGAAGGCTTTCCAAACCGACTCGGTGAACACCTGGCCCGATAGCAGTGCAGCATCAGCAAGCTGCCCGCGGGTCCATAGGCCCTCAGAGAAACCGTCGACGCGCCGGACGGGCAGCCGCCGCAGCCGGCCGAGGGCCTCCACGGACACAAGGCCCAAGAGGGGGGCAGCGCGCGACCGAGGAGGAGACCGCGCGCTGCCGCGCCGCCAGGCCCAGCGTAATTGAGCGGCGGCCAGAGCGCTTGCCGCAGGCAGTAGAAGGGGCCCGCGGGGAAAGCAGTTGTCGTTCTGCGCGGGCGAGCTGAGTGGGCGTCGTCGCTCGCGCCAGCGCTTCTGTGTCAGTTGCGGAAGCCTGCGCGTGCCGTGGACGCATTGCCAGTGAGTTGTCCGCGTGGGTCTCGCGTTTATTCTTGGCGGCCCGTAGGCGCAGAAACCGCACGAGCGTCTGTGCCCTTGGCCGGCATCACAACTAAATAGAACCTGCATTTGGCAGGGCAGCCAGCAGCCGAGGAGGAGACTGCTAGGCACCACACCTCCGGGCCTCCGTCAAAGCAAGGGCGTGGCCCCACGTCGCATGAGTGGTGGCCGGTACACCAGCCGCGGTCAGTGGAAGGGGCACGCCCCCGATGGCACCACCGAGTGGCCAGTGTGTCATGAGGGTAGTCCTCAGCGCCTTGCAGCGCTCGGCCAACGCCGAAGCGCGAGAGTGACCGTGTAGGGCAGGAGCTTCCCTGAGCTTACTCCGTGCCAGCGACTGCGCGCTCGCCGCCGCCCAAACGTCGCGCTGCCAATGGCCACTGGCGCGCCGACGCGCGCCGCCGGCGCGCCGTGGGGGAGGGCCTCCCGGAGCAGGCTCGCTTGAGCCAAAATGGCCACGGGAAGGGAGGAGGAGGAGGAGAAGGAGAAGCAGGAGGAGCAGGAGGAGGAGAAGGAGGAGGAAGAGGAGGAGGAGGAGGGGGAAGGGGAGGGGGAAGGGTCCGTAGCCAGTTTGGATCAAGCCGCAACACCACCAACGGCTTGGCTCTATGTACAACATCATGGCGCCGGATTCTGGGTGTTTGGTGGCTGCGGGGCTCGCCCTGGGTGTGTGGCGAGAGTATGCTGAAAGTGCGGTTATTGCACGGAGACCGCGGCGTGCGCGTTCCATCGAGTCTGCAGACAGTATCGTCGAGAGGCTTACGCAGGAGAATGTGTCTCTGCAGGAGCAGCTCGAGAAGCTTCAGGCGGTCGTCGGGGACGACTTCGAGCTCTCGGCACGGCTCAGGCTCGCGGCACCCGTGCTCGCAGCGGCGATTGCGGGCAGGCTGCCGAGCAAGCTGCAGGTGGCGGGGCGCAACACGGCATCCTATTGTTTCGTCAAGGCTGAAGTTTTGGAGTGTGCGCCCCAGTCCGAGCCGAATTCCACCCAGCGGCAATCGAAGGCTCAGGCGATGGCCCCTGGTCCTGCATTGCTGCCCATGCCGTCAATTAGTGCGCCCTGGGCTGTGGACCTCGAGCGGGCCATGGCGGAGGCTGCGGTGGAGCGACACCTTGCCCCCGATGCTCTACGTCGCGATGCTGCTGAGTTTTTTCCTGGGGAGGGTCGCTGGTTCCCGATTAAAGGAAGCTCAACCGCGATGGGCCACCGTTGTGCTTGCGGTTCGGTGGCTTTTCCTCGGTGCCCATCGACGCGACCAGCTTCGTGAAGTACCCGATGCCGAAGAGCAGGAAATTGGTGGCGCCGCCTGCCGCCGGGGCTCCAACGCCCGATGCTGCAGGTACGGGCGCCAAGCTTCCCTCCGATGGGGTGCCTCCCCACGGAGGACGGTTCTGAGGGTGAGCAGGCGAGAGATCGGGCCCCTGTGTGGGATGACTGCCCTACTGGTGGGGCTGCTGCGGCCGCGTGGGACGTCTGCATCAGCGAGGGCATGGAGGAGCTGCAGCTGTGGCCGTCCTCGGCAGCTTCCTCCTCTCCATTCGTCCGCCGTCGTGAGCGTACCACGGAGCTGGAGGAGTGGAAGGCGTCGGCGGCGCAGTACAAAGATCGCCAATTCGTTCCACAACGCAAGAATATTGGCCTCTTCGGACGGGAAGTTCTCGGGGCCAAGGACTGGGGTGCCTCAGATGTTGCTGCCAGTGAGTGCAAACAATATTAGCTCTGTGTTGTTCTCTTGGCTGTCTTTCGCATTCGATATAAGATCTCAGCGAGCGTGGCCTGATTGTTTGTTCACTTGCTGCAGTGGTTGTCCTCCTTTGTGTGCGTTGTGCTTCTTCGCATGCAGGTATCACGTTATCGCTGTCCTCGTTATTACACATTGTGTGTTTATTGTGTTCTCCATACCCTCTTGTGCATAAGGGCGGCTTCCCCCTCTTGCAGCAGAGGTAGACCAGCCGAGTGGTCAGGCTGTGTAATTTTTCCTTGAACTCATAGACTGCCTCAGGCGCTGTGGGATGTGCGATGATGAAGACGATGGGGAGGGGGAAGGGTAGGGGGTGGGGAGAACCGCTGCCTGTCTGGGGCAACCATCCCCGCCAAGCCCCGCCAAAAGGGACAGGGTGATCCCAGGAGGGCGGATGGACTTGCGGAGCGCCCGGCCGCCTCGCGCCATGGCGGCCGTGGAGCCCGCGCCCGTGCACGAGCGCAGCAGGCACCGCCACGTGAGCAGCATGAGCAACGAGGTCCTTACCGGCTCTCGGGAGCCGAGACCCATCCCGGCAGCCATCGCCCGGTCGGCGGGCTCCGCCGCGCGCAAAGAATCTGCAAAAGGTGAATAACCAGACGGATTGGTTCTCGAGGTGGAAAAGCCCATGTGGATTTCACCCTGAGCCCTCCACCCTAAGAAAATGTTCAGACGACAGCCCACTCCAGACCACCACCGCCGGCGGCAGCACCTCCAGGAGGCGCCAGCCTCCGCAGCGCGGCTACCCCACGCATGCACAGACGCCAGCGCCGTCAACGCGGCACTGGTGGGCCGGCGCCCGCCAGGGCAAGAGGGCGAGGGCATTTCGGGAGGGCAGAGGGGAGAGGGGAAAGGGGCAAGCTAGGTGCGCTCGCATCATATCTGACATCGTACCCCTCCCTCCCATCCTTTACCATGGCCCAGATCTCGTTGTTATTCGCACATTCGGATGTCGTGTGTGCATGGTGGTGAAGATCAACGCGTAGCATGACACAGCATGTCGCGGCGACGCCCCAAACTGGGAGGGGAGAGGGGAAAGGGGAAAGGGGGAAAGGGAAAGGGCATGAGGGTGTTTTTGGAAGGGAGAATGGGGAAAAGGGGGTTACTTCGAGGGGGGAGGGAGTTGGGAGGAGCAGTCGACGGACCAGCGCCCACCTGAAGGACATCCCCGTGGCCAGAGTCGCCGCCGTCCTCTCCTCCTCTCTTCCCCCTCCCCCCGCTCTCCTCCAGGGGTGGTGCGTCGGCCTCTCTGGGCGTGGGGGGGTCCCTTGGCCCCTCCTCTCGCCTCGCTCCGGCGTGGTTGCTGCGTTTTTCAGTCCTTCCTCCGCTCCTCCTCCCTTCTTGTCTTCCCGTTGCGTTCCTCGTGTCGCCCCGTGGTCGGTTTCCTTCTGGGGTCCCCCCCCCTGATCCTCCGATGCGGCGGCCGCAGGCGGCCCGCGCTGATGCCCCCCCGCAGCCCGCGAAAGCCTTGCAGCGCCTGGGGGGGTCGAGGGTTTCAGGCTCCGACGAGCCAGAACAGCCCGCAGCTCTGAGCTCCGATGGGGGAGGGGGAGGGGGAGGGGGGAGGGAAAGAGTAGGAAGAAGAGGAGGAGGAGGAGGAGGAGGAGGAGGAAGAAAATAAGGAGGAGGAAGAAGAGGAGGAGGAGGAGGAGGACCAGCGCAAGCTCAAGACCCATCAACGATATTGAAATATGCCCTCCCTCCAAGCTCCCTCTATTTAGGCCTCTACAAGATTCCATTTTCACTGAGGGAAGTGCCCCGTTGGAAGAGAACCGCGCGAAAACTCAGAACTGGGTCAGAACACCATTTCTGGGACGGCAACGCCGCGAGTCACTGCTACTGTTGCGTCTTGACGATCCAGAATCGTGCCAGTACACCATTTCTTGGATTACAGCACCGCGAATCAACGTGATGGTGGCGCCCTGACATTCCCGCCTCGTGCCAAAACATTGTTTCTTGCACGTCCACCATGAGAACCCTTCCTTGCAATCGCTGGAAACTATTGAGGCGAACGTGCGCGGCGCTAAGGCGAGAAACACGGGTTCAAAAAGGAGCTGCCCTCCATCCGTGACACGTTTGCAGCCTTGTAAGACGAATGTGTGCAGCCTCGAGGCGAGAGCCACATTCCAGTAGAGACTCATACCAAGAAACACCCTGGTCGCCTCCAGGGTGCCCTGGGTTTCTTGGGTTTCGATGGTTTTGCTATGCAAAGCGTGACGCTCCCACACCAACAATCAATGGACGTCCTCTGGTCTCTGGGTTGGATTGCCTCCTCCCAGCCTCGTTCTGAGGCTGCGCGCCCCCCCTTTTCCTCCCCCTCAATGGTTAATTCAAGGATCCTTTTCCTCCGTTTCCTCCTTGTCCCTCCCTTTTCCTCGTTTTCCCCCCTTTTTCCTCCTTTTCCTTTTTCCTCCTTTTCCCTCTCGACCCGCGGATCGAAAAAGGTCTCAGGGTTGGGTCTCTTGTGGAGGGTTTCTTGTGGATCGGGCCCCTACTGTAAAAACGGGCCGCCCTCCATCCGGGAGCTGGTTGCAAACACCTTTGGGGGGCGATTGGTGTTCGGCGCCAACGCGAGGAGCACATGTTCGAAAGTGGCCCGCCCTCCTTCCGCAAAGCTCTTGCAGACCTCTTGGAAGGCGAATGCGCGCGGAAGTCAGGCGAGAGCCGCAGGATGAAGATGTCGCGCCCTCCATTCAGGAGGGGAAGAACACACACACACACACAGACACCATTAATCTGCGATTCCCAGGAGCATATGGGAAAATATGGGAAGTGGTGAGGAAGACGAAACACAGAAAATATGCGAAAATATAATAGAATCCTGGGATTTGTGTGTATTCATTTGTGTGTCCCTGGGCCCCTTCATCCATCCGTGAAGCGATTGCACACTTTCAGAAATCGACTCTGCTTGGCGCGAAAACGAAAGCCACACGTTGACAGCGGCCCGCCCTCCGTCCGTGAAGCTCTTGCAACTTTCAAGCCTCAGGACCACAGATGGCGAGGAAGTCTTAGGCGAAACGCCCGGCCCGCCCTTTCGACCGGCCTCGGTGTGCGACACGGAGGAACTGCTTATGAGGAAGAGGGATGGAGGAGGAGGGGGAGGGGGCGGGGAGGAGGACGGGGAGGGGGAGACGCAGGAGGAGGAGGAGAGGAGGAGGAGGAGGAGGAGGAGGAGGAGGAGGAAGGAGGAGGAGGAGGAGGGGAGGAGAGGTGGGGAAGGGGGGAGGGGCCCACTGCGGGGAGGTCCAGACCGAGAGAGCGGGCAGGAAAACAAAACCGAAAACAGAGGAGGGATGACGAGGAGGAGGGAAGAGGAGAGGGAGGAGGGGGAGAGGGAGGAGGGAGGGAGGGAGGAGGGAGGGAGGGAGGGAGGAGGGGAGGGAGGAGGAGGAGGAGGGAGGGGAGGGGAGGGTATAGGGGGGGTCGGGGAGGGGGCCGCGCGCTCCTTCCCCCCACTGCCCTGGGGGCGAGAGAGAGCCGTGCCGCCAGAGAATAGCCCGTCCCTCTTTCTCCTCCCCCCCCATGTACCTCCCCCTCCCTCCTTCCCTCCCTCCCCTCCTCCTCCCCTGCCCCTCCTCCTCCCCCTTCTCCTCCTTCCTTCCTCCTCCCTCTCCTCCTCCTCCCCCTCCTCCTCCTCCTCCTCCTCCTCCTCCGCCTCCTCCTCCTCTTCTTTCACTCGTGATCGTCCTCGCCCCTCTCTGTTCCTTCGCTTTCTCCCGGGGGCGCGGGTCCCTCTCTAGGGCTCCAGCTTGAGCCAGCAGACCCACGAGCCCCGAGACGCGTCCGAGGATGGATCCCTCCCCGGCCCTCCCATTCCTCCGCCCTCTTTCCATCGTGCCTTCCTCTCTTCTGCTCTTAAGTCGGGCCGTCCCCCTACAGGGGGATTTTCGACGAAAAATACCCCCAAAGTAATCAAACATTGTCCAAAAATAGCCCGGGGATTATTTTGGGGGTATTTTTGACCTTCTTGGGGTATTTTTGGGGTATTCTTTTTATATGTTTCGTCGAAAATCCCCCTGTAGGGGGACAGGCCCGACTTAAGCCTTCCTCTCTCCTGCGCCCTCCTTTTTCCTCCCGTCTCTCCCCCCCCCTCCCTCCCTTGAGATCCGACGAGATCCGGAGCCATCTCCAGGCCAATTCAACGCCATCCCGGACGATTTTGGAGCGTTCTGGGGCCCCTCCTGAGGCCGTCTTCGGCCGCCACTGGGCACGCTCTGTGAGAGCCCCCCATTGAGCCGTGGGTTTGTTCTGGAGTCCGCTTTGGCGCTGTGGTCGAGGCCTCTCCGAACCTGGTTTGCGCACTTCTTGGGACCGGTTTCGGCGCAACTCCTGGATCGATTCTGGAGCCCTCGTCGGCCATCCTCTGCTCGGGTGTCGCTAGAAGTGCCCCTGGCCCAAAGTGCACCCCAGGATTTCCAGGGAGGCCCCCACGGTGCCCAGAGAACCCCTCACGAGGCCCAGACGGCCCCAGGGGCTCCAGAGTGGAGCGAAAAGCTGGGGGCACCTTGGGCCAGGGCCACCTTTGGCAACCCCCGACAAGGGGCATCCTCAGGGCAAGTCTTAGAGCCCTGTCGAGCCCTCGCTGTGAGGCCCTCTCGAAGTCTCTGCGCGTGTTTCCTCGTATTCAAAATGGTGTGTTGGTGCAGGTTTCAGTTATCAGAGCCACGTTGCCCCCACGCTGAGCTCTCCGATTCGTCCGGTTGTTGTCCTCGTCCGGTCTTCGTCTTGGACGGCCGCGGCGCCCGACGCGTCCTCTAGAGCCGCCAGATCTCAGAGCTCTCCGATTCGTCCGATGTTGTCTTCGTCCTGGCGTCGCCTTGGACGGCCACGGCGCCCGTTGTGTCCTCCAGAGCCGCCGGATCTCAGAGCTCTCGGCTTTGTCCCCGTCCGATGTTGTCCCCGGCCTGTGGCATCGTCTTGGGAGGCCCGGTCGCCGCCGCGGGGCCCAACCTGGTGGCGCCGACGCTCGAGGTTGCGCAGGGAAGGATGTTGGGCAAACGATGGCACGGCGCCCTCGGTGGGCCCTCGTCCGTGCGCAGGTGCGGTGTGCCTTGTCTTGGAGGGGGGGACGGCACCTGGTGCATCTCAGAGGAGGCATCGGCATAGGCACCCATGCCGCTACCCTTCCCTCGGTTTCGCCTTTTGGGGCCTCCTGGGAGGCCCTCGTCGCCAAGGCTGGATTCGCATGGAAATTCTGGTCAGAACGCCTCCCCGGGAGAGGTCCGGGGATTAGCGGTATGATATGGATACTTTTGGGTTTCTCCAGATGCGGTGTATCCTGGGGGGAAGGGCATCTGACGCATCATGTTTGGGGGACTCCCGGCGGCCCTCCTTCTCCTCGCCTCTCGCCCGCCTGCGCCCCTGTGACTGAATTCGCAGCGGATGCGTCCCGCCAGTTGCCGTGCCGCTTCTTGGGCCCCACTCGCCGCAGCAGAGCGGCAAACATGTGTGTGCTGGGGCTCCCAGGAGCAGGAGGAGGAGGAGGAGGAGGATGCAATCTTTTGTTCTGGCCGATCAGCCCAAGTGGCCCCCAACCCCCTCTACCCTCCTCCCCCCTCCCTTCTCCGACTCCTTCCTCCGCTATCGGGAGCAGGAGGAGGAAGAGGAGGAGGAGGAGGAGGAGGAGGAGGAGGGGTTAGAGGATGCGATCTTTCGTTTCGGCCGGTCAGCCCAACTCGCCCCCAAACCCCCTTCAACCTCCTCCCCCTCTCTTCTCCGACTCCTCCCTCCCTACTCAGGAACAGGAGGAGGAGGAGGAAGAGGAGGAGGAAGAGGAGGAGGAGGGGTTTGAGGATGCGATCTTGCGCTTCGGCCGGTCAGCCCAAAGCGCCCCCAATCCTTACTCTGTATCTCTTGTTCTTATTATTAAACACCCCCAAACCCCCACCTAGCCGGCCGATAGCAAACCCGACGTCCTAACTGTAAAAAATCAATACAAAACTCAATGTTCCTCGCCAACATGTCGTCGAGTTGCGAAACGTGTAGCAGGAATAAGACATAATGAACATCGCTTGGGTAACCCTAATCGGGTGGTCGCGTCTTACCTATCAAAAACAATACAACGTCCACGGTTTTCTCGACAACATGGACTTTCTTGTCGTCGACGCTGCGAAAAGTGTAGCAGGAATTGGACGCGGCGCGCATCGCGCGCGGACGCCTGGCTTACCCTACGCGGGACACCCCGTCGTACCTGTCAAAAACCACAGCAGCGTCGACGTTTTTCTTGCCAACATGTACTTTCGCCTCGTCGGCGCTGCGAATCATGTAGCGGGAATGGGACGCCCCGCGAATTCCCAAGAGGAATTCTCCTCTTCCTCTTCAGTTTCTCCCTCCCTCTCTCCCTCCCCTCCTCCTCCTCCTCCTCCTCCTCCTCCTCCTCCTCCCCCTCCTCCATGCGCGGCAGGAGCGAAACGATTGGCGGTGCAACGCGCGTGACTGGAATGAGACGCGGCGCACTTCGCGCGCTGGACATTTTGTCGCCGACGATACAACATGGCAGGCCGGATCGGGGCGCGGCGTACATCGCGCGCGGTTTTGTTTCTCGTCGGCGTTGCTCAATACGCGGCAGGAATCGGACGCAGCTCATGTCGCGCGTTGAACGTCTAGCCGTCTACGATATAAGATGAGCGACAGGCGTCGGACGCGACGCACTTGCTTCTTATGTTGTGGGAGGGAGGGTTGGAGAGGACGGAGCCCTCTGGCTCGTTCAAGCTGGCTAACTTGATGATTAAACCCCCCCGCATCCCCACCTTGCCGGCCGATAGCACCCCCGCCGTCCTAACCGTCAAACAAGAATGCAAACTCAATACTTATTTCGCCAACATGTCGTCGACGCTGCGAAAAGTGTAGCAGGAATGGGACGGAAAAAACATCGCCCGGGTAACCCTAAGCGGGTGGTCGCGTCCTACCCATCAAAAAGTAATACAAAGTCAACGTTGTTCTCGATAACATGGACTTCCTTGTCGTCGGCGCTGCGGAAAATGTAGGACGAATAGGACGCAGCGCACATGGCGCGCGGACGCCTGGCCAACCTTACGCGGGACCCCTTGTCCTACCTGGCCAAAAAAAAAAGAAACATAGCTACCGCGACGTCTTTGTTGCCAACATGTAGTTTCTCGTCGTCGGCGTTGCGAAACGCGTAGCGGGAATGGGACGCGGCGTACATCGCGCGGGGACGCTTGCTAGTCAACGTGGATTCTCTTGTCGTCGACGCTGCGGCCCGTCGGGTTGAGAAACTGGGCGGGCGGCAAGTCATAATGCCACCGGCGCGCCCGTTTTTGTGTCCACGTAAGAGAGACTTTGGCAACATTGACCTTTGGTGCGCACAAATCAAACCAAAATCGACCCCTGGACCCCTCTGGCCGTGGCAAAGAGGGCCCCCCCCCGAGGGCCAAACAACAACGCACAAATATTGATTTTCATATGGTGTTTGAAGGATTGTGAGGTTAGCACCTACTTGTGTTGACAATGTTCCAACCCGGAAGATATATCGAAGAAGCCCTCAGGCGTATACCAGAAAGCTCCCACGACGCCCCGCGAATTCCCAAGAGGCGTTCTCTTCTTCCTCATCAGTTTCTCCTTCCCTCCCTCTCTCCCTCCCCTCCTCCTCCTCCTCCTCCTCTTCCTCCTCCTCCTCGTCCCCCTCGTCCATGCGCGGCAGGAGCGAAACGATTGGCGGTGCAACACGCGTGGCTGGAATGAGACGCGGTGCACTTCGCGCGCTGGACATGTTGCCGCCGACGATGCAGAATGGGAGGCTGGATCGGGGCGCGGCGTACATCGCGCGCGGTCTTGTTTCTCGTCGACGTTGCTCCATACGCGGCAGGAATCGGACGCAGCTCATGTCGCGCGCGGGGCGTCTAGCCGCCCACTGTATAAGATGAGCGACAGGCGTCGGACGCGACGCACTTGGTTCTTATGTTGTGGGAGGGCGTGTGGGAGTGGACGGAGTCCTCTGGCTCGTTCGAACTGGCTAACTTGACCCCCCTTTCACCCTCCTCCCCCCTCCGTTCTCCCCTTCCTCCCTCCCCTCTTTCTCTTCTGCCTCTCGTCCCGCCGCCCCTCCAACGGTTTGGTCACAGTTGGACGTCCTTGCACAGGAGAGGGGGGGTAGGGGGGCACGCCCCCGTGATCGATCAGCTGATCCGCCTGCTCTTCGGGTCCATCGGAGAAAACACGGAGGACAGATATGCATGACGGAGGAGGAGGAGAGGGAAAAAATGTGGAGTAGGAGGAGGAGGGGGGAGGAAGAATAAACAGGAAATTGTTGAGGAGTGCCAGACCAGGGGGCCAATACCAGGTAGTTCCGGCGCCAGAGCTGAACCCGTCATTATAGTTTGTTGAGTATATCCGAGATTATCTCCACTTCTGCTTCCAGACAGCGCGCATCTGCTTGGAGTGACGAAGGGAGAAACTCATTGTGCAGACGAGGAGGAGGGAGCTGTGGAAGCCAAAAAGACACCTCTTTTGCCGTCCGCCTGCGCAGGGGATGCATGCGAGGGCCCCAGTCTCAAGAACAGCAGGAGGAGGGCGGCGAGGAGGATGTGAATGAGCGAAGAGGAGCGGGTGGGGAAGGGTGGAAGGAGGGAGGGATGGTGTTAAGTATGCCCGAGGAGGGGTAAGAGGAAGAGGAGGAGGAGAAGGACGACGAGGAGGAGGAGGAGGAGGAGCAGGCTCGTGGCCCAAAGCGGCGGGGGCCCGAGTAGGCGTGGCACGAGCAAGTGGGGGCGGGGGGGGGGGGAAGGGCGAGCTCATTCACTCAGGGCTTGCGGAGAAGGAGGAGGGGATGGAGGGGGAGGAGGAGGGGGAAGAGGAGGAGGAGCTTGAGGAGGAGGAGGAGAAAGGGGAACACGAGGGGTCGTAGCAGCAGATCTCCTGGCGGAGCCGGGCGCACCGCCCCCGCCCGTTGATCCTGCATGCCATCTGCTGGGCGCTCTTCCCAGCGGCCGAGCCTCTTCTCCCATGTCGGCCGGACTGGAGATGCCTGCGCCAGGCTAGCAGCGACGCGCTTGCAATCGTGAGTTCGATTGCCCGCCTCCTTGGCACACAGCTGCCAGGCCGTCAGTTTTTGCACGCGCTGCGCGCATCGTCCCTGGCTTGCTCTGGGAAATATCTTGGGCGAGCTCAGGCACTAAGTAGTGGGCTCAGAGGATGCACGCCTCACAGCCTCTGGTCGTGCCAGTCTTCGTCGCCAGTGTTTAATCGAGCACGGTCGCGCCGTGTTAACAGAGTCAGATTTACAGTGCATGGTCGAGCCGTGCGTCTTGACACGGTCGGGCGCATGTCGGACAGACCCAAGAAGGTCTTTCCTCCCTCGTCATTCCACCTCTCCTCCTGCCTTGCTCTCGAGGGGCAGGTCGATACCCGCGTAGACCCTCGTAGCCCATTCTCTCGTGGCGCCAGCCCCCCTCTCGAATTGCTGATGCTTCGCGTCACTCGCCCGTCCGGAACCGATTCCCAGGCCGAAGCTCGGGATCAGCCCGAGCACACGCGCTTCGACCGAAACGGGTTAATCAGAACTCGCGCTGGATCAAGCCAAACCGAAGCTGGAGTCAGTCCAAGCAGATCCCCAAATGGCAAGTCTGGGTGCCGCGGGGGGCCTCCTGGATGCCTCTTGGAGCAGCATTGGGACGCTCCGGGCGCCATTTTGGACATTTTTGGGACACAATGTTGGGACAATGTTGAGGCGCGCCACGCGTGCCATGTGCGCCAAACGTACCAGGTGCGCCAGATGCGCCCAGGCACGGCTGACCGCAGGGCCAGGGGGGCCACGAAACGTGTGAAGAGTGTGCCGAAACGGGGGTGAACTTTAAACGGAGAGGGTTAAAGGCGAGATGTATATCGAGCATGCACCGCTGCCGTGCCTGGCTCAAGCCGGGCCCGGCCTAATATGTGATTGTGCCTCATTGAGGCGCACTACTTGTATCTGAGATCGGAAAATACCTTTTCCATTGACGATGCCCCTTCTATCCTTTACTCCAGATCCCATGCTTCGTCTTGCTCTCTTGCTCATGCGATATGAGCCAAAGCCTGGGATATGGGAGCGCCTAAGGCGGAACATATATCTTGGCTTACCAGTGCGTTTTCGACTTGGTAGCGGAGCTGGCTACACTCTCGTGTGGCTGGCTCTCGCTCTGATTCCTGTAATCCACGGCACAACTTGGTGGACTACTACTACGGTGGAATACCATGTTGCGCCGGCTCTGCGAGGAGCGGAGCCAGTCCGCGATCGAGCTAGCGGGGCGACCCGCGAGCTCGAGACGCTCTCTCCTACTTCACTGCGCTACTTCACTCCCGACTTCCACCAGATGCCAATCGGCAACTCGATCGAGAACGTGGTCACTCTGCGGGGCTACCCGCAGCGGGGCCACCTGCATCCCATGCCGGTCAGGCGCCTTACGGCTACTACGCCCGAGCCTGACAAACCACAGCCTAAACCAATCACCGAAGCCGAGATGCACATGCACTGGATTAAGATAACTATCTTCGGCATTCTATGGGTGATAATGGGATGTGCTGTGGGCTACATGCGGCAGGGGATGGACGACACGCGTACTACCGGCCCTTCGTGGGACCCAGCCGGTACTACGCCCTTTCGCGAGTACGTTCGCGAAGTACATGCATGGATAAACGTAACGAGCGGCAATATGACGCCACCTCAGCAAGCTGCAGCACTACAACGTGGCCTTCAAGGCCTTGCTCGTCGTATCGCCATGCAGGTCCCCTCCCAGATCATCAACTATGGTGTAACTGTCAACGGACAGCCAACGGATGCAGTTACTTATATACTGTACCTATTGAGCACCAAATTTGAAATTCTGGAAGATGAGCGCCAGCTCAACTCTGGCACTGCCCTTATCGACTTTCGCGTCGAAAGGGGCGAGCGAATCGACTCAGCGTTAGCTCGATTCGAGATGGCCCGTGACGAGGCTAACTCTGTTGGCTTTGTCATCCCCAACTTTCAGATCCTAACGCTGATCCTTTTCAGAGCGTTAGACGTTGGCGCGTCACGAGCCCAACACCTGCTGGAGCCCTTTAATCATCAGATGCCCAGAACACAAGCAGACTATGACAGGCTGCTGACCAGGATGAGGAACTACGGGCATGTTGCCGAGCGCTCTCCTGGCAACATTGCGGGTATCTTCACAGGGCACCACGCACATGCAGGTGTCTACGCCACGACTGCGGGGTCACCCGCTGGTCCTGGCGAGCCAAGTCCCTGGGCTGATCCAGCCGATATGCCCAACGAGGCCACTGCCTTCTTAGGGCAGACCGGCCAGGCATCGGCAGAGGCAGCTGAGGCGAACGCCTGGTCGAACTACACGCCAGGCGCCGCCTACACTGCAAGCCCGCCCTC
This sequence comes from Prorocentrum cordatum, assembly GCA_963575745.1. NCBI lineage: Eukaryota > Dinophyceae > Prorocentrales > Prorocentraceae > Prorocentrum > Prorocentrum cordatum. The sequence continues at coordinate 101,147 of CAUYUJ010000240.1, read as the reverse complement.
GGGCACAACCCTCTGGGGCCAAGCGGAGTCATCCGCTCAAGGGTCTCAGCCACCCTCTCCGTTTGAGTCTGGCACTGACACAGATACCTCATCTGACGATGAGCACAATGGAATAGTCTCTGCTGGTAATGACTATCCAGCTGATGACACTCACCTTTCTGAACAACAAAGAGCGGAAGCCGCTTTTATGGCTTATCGCAAATCAAAGCGCCGTTGGAGGCGCTTTATGAAGAAACCAGTCAGAAAAGTGAGACGCGCAGCGCGCCGACATTTCAAACGATATGGAAAGGGTCGTGGCAAAGGGGGTCGCAGACGTCGTATACATGGTAGGGGTATTACTGCTTTCCTCACGCCCTTAACTGATATAGTTTTTGAAGAAGTTCTTATCGGAGGCAAAGGTCGGGGTCACAGGCGGACCTCTGGTAAGGGAAAAGGGCGGAGGGGCAACCCTAGGGGCGCTTCTGGCAATACTATGAAGTGTCATACATGCGGTGGTACAGAGCATTTGCGCGATCATTGCCCGAAAGGGAAAGGAAAGGGATCCGTACATTTGGCTCAAAACTCTTTTATGGATGACATAGACTACATTGACTACGAGTTTTACGTCAATCCAGAAGCGGCTGCCGCCGCGGGCTCCTCCACGTACTACGTGATGGCCCGCTACGCTGATGTGACCGTAGCCCTGGAAGAGTACGCGGTGACCCTCTTCGACGAGTTCCACGGCTGGGACGAAGTCGACGAGGTCGCGTTCAATGCCTGGTTCGGTCTTCCAGCGGGGCCACCCGCCGACGACGAGATCTCCGAAGCTGAGACCGTCCCGGCGACCGAGGAGGAGCTCGCCGCCGCGCTGGCACCGCAGGTGATTGGCATGCCGTTGCTGCCAGATCTTCCGCGAGCTGGCTCGGAAGCGGGAGACGCTGATGACGAAATGCGGGGCCATCCCGCTTATTCTGACTCTGAAGAGGCCGAAGAGGACCATAAGGACATGCTCCAAGAGCAGGTCGCAGAAGCGATCCAGCTCCTGAGTGCGCCAGCACATCAGCAGATAACCATGAACGACCTGCTGTCGCGCCCAGGGGCCGCAAGGCTGCGTCCATACCTGGATTCGGACATGTCGGCACCTCAGATGCTGACAGCACTCCAGGTTCTAGCGGGGTCACCCGCCGAAGTGGCGCCAGCCGCAGCAGCGGGGCCACCCGCTTGGTCTATGGACGTATTCATGCAGGGCTGCGACCAGATGGACCTCAACGACCTCACGATGGAGCAGCTAACCGACATCGGGTACTTTCGAAGCCCGCATCAGCACGTATTCATGGTCCAGGACAGCTCAGAGGACTCGGAGGACAGGCGCCATGCCAAGAAGAACAGACGACCATCGCCACCCCGAGACCCAGAGCACCGTCATGAAGATGAAAGGCCCATGGAACGTGGCAGTGCGTCAGCGGGGCCAGCCCGCAGGAGGAGCCGTTCAGCTCCACGACGCCCTACACATGATGCGTCTGGCTACCCATACAGTACGGAGCACTCCGTAGGTGCATCCGCTCAGTACGTGCCGGAGTGGTACATCAATTGGTACCCTGGCTACTCGATGGGCGTGATCCGCCATTGGTATTCTAAGGAGTACTGCACCAAACGGGACGAATCTGGCATGATAATACGCACCAAGGGTGGCAAGACTAAAACGCCAGAGGCTTGGGACAAAAGGGCTAAGAAACAGGAGATCATCAACGATCGCAAGACATACAGGAAACAAGTATGTCAATGCGAGCCCTTCAAAGGTCACGTGCGCAGCTGTCCAATGGACCGCCCCTCCAGGAGCCCTCATTACGGTGAGACCCCCTGGAATTGGTCTCATGGAGATGACGCCGGCAACGTCCATGATCCTAACAAGAAGGTCCCTGGAGGAGGAAAGCGCATCACTGAAGCCGATCGCGTCCCTATGACCGAGGAGGTTGCTAACACTGTCAGGGAAAATTGGGAACAGCTTCCCAATGACCATCGCCTCAAGGAGTGGAACCGCCGATTCCATAAAGAGGCGGGGTCGCCCGCAGAATCCAGCGGAGAAGCGGGGTCACCCGCAGACGCGGCGCCAGCCGCTGGGTCCGCGGACGAAGAGTGGATAGCTGTTGCATCTGCTGCCGGATCCGCCGCCGGTACTGACCAAACCGAACTGAATGAAGAATGGGCGGCGGAAGACGGCTCAGTGAATCCATTCCCTGATGGATGCGCCTGCTGGTACTACAGCTCCTCGGCACAGAAGTGGTTTTGCACGAGGGTAATTCATCGCCACGAAAATGGCAAGTACAAGCTGGCCATAAAAGGTGCTGCCGACATCGACCAGATGAGGCAGATCATCCATGATCATGGCCAGCCAGAAGGCCCTCCTAAAGACCCTCCTGGTCCACAACCAGGCAAGGGCAGCAGACCGCCTCCAGGACCTGAAGCCGACTCCTCGTCTCCACCGTCTCCTGCGAAGAGGTACCCTTCCAAGAGCCCCGAAGGCACGCGGGGGCGTGCGAAGGCCAGATGGATCGCCAAGAAGGACGACCCTGAGCAGGGAGAGCCTACCGGCCCGTCCGTGACGGAGAGGAGGAAGGCTTTCGCTGGACCATCAACCCCGATGCCACCGGCTGCCCAAGGCGATGTCAAGGACGAAGTTCGCGACCAGCCTAAGGCAGCCTTCCGAGGTGACTGGACTCCAACTCTGCATCAGCCGCGCCTTGCACCACGACCAGGCTCGGCACGAATGAATGCACAGCCGAAGCCCGAGGCTGGGATGAGGTCGGTGCGGGCAGAGGCAGCCGCCAAAGCTAAGGAGGACAAGGGCTCTGCGGGGCCACCCGCTAAAGCGGCGCCAGCTGCAGCAGCGGGGACGCCCGCAGAAGGCGCTCTCTCAAGAGAAGAACGCTTCAGAGCCCTCAAAGAATTTGGCGACCGACAGAAACTAGCCGACGATGCGGTGGCTGACCAAGGTCACCCGCACCCTGGCGCGGGGTCATCCGCTGGAGCTGCCTCGGCAGCCGCAGGCTCTGCGGGGCCACCCGCTAAAGCGGCGCCAGCTGCAGCAGCGGGGCCGCCCGCGCGTCGGCAACCAGCGTAGTCTGTTCTCACGAACATCCCTCTGGGAGCCATTGAATATTGGCAAGGCATTGAAGGCAATGGCCCGAGACGCACCATAAACCCACGAGTCACTCGAGATGATGCAGATCGATACGAGGTCATTAACTGCCCTGATCGCCGTAACTTCGAGTGCCGTAACGATTGGGAACGTGAACAACAAGCCGTGGGAAATATGTTGCGGGACAGGCCGCCATTGCGCGTCGCGCAGCACAGGGCAGAGCTCATGAAGGTCATGGAGAAGTTTTACACTGATCCGACTCTGCCGCGCGATTGGCAAATGACCAAGGTGTCAATATGGTTCTCTACAGCCCTACGCCATAGTCCGTATTGGAAAGATGGATTCAGCCGACACTTCGAAAAGATTAACACTTTCGATCCATACGATGGCTGGGTTGTTGTTGACGATTTGCTGACAAACTGGACTGAAAACGATCAGTGGAAAGGCTACCGGGACATGCACGATGTGCTGATCAAAGGCAACCCTCACTGTTCATACGTGTATTGGGTGTTGCTAAACTGCTGCGAGATGATCGACAACCATGGCATGCAGAAGGGCAGGCTCCAGATGAAGTGCGTCGAGGATAGCGTGAAGCTACCTCCCAGATTCCGACCAACGGCACGCAGGCCACAATACTTCATCAGAGCCACGAACGGCCATAGCAGCCCAGGCATCCACTGCCCCGAGTCGCTCTATAAGCCGATCACAACATGGATGAAGGAACCAGATGACCCAGTATACTTCATCCACGGGACACAGTGGGAACATGTCAAGGGCATCCTTGATAATGGCCTTTCATGCCTCGCACAGGACAACCCTAAGGGGCAGGGGGGGCGCCAGTTCGTACACGGCTGCCCCTACCTCCCGGGTGCCCGAGGATTCAGTCGGGCATCCGTCCTGACTCTGAGGTGCTCATCTTCTGCAGCATCAGCAAGATGTTGTCCAGCGGCTTTTCTCTATGGAGGTCAGCGAATGACATCGTCATGACACGGGGCCACGACGGCCGCATACCGCCCGATCATATCCTCCAGATTGTGAGCATTGCAAAATATCGGGTCGGTGAAGCCTGGAGCAATCCGCTGGCTTATGACAAATCGCGGAGGCGGGGCCAACCCGCAGACAGGATTCGCACCGAGGATTACCTGCCACTTAAATTATGTGACAGAACTCTGGGTGTGATGGAAGATCACGCCATGTACCTAAAGGGCTGGACTAAGACGGGCGGTCGCCCATTCAACCTGATCATGACCGAGCAAGATGTTGCTCCACGACCGTACCTCACACAGACAGTCCTCATGATAAATGCCCAGGAAGACGAGGTCATGCCTGAGGCGGGGCCACCCGCAGGTGCGGGGACACCCGCGGCAGACACCTCGGATGGTTCATGGCAGCAAGTGGTCGCACCAGTAGCCGCGGTAGCATCTCCTTGGAGGCCGGACCAGCAGACGTGGGTCCAGGCCCTCAACAGCTACCTGTCACCAGCCGACGTTTCTGGACTGACCGATCAGCTATATCGTGCTGGCCCGTGGGCAGTGCATACAGGTATCCAAGACGCACAGCAGAGGAACCTGCGCACTCCTGCGGGGCCACCAGGCGCCCTAGGACCACAGCCACAACGCCCTCCGCAGCAGGCTGGAGGTGCGAGGTTTGTCCCTATGGGCGGCTCCAGATGGTGGCTCGCCGTTCCGGACTCCGCCGTCTGAAACGAGCGAGAACAGCTTGTGGCAAAGACTCCAGGCGATTCGCGGAAATCCAGCACTCGCGGCAGCACTCCAAGCAACCACTCCCTTTGGCACTCCGAGGGGTAGTGAAGGAGGAGTGGCTGCGGGGTCACCCGCCGAGCGAACGCCTGCGGAGCCACCCGCTCAAGCGGGGCCACCCGCTGACGGACAGCAAGGTTCAGACTACGAACGTCGGGCAGCCAACTTAAGAGCACAGGCTACTTTTCTGCAGCAACAAGCTGATAGAGTGCCCAGCCTGTTGCGGAACCGCAACATAGATGTTACGAATCATGGCGACTTTCGACCTCTCTGGAGTTGGACTTCTGAAGATGCTCCAAATGCTGATCCCACGAATCCATATCGACAGGTGTTTATTCCAGGAATAGCATCACACCCGATATATGGATGGGACAATCACGGTCCAGCAGAGGCGCAGGCCATGGACGCGCCGATGTACCCGGAGTACTACGCGCAGATGAATAACACTCCTATGATTGCGGGGCCACCTGCGAACGAATACACTCGGAACCTAGCTAATGAGATGTTTCGTTTGCAGTTTACACGAGCGGTCGATGCGCAGTCTATGCCGCACTACGCCTACATGCCCACGCCGACGGACCCCGAGACCATAGTACAGCCAGCTGGTCTCGCGGTGCCAGCCGCTATGGGCAGCGTGCCAGACTGCATCCGCGACGTGCACAACACGCAGCAAGCGATACTGGCATCCAGGCAGCAGGCTCGTGACAACACCAGGCTGCGCCAACAACGCGCGATCCAGAGAAGGATTGAGCGCGAGGCCCAAGCGGGGACACCCGCAGAAGCGGGGCCACCCGCTGAACGGCCAGACAGACGGCCGCCACCGACGCCATATCGGGAGGGCGAAACCACTTTCGAGCGCCAAGCTCGGACTCGCCCTGACGCGCCTGCTCCAGAAATTTTCAGACTACAACTTCGCTCAGTGCCCAATCTGCATGGACAACTACGAGATGGGCACTACAGTGTGGAGACTGGCGTGCGGGCACTTCTTTCACGACATATGCTGGGACCGTGTTGCACAGCAGCACGTCCGCAATCAGCGGCCAGGTGCGCCGAATGAGGCCCCCTGTGCCGTATGCCGTGGACCGGGCATAGTGATAGCACACTTCCCGTATGCTGGACAGCGCGACGCTGAGTCGGACCAAGCGCGCCAGCAGGAAAGGCACGTTGCAGATGCCCGAGAAATGCGTCGGTTACGCGAAGCAGTGGAGGCACTGGAGGCTCGAGTCGCTCTATCGGCGGAGCCATCCGCACGTGCCCCAGCTGCACAGGCATACCCCTGGCCAGCGCCAGAGCAAGGCATTCAGATGCCGATCCTGTCCACGCTCCGAGCGCAGGAGCCCCCAGCTGCGGGGCCACCCGCTGAAGCGGCTCCCGCCGCCCAAGCGGGGCCACCCGCAAACGGACCTCCAAACCCAGGTTTCTTGAGGGCCATGGAGGCCAACATCAGGCGGAGTGGCAGGAGCGGAGGCGGGATTCGGAGGCCAACTGGATCAACCAGGACCTCTCGAGTGGCAAGCCCGGTCAGCGCCAGAAGCCGGGCAAGCGCTGAGAGCGCAGAGGCAGCCCAGTTTCATTCCACGTTCATGATTGACACAGAGGGGCTGACCTACGCGCGTGACGATACTGACACGCTGCCACCAGGAGGCGAATGGATGTCCACGCTATCTGCAAACTATTGGGTCCTCCAGCAGGAACCGATTACTGTGGAGGAGCGCCGCCAGTACGAGCAGATGTGGTGCACCGAGCTGACCATGAGTCAATGGGTTCTTGAACAGCGCCTGTTGAGGGGTACACTCGGATCGCAGATCACGTACCACACCAACGACCACACTGGCGTACAGGTCGCTCTTGCAGCGCGCAATGGGACATTCTTTCCTGATGAAGATGGTATGCCCTGTATCTCGTTCATGCTGGACATTGGTTCTAATGTGAACATCATTGGATCCAACACGGCGCGGACCTTCCAGGAGATAATGGCCAGGTTCAACTACCGACCTGCCATCTGCACCCTGAGCAAGACCCTCTACATCAATGGTGTTGGGGAGGGCGCTGCGATATGTCGGAAGATGGGCAACTTCAAGATCGGGGTACAGTATGCCAACGAGGCGAGCCCCCGTATTGAGGAGTATGCCTCCAACATCGCAGAAGGCTCGGGTGCCAATCTCCCGGCCATCTGGGGCCTAGGAGCCATGGAGGCACGTGATACGATCATCGTGTTGAAGCCGGGCTACCAGAAGGTCATCTTCCCCAGCGGTGACTACACCCTGAAGCTGGGAAGAGGCGCCAAGGTCCTGAAGGCGAAGAAGACTCCCTCGGGACATCTCGCGATTCCCTGCGGGTTGTACGATGGGGCCAAGAGCCACACGGTCACGAACACCTTCACGATCCGCAGCAGCCGAGATGGCTACACCGAGACGGAGAACGAAGAGGACCCCGTCAGTGCGGGGCCACCCGCTGAAGCAACAGCGGGGCCACCCGCGACGGGACAGTCCGCGACCTTCACGACCGATACGTACATCGTCGAGCCGTACATCGACAAGCAGCTCCTGGAGGACACGACCCGTTTGATCGTGAACAGGACGCTGAACAGCTGGTGGGAGTGCCGACAGGGCCCCGAAGGGACTGGGCCACGCATGAAGGCTGCCCTGAAGTCCAAGATCTTCTGGGCAGTCCAGGAGGCGGTGAGCAAATGGGCGCCTGAGGATCCAGCGGGGCCACCCGCGTCGCCGCCACCGCCACCAAGCTACACGGGCGGAGGTTCGTCGGACTCTGCGGGGCCAACCCGCGTGGAGATCGTGGGTCACGCTACGGATCGGACGGAATATTGTGACATTTCCGAAAACAATCCGCCGATTCTGTCTGCGAGCGTGGCCACACCAGCGACTCCTGCGGAGCCATCCGCTAACAGCATGCCTCCGAGCCAAGCGGCAACTGGGTCTCACACCGCCGCTGACGGGGGCAGGCGGGCGCGCTGGCGGCGCTCGCTTGCGAAGAGAAGCCGAATGCCGGCCTCCTCGCTACATGCGTTGGCCGCGCTGAGGCCCGAGAGGAAAAATATCATTCAAAATGTCTTGTCATCGAAGATATTCGCACAGCTTGCGCTGAACTCCGAACCCGTGGCTATATATGTGACCGGATTACCCATAATGAGGTAATGACTTCAACTGGAACACAGTATTTGGGAAATTTGTTGGCAGGAGACTATAATATGTTGTGGGTGGCCACACCCTCTGATTGGTACGTTCGTACTCCAGGAAAGAGGGCGGGACCACACTATCAACGTATACAAAATCTCCTGATCAAAGCGCGTGCTCTGAGAATGCAGATTGTTATCCTGGGGCCACCCGGGCATTTCTGGAAACAGGGTCCCATCAAAGATGTTATCGAAGATTTGAAGTCAAGCATTATACGAATGGGACTCTGTCATTTCGGTATCAAGTTTGACCGCTCCAGTAACTATCCCAGTGGTTCTTATATACAAGTTGCTACATCTTGCCCTCATATACCGATAAACTTATGGAGATGTACTTGTGGCTCACACAAAGAACATGATTTGGATTGGTACGGCCAAGATCAGCAACGTGCCGAGTTCCGGCATAAAACCTTGCCTATCATCACTGCACGCTTCCTTGATCAACTCAATAAAGCCAACATGATTAGGAATGAGCGGAGTGCGGTGCACCTCAGTGTGTGTACGCGCGTTGACAAAAAGGTAAGACACTACGTTCAATGCCCACAAAAGGGCCCTCAATGGGACCATGTTGTTCGTAGAGTCACGACCGACCTGGACACGAATAAGATCGTTCAAGATATCAAAATCCAGGATCAGCCGACTGGGTACAATTATGTAGCTCCATTACCTGATGGGGTTACAAACATCAGTACTCGGTTATACTGGGAGCCTCCGGCTCCAGTTCTTCACGGCGACGGTGAGTCGCGAAGGCCACGCCCAAAGCGCGTGACGATCGTCGATGACGATCGGTCTCCTCCCCCTTCGATTGAGCGTTGCCAAACGCGACCCACCAACTTTCCTGAAATTCGCATTTCCTGACTTAACAGCGGATCCTTCCGCAGCGGATCCCTCCGCAGCGGATCTCTCCGCGGAAACTGCGCTGCCCACTGATGCCAGGATAAAACAGAAAGAAAAGCAGAAAGCTGACAAAGAGGCCGGCATCAAACCGAAGAAAATCCAGAAGAAAGTAGAAAACGGTAACGACGACTGTGGAGAGGACCTCAAAGGGCTTGACTGCTCCACATATTTCAACGACGTTCCTCTGGATGACTCGGACTCGGACAGCGAATCAGAGGACATTTTCATGATGTTACCGGCGGGGCAACCCGCTGACTCACATGCTGATGTCTTCTCGATGGTCCAGTCACTATGCTACGGCAGAAACAATCAAGTGGACATGCTTGAATTATGTGGGGGCAAGGGTGGTATATCCATATTAGCCTTCAAGAGGGGACTCTCGTCGGGCGGGAACCTTGATAAGATATCTATGGTTGACCTCGGAAACTCGGAAGTACAAAGGGCAGTCCTTCACTACCTCAAGACTTGCTTTGCCAAGATCACGATTTTGCAGCCAAGCTGCAGAACTACTGGACTTCCTTCCTACTTCAATGCACAGGTCAATCATGATACGTGGCTTAAACACCACAAAGAGGACCTGCCTCATATCACGTTCTGCGGAACAGTCGCTCTATTACAAGACGACCTAAGACGTTTCTTTCTCAGGGAACTACCAATGGGCACGTGGGTGGACGAGATCCAGCCGTGGAAGGAACTGGCACAACGCAAGGTCACTTGCCAAACGATTATGGATCAATGCACGACGGGTCTCAAAGATTCGTTTGGACAATACATTCGCAAGCCAACACAGATGATGGGAAACAAAGAAGAGTTGTTGGCACCTTTTAGAGGCAAGCGTTGTCCAGGTAATCATGTGCACGCCAATGCTTGCAACAAAGAACAAGCAAGGGCGGCGCAGTATACCTACAGAATGCAGTCATTGATCGTTGATGCGGTGCAAATCGCCAAAGATCTGTTTGCCTACGGTCGCGATCCATTCGCGAATCGCGAACGCAGTTACGCGTTCGTAACAAACAGTGCTGGCTACGACTTGGACGACCCAACAATCCAGAGACACCCAAACGGAGAAATCCGGCGACCACCACCTGGCGGTCTTGGGCGTCCTGGCTGTGTAGACAACAACTACAAACAATCACCAAGACCCAGCAGGGATCCGAAGATGTGTCGATGGTATGATGTTGAACCATACTATTGGGACTGTCCAAGCTGTAAGAAGGAATATCAGAGGAGCAATCCTCACCATACCAAGATATCTGGCCAATGTAGATTCGCCGAAAAATGGAAGCTGCCAGATAACTTTGGTCAGCCGCGCCCAGCGGGGCAAGCCGCTCCTGCGGCGCCAGCCGCGGAAGCGGCTCCAGCCGCAAAAGCGGCGCCAGCCGCAAAAGCGGCGCCGGCCGCGAAAGCGCGCATACGCGCGCCTAGGCCGCCACGGCCCGGTGAGGGAGATCCAACCGCAGGCGCCAGCAGCCATGACATCACCAGGGCCGAAGGGGCTCATGGTAACACCACTGGCGCTGGTAGCTCTGACGATCACCGCAGACTGCCACAAGTTGCAGCAAGGCGCGGACGCATGGAGGGAGGAGATCCTCCACCGCCGCCGCAGCCTCAAGCAGAGCCGAGGCCAAGGCCAAGGCTTCCTGATTGGACTCGCTTCGACGTTCAGCTCAGCCTTCAAAACCTGCGCAGCTTTGACCCAGCTGTAGTGCAGCGAGAACTCCGCAAGCTCCACTTGAGATGGTTTCATGCCAAGGAACCAAAAATGCGGATGATTCTAACTAAGGTTGGTCTGGGTGAAACCCGTTTGAGTCTGATCAAAGGCATTTGCGACTCGTGTAGAGAATGTCGTGCCTGGGACAAACCAGGCAACACGGTGATGCCTTCTGTGTCACTGCCAGGACGTTTCAACGAGGAAGTCGAATGTGATCTTTTCTTTTACAAACAGGAACATATTGTTTTTCACATCATCGACCGTTGTATTCGCTGGGCAGCTGGCACAGAGATTCCTGATAAGACTATGCATACTGTTCTCGATGCCTATCGCACAACTTGGATGCAACATGGCCCTGCTAAGATCTTATACTCCGATGGGGAAGGAGCACTGAATAACGATACAGCAAAGGCCATCCTTAAATCCAAGGGAACAGAGCTTCGTATCCGAGCGCGTGGCCAACACGCCACGACTGTCGAAGCTAGGAATGGTATCCTGCGACACCTCATACACGTGATGGGAGAAGAATTGAATAGGTTGAATATTGCGAAGGCCTGACGGCCGGTGCCGCCGACCCTGTTCGCAATGCGCAGCAAGAGATTACGAGGTTGCTCGAGGTCGGCTTGGCTGGAGCCCAGGGGAAGAGGAGTCCCAAGGGGGGGCGTCGTATCTGACCCGGGGGGGGGGTCGCTACCCCCCCCCCTCCCGGCGGGGGAGGGATCAAAGGGAAGGGGCTTCCCTTCGACTCAATTACGAGGTTGCTCAAGGTCGGCTTGGCTGGAGCCCAGGGCTTCCCTTCGACTCAATTACGAGTTGCTCAAGGTCGGCTTGGCTGGAGCCCCCCAGGGGGGGGCGTCGTATCTGACCCGGGGGGGGGGTCGACACCCCCCCCCCCTCCCGGCGGGGGAGGGATCAAAGGGAAGGGGCTTCCCTTCGACTCAATTACGAGGTTGCTCAAGGTCGGCTTGGCTGGAGCCCAGGGGAAGAGGAGTCCCAGGGGGGGGCGTCGTATCTGACCCGGGGGGGGGGTCGCACCCCCCCCCCCTCCCGGCGGGGGAGGGATCAAAGGGAAGGGGCTTCCCTTCCTCTTCGACTCAATTACGAGGTTGCTCAAGGTCGGCTTGGCTGGAGCCCAGGGGAAGAGGAGTCCCAGGGGGGGGCGTCGTATCTGACCCGGGGGGGGGGTCGACTACCCCCCCCCCCCTCCCGGCGGGGGAGGGATCAAAGGGAAGGGGCTTCCCTTCGACTCAATTACGAGGTTGCTCAAGGTCGGCTTGGCTGGAGCCCAGGGGAAGAGGAGTCCCAGGGGGGGGCGTCGTATCTGACCCGGGGGGGGGGTCGACACCCCCCCCCCCCTCCCGGCGGGGGAGGGATCAAAGGGAAGGGGGCTTCCGGCTTCGACAATTCGCTCAAGGTCGGCTTGGCTTCCCAGGGGGGGCGTCGTATCTGACCCGGGGGGGGGGTCGACACCCCCCCCCCTCCCGGCGGGGGAGGGATCAAAGGGAAGGGGCTTCCCTTCGACTCAATTACGAGGTTGCTCAAGGTCGGCTTGGCTGGAGCCCAGGGGAAGAGGAGTCCCAGGGGGGGGCGTCGTATCTGACCCGGGGGGGGGGTCGCACCCCCCCCCCCCTCCCGGCGGGGGAGGGATCAAAGGGAAGGGGCTTCCCTTCGACTCAATTACGAGGTTGCTCAAGGTCGGCTTGGCTGGAGCCCAGGGGAAGAGGAGTCCCAGGGGGGGGCGTCGTATCTGACCCGGGGGGGGGTCGCTACCCCCCCCCCCTCCCGGCGGGGGAGGGATCAAAGGGAAAGGGGCTTCCCTTGGAGCCCGACTCAATTACGAGGACTCAATTTGCTCAAGGTCGGCTTGGCTGGAGCCCAGGGGAAGAGGAGTCCCAGGGGGGGGCGTCGTATCTGACCCGGGGGGGGGGTCGACACCCCCCCCCCCCTCCCGGCGGGGGAGGGATCAAAGGGAAGGGGCTTCCCTTCGACTCAATTACGAGGTTGCTCAAGGTCGGCTTGGCTGGAGCCCAGGGGAAGAGGAGTCCCAGGGGGGGGCGTCGCATCTGACCCGGGGGGGGGGTCGACACCCCCCCCCCCCCTCCCGGCGGGGGAGGGATCAAAGGGAAGGGGCTTCCCTTCGACTCACTTACGAGGTTGCTCAAGGTCGGCTTGGCTGGAGCCCAGGGGTTGCTCAAGGTCGGCTTGGCTGGAGCCCAGGGGAAAAGGAGTCCCAGGGGGGGGCGTCGTATCTGACCCGGGGGGGGGGGGGTCGCTGCACCCCCCCCCCTCCCGGCGGGGGAGGGATCAAAGGGAAGGGGCTTCCCTTCGACTCAATTACGAGGTTGCTCAAGGTCGGCTTGGCTGGGGCCCAGGGGAAGAGGTCTCCCAGGGAAAGGGAAGGACAGAGACGACGAGTACAAAGAATGACGGAGATGACGGCTCGAACGGACAAGCCCCTCACACACGCCGACAGGGTCGGCGGATTCCTATGAATTTCATTCGTCTTTTACATGAAGCCTTGTTTGCCAGCAACGCATTTACCTTCTACAACGAAGTTTCTCCGTATAATGCGCTGTATGGCAGACAACCAGCTATGCTTCCCGATTTCCCTGTCTTGGATCATGATCAGTCCGCTGAATCATCAGATCACTCAAGGGAGGAAACAATCAGGAGGGTTAGTCTGGAGGCAATCACGCAGGCCACTGCGGTTGCCAAGACGAACAGGGCTCTCCGTACGAAGACTACTGCTACGGGTGAATTTCACTACAAAGAGGGAGATCTCGTGGACTATCATCGCCCGACCACCACGAAAGACGACTGGGGTGGATGGAGTGGTCCATACCCGGTCATCCGCAACGAACCTGACCGAGGTCAGGTCATCGTGAAGGTCGGCAGTCGCGAAGTGCGAGTACAGTATCCTGACACACGACATACGCTGTACATCGAAGCACTGATGGTCCGCGAGATAGGATCGGACAATACGGCCCTTCGGACAGTATTGGCCTTTATTGCCGGTCTGCCAGCGGGGAAACCCGCCATGACTTTCGGATATCTACCAGCGAAACAGGGCCGGCTGCAGATGACTGCTGCGAGCCGGCTTTCGCCTAAGGTGCACTTGGCTCTTCAGTATCTCATTCGCAACTATTTTCGCATTGAAAACGTTGTTGCTGTACGACTTGCTAAGAGCCTGACGAAGTTGCCTGCTGCACCTTATGCAGACAGCTGTACACTAGTGCACTATGATAATGATGTGACCCCTGGCTTTCATTATTATGAAGCTGATGGCGCTGCCTTGAACATCTACGACATCACAGGATCTACACACTCACGCATCATCCAGTGTCTTAAATCCAAGAAGCCGCCTGCTGGATTCGACCGAGACCTCACTAAGTTTGAGGCACTCGCTGATGGCCCACCACCAAGCGAGTCACCTCCAGCAGCTGCTCCTGAGCAGCCTCCTGCGGAGAATGATGGTCGGCTCCCGACCATCATAGAGGAAACAGAAGAAGATCTGGATGCCTTTGTCTTGAAGTCGTGGTATGCTGAACTGATGGATGACAGAACACTCCTTGAAGCTGACACAGAAGAAGTCATGCATACAGTTCCGACATACATGACAGACTCACAGTGCGTGTTGGTCTCTACGACCTGTGAAGATGTGCAAGGCCACTTGCCGGTGCGGGGTCACCCGCCAGGATACGACATGGACACTGCTTACTACGTTCCTTTGTGCTCCACGGTTCCGGACAGCCAATATGATCTGGACTCCGACGAGCACGGGAAGTACATCGAGCTTTGCTTCACAGCAGACATGTCCAAAGTCGTTATCCGAGCAGCAACGCCGATTGTTGGATGACAGCAGCGTCACAACTATGCGAGTATATGTTAGCGCTGCCTCCAAACGTGCCGTGGTCGTCAAGGAAGACGATCTACTCACGAAGGCCGACATTCAAGCGCATCCGGTCAAAGTTTCCAAAGCCCTTTACACAGAATTGAAGACGTGGCTTGACAACAAATGCTTCCAGATGACTGACTTGAGCAAAGCGTCGAACATCATGACTTCACGCTACGTATACAAATGGAAGTTTGTCAAGAACGAGAAGGGCGAAATGGAACGGACGATCAGGTTACGCTTGGTACTCCGTGGCTTCATGGACATTGAAGCCTTCGATGTCGAAACCTTCTCTGGCACGGCAAGGAGGTCAAACCAGAGACTGCTCGCAAGTTCTGCTGCGTGCAACAAAGCTTGGATCATCGCTTCCCTGGACATCAACATGGCTTTCTTGAAGGGACTGACCTATAGCGAGCTCGCCGCGGCAACGGGCGAGAAAGAGCGTGTGGTGTGCTTCACACTACCTCCTGGATCAGCAGCTGTCCTTCGCACACTGCCAGGCTTTGAGTCATACGTCGAATCAAAGCACTGTCTTCGGTGTCTGAAGCCGGGGACGGGCACGAAGGATGCTCCCAGGGCATTCTCGTTGAAGCTCAGGTCCATCACTAGGAGCTTTGGACTACAGCCTACTTCATACGACGAAGAGTTCGAGATGAGCTCAAACCTCTTGACAGCCAAACACGTTGATGACATCAATATGACTGGGAAGGAAGATTCTATTGACAAGTATGTCAAGTGTGTTGAAGATACGTTTGGAAAGTGCAAACTGAACAAGCACACATACACAAACTGTGCCGTTCGGTACAACAAGACCGATGATGGGAGCGTCACTCTTGATCAGGACGAATACATCAAACAGCTTCGTCCTATCACACATCCAGAACTCACAGGCGCTGATCCTGAGAGCAAAGCGACAAAGACGATTTCTGATATGTTCGTCAGTCTTCGTGGCGCTCTAGCCTATGCGTTGATCACGCAGGTATGGCTGATGGTCTATGTCGTCTCACTACAACGTATCCAGGAACCGACAAACATCCAGGTACGACGACTAAACGCGGTTACCAGTAAATTGCAGGCAGGTCCGAAGAAGATCGTGTATCAAGCTATGACTCCAACAGGAGAGGTCGACCTGCATAGCGATTCTGGCTATCGTCGTCTCAACGGAGATGAAGACGACGAAGTCAAAGGCTACGGTATCCGCGGGGCTAACCTGCTGAGGCGTGGCCACACGCAAGCGGGGAAACCCGTCGTGCACCTGGTGGACGCATACTGCAAGTCTCATCGACTGCAGGTGCGTTCGAGCTACTCTGCGGAAACACTGGCAGCAGCCCACAACTTGGAAGACTGCTACCCGACCATTGTAACGCTCCACGAGCTACACTCGGGACCATTGACCCCCACACAGTTAAAGAACATATTGGAAATGGGTGGTCTATGTATCAAAGTCACTCTGACTATTGATGCCGAGTCTGTCTTCAAGTCTTTGTCTAGCAAAGATCTGAAGAAGCCCACAGAATGCACTCTGCTTGGGCACATTAGCTGGATCCGCCAGATGATGGAGCGCGGAATCGTTGAAAGCGTCCAATGGTGTGACACGCGGGATATGACTGCCGATGGTCATACCAAAGGTAGTATTGACCGCGCGTTGCTCCTACAGGTAATGGCCGGCCAGCAATCCTTCAAGCACGAGCTGAAGAAACATACTCCGTATAGGGCGGGCAGGTCGTCTCAGGACGGCCCTGCCTCCCGAGCTAGCGGGGAAACCCGCATGCAGGTGCGCTCTAGTAGCGAGGAAACTCGCCGGTAGCGAGGCTACTCGCGCGCCCTTACCTTGTAGGCAGCCGCTGTTGCCTAGCACTGTTTTTCCGCGTAATGAAGAAGTGCGGTGCTTGCTCGTCTCCTCCCCCTCCAACTTTAAACGGAGAGGGTTAAAGGCGAGATGTATATCGAGCATGCACCGCTGCCGTGCCTGGCTCAAGCCGGGCCCGGCCTAATATGTGATTGTGCCTCATTGAGGCGCACTACTTGTATCTGAGATCGGAAAATACCTTTTCCATTGACGATGCCCCTTCTATCCTTTACTCCAGATCCCATGCTTCGTCTTGCTCTCTTGCTCATGCGATATGAGCCAAAGCCTGGGATATGGGAGCGCCTAAGGCGGAACATATATCATGGCTTACCAGTGCGTTTTCGACTGGTGACGCCCACATGCGAACGGCGACACCGGGACCTTACGTGGGGCCCCCGATGGGGCCACGATACGTGCGAGGGGTGTGCCGAAACGGGGGTAACGCCCACATGCAAACGGTGCCACGGGGGCCCTAGGAGAGACGAGCGTCGATGGGCATAGGCGGGCAGCTGCGGTGCAGGCCGTGCGCGTAGCACGCGCTGTACGCGTGCCTGGGTGGTGTGGAGACAGCTGGGCCCCAAGAGGAGTGGCGCAGCCCTGCCAGCCAGGCCGGGCTCCACCACTGCCAGAAGACGAGGGCGCTTTGCAGCAGCAGGCGGTGGCATGCACAGTACGTATGTCAACAAGCCGGCAGGAGGGCGAGGGGAAAGGCGGGGAAGAGAGGAGCGACAGGGAAGGGGAGCTGGGCATGGGAACACCATGCAGACGCCGCGCACTCCCAGAACGGAGGGAGCGCGAGCGATAGCAGAAAGACGAAGAACACGACGAGGAGGGGGGAGAGAAGTGGGAGGAACAGGCCAGGAAGGCCCGAACGGCCAGGCGGGATAGGGGATTTGGCACGCGCTGCAAGCGTCCTGGGGTAGTGCGGTCGAGTAAGCCATGCCAGAGCCCCAGCGGCTAGCAGTTCGCAGCGCCCAGCGCGTGGCAACGCCAGCGCAAACAGATTACGGAGACCGCGGATTTCAGCACGAGTGCCGGGTCATGCGTTGTTCCAGGGCTCGAGCTGGTCCTGCTGCAAACCAGAGCGGACGAGGAGGGAGGCGAAGAGAGTGACAGAGAAAGACAGAGAGAGGGAAGCAGAGAAGCATAAAGAGAGTAGAGAGGGAGAGAGAAACCGGCGGCACCGAGAGGCTTCGGTAACAGGCCAGGCGGGCCAGCGCGCCTTGCACCAGGCCGTTGCCTTTCTAAGACCACACACATCACTCATCCACACACGTACACACACACACACACACACCTGGAGTGAATGTGTACATGCCTCCGCGCCATTTCTTCCGACGCGCGGCCATCCGTCTTGAGGAGGGCGCCGCGGCCAACAGGGCAAATTCCGCCTCGCGCGCAGGGTTTCCCGCGGCACTGGCCTCGTCTAAATGGGGCGCGAGACGTAGGGTTTGCCGTGGTGTCGGCTTCGTCCATTTGGGCGCGTCGAGAGCACACGGCGCGGCAACAAGATATAACATGTGTATATATATATACATCTACATATACAGGCGTGTGTCTGTTTGATTCTATGTATGTATCTAGGCATGCATGTAGGCATGTAAGTCTGTATAACCGCATGCCGATGACAATAAAGGGACCCCCCCTTCAGTGTTTAGAGTTGATTACCGTCGCCCTATACAAGATTCAAATTGGGCGGCGAGCGCTGAGGCCGAACTCCATTATCACCTCGAAACGCTATGTTGAGATAGCAACATCAAGCGATGTTGATATAGCAACATCAAGCGAAGCGATCACACTTTTTCAGGATGTGTCAAGCGAAACCAATAGTTTTGGGAGGCAGACTCAAACGAAACGAGCAATGTTCTTATTATTCTTCTACTTTCATCTTCTTCTTTTATATTTCTATCTGTCCTCACGCTCGCCTGAACTTTTTTATCCCTGGGGTTGATTATCCATGGAAAATGAAGCACATGAGCTACCCTACACGAGCACTTAAAAAATCAATTTTCATAAAGCGCTTGTACATTAAAATTGATAGATTTGGAACTTTGGATGTTTCCTTTCTTCGTCCTCTTCTTTTCTCCTCTTCTTCTTCTTTCTTATTATTCTTCTACTGTGTTCGTCTTCTTTTATATTTCTCTCTGTCCCCACGCTTGCCTGACCTTTTTTTATCTCTGGGGTTGACTATCCATGGAAATTGAGGCACATGAGCTACCCTACACGAGCACTTACAAAAAACAAGTTTCATGAGAGATAAGCCATTGTTGAGGATATTTCTATGAAAACTAAACGCCAAGGATGTCTCAAAACGTGCTCGGCTTGGTCTCCTCTTGATCATCTCTTACTTCGAGATTATGCTGAGGTCTGCTGGGCTACTTTTATTATCTCTCCCTGAACCCCGAACTTTATTACCTCCTAGTGTTTATTCTCACGGGCATGAGGTTACCTGTTTGTATTACTTTTAGCACAGCATGGGCACCAGTGCGAGGCGCCGCTGTCTCTTGGGGAGCCCCCCGCCGAGAGGAGAGAAGGCCCAGGGACCAGGAGGCCAGGGCCAGGAGGACCCAGGAACCCAGGACGGCCCAGGCCCCCAGGAGAAGAGGGAAGAGAGCGGCACAAGCCCCCGCTCAGCTCTCGGCGGCACGCTCGCGCGAGGAGGCGGCGCGCGCGCCCCGCGCAGCCTCGCCTTCCGCCGCCGCCCCAGCCCCGCGGCCGAGCGGGCGCCCCAGCCGAAGGGCGGGCGGGGGCGAGGCGCCCCGACGGCGCGCCTCGGCAGGCGCGGGCACGGACCGCGTCTCAGTGGTCCGCCCGCCGCGCCCGTCCACCAGCCTGAGGATCACGTCCATCAGCGTTGGCCCAACCACACCTGAGGGCTCCGATGGAGCCCGCCTGGGGGCGCGGTGTCCTGCAGCTCCTCGCCGCCGATCCTGATCATGGCCTTCTTGAACGTGGTCGCGACCTCGGTCGCCCCCATCGCCATGCACCCTCGAGTGAGCTTCTGGTCGCACATGACTTTGGAGTACTTGAAGCCCTTGTCGCTGACCTGGGCCTGGAACGCCTTCACTTGCCCCTCGAGGTCGGATCCCGTCACGTCCGCCATGCTGGCGCGGGAGCGCACCGCCGCCTCCGTGAGGTAGGGCAGCGGCGGCCCCAGGCCGCGCAGCGAGGGGCTCTTGCCGCGGCCCATGTAGCCGTAGGTCGTGCCCCCATCCTTCACGTTCTTGATCACGTCGTGGTCGAGCGGCACCTTGAACGTGAAGCAGGCCGACCCGAGGTCGCGGAACAGGAGGTCGTGCGAGAGCACCAGGCACGCCATCGCGGCCATCGTCCCCTCGCCCTCGCCCCGCTGGCGGCGGGCGCGAGGCTCCGCGGCGGCCTTGGCCCTGCCTCGCGGTAGGGGCGCCGCCTCGTCATGGTCCGCCTCTTCCCCTCGACGTGGACCTCCTCCCGCGGGGCGATGGCGCACACGACGGCCGCCTGGAGGGCCTCCCTCCACCACGCGCGCCCCGCCCTCGGCCACGGCTGGCGCACCCGCCAGAGCCCAACCAGGTGCTTGCCGCATGGCAGCGAGGTTTCGGAGGCCGCGGCGGCAGCAAGACTGGTCTCCGTCCAGCGAAATGCACAGAGAGGAAATGGCTGTAGTGGTGCTCCAATGCCGGTGACAGCTCGCCACACACAGGACATCGCATGTCATCTGGGACCAACAACTTCGGCGCCGCATACGCAGAGTCCACCAGCGATGTCGCACCGCCGCGGGCACCTCCCGCGACGGTGGGCACTGGGCCGCCCAGCCGCGAACCCGAAGCACCCGCGGATCAAGTTGAAGGACTTCATCTCGCAGGGGTCCTTCCAGCAGCAGGAGGGGGCGCCCGCCCCACACTTCCAGCAGGTCCGCGCGCTCCGACGCGCGCATGAGCAGCTTCATGTCGTCCACCAGCAGCCTCGCGAGCGCCGCAGCTCCCTCGCCCAGGCGGCCGCCCTCGCCCAACACGGGCTGCAGCACGAAGGGCAATTGTCCAAACAGCGCCGTGAGCTCCATCTCGAGGTCCTCGGGATGGCGCACCATGCACTTCATGAACCCGAGCCTCACCACGGGTAACTCGGTCTCGATGTCCGCCATCTGCAGCAGCTGACGCACGACCTGGGCGGGCATGGCCCTGTGCTGGTAGCCCTCCTCCGCCAGGAAGCCCCGCGACACCCGCGCACCCAGAGCCGAACGGCCTAGGCGCAGAGCGGCCCCCCCAGGGACGTCAGGAAAGACTGCGTGGGCACAACCGCAGCCGTCCCAGAGAGGATGGCCCCCAGCACCTTTGAGCGGAAGACCTGGCGCACCACCTCGACGGAGACCTCGGACTTCCAGAAGCGCCCCATGTCCGCGAAGCCCCGCGTGGCCGCCGCCACGCGAGCCCTGACCTCCGTCGCCAGGCCGCCCTGGTAGTGCAGCATCGGGCCGAGGTAGCGGGCGACCGTCGAGCAGTTGCCCCGCACGCCGAGCCTGCCCGCGAAGAAGGCCCTCGTCCAGGCCCTGGCCCCCGCACCACGGAAGGCACACATAGTGTACTGCTTGGAGATGTTCTGCTGGAAACCGCGCGGCTCCAGCAGCCCGTCCAACAGCTCGTCGGAGGCCTTGTGGTTCTTGATCACGGTGTCGTGGCACCACGAAGCGAAGCGCTTGTATAGGTCGCCCGCGAACTTCGTGAGGCTGAGGTCGAGCACGGTGCCCGTGACGACGGACTTCGCCTCCAGCAGCTGCGCGTCGGGGCGACCCGAGTCCTCGATGGCCCACTCTGTCGCCACCGGCGTGAGAACCTCAAGGAAGAGCGGGGGCCAAGCGAGTCACCGATGAGCACGCCCTGGTTGGTCTTCATGCGCAACGCTCCCTCGGCCGTCTCCACCTCGCAGTGGTAGTCGAGGACCCTGCGCGACACGATGGGGTGGTCCTCCTCGCGCACCATGCCCTCCAGGCCCCGCAGCATGTCTCGCGCGGACGGGCACTGGAACGCCTTGCCCAGGTCCTTGAAGCTCGTGAGCGCCGCGAGGCCGAAGTGCGCAGCCCGCTCGGCCACCACCGCCGCAACCGCCAAAGCCCCGTCCCTGGAGCCCCTAGGGACAAAGCCGACGTCATTTGGCGCCGCCTTCTCCTTCTGGGCCCTCGCCGCCAGCACCGAGGTGTAGCACTTGCCGATGGGGCGCATCACATGGATTATCCTGCCGATGTCCGCAGCCCTGGACCTGGACCACGCGAGGGGGGCCGCCTGAAACACGCGGACAAGGGCCAAGCAGTGCAGCATCCTCTCCCTGAACGCCTTCATGCTCGGGGGCTCCGACCTGTAGCCGATGCCCCCGCCCTGCGCCACCGCCGCCATCGGCTCCAGGCACATCCTCCATACTGGCACAGGCGCCGACCACGGCGGCGCCGCCCGCCTGGGCTGCATCCTCCTCCGCGGCGCTCCTCCAGCTCCTCCAGGTACTGCAACGCCGCCTCCTCGGCCGCCTGCGCCGAAAAGCACTTGGTCAGCGGGGGCCTCAACTGCTCCAGGTACGGCCTCGTGTCCAGCTCCGTCGCCGCGTAGCCCCCCAGCCAGCGCCCGCTCGCCCAGCAGGTGGGCCAGCTTCCAGACCGCGGCCGCGTCGCCCACCCGCTCCGCCTCCGCCAGCGCCTCGCAGCGCACCGCGCGGAGCCGCCTGCGCTGCTGCCGCTGCAGCGCATGCAGGCGGCGCGTGGCGTCCCTGAGCTCACGCTCGCACCTCTCCACCTCGGCGTCCGTCGAAGCCGCCGCCTCGCCCTCGACGACGTGCCGACGGCGAATGGCAGCCCGCTCCTGCAGTAGCTTCTTGCGCTGAGCCGTCGCCTCCTCAATCTCACCCGTGTCGCGCGCCCTGATGCCGAAGTGCGCCAGGCCCGTCTCGCGCACCACCTCCACCAGCTCATCCCACGCCTCGTCGGGGCCCAGCTCCTCCTCCAAGTGGGGACGGACCATGCCCTCGCACTGACGCTCCAGCTCCCTCAAGAACTCCACCTTCCCCTGGTGACGCTTCAGGGCCTGCATGCAAGCGTCCATATCCCACTGCGCCCTTACGCTCCTGGGAAGGATCTCGGGGTGCACAGGCGTGATCATCACCGACACTCCCAAAGGCGTGTGATCCCTCCTGCCTCTCGCGCGAATGGCCTGCAGTCTGTCGCCGATCGCGTAGAGAGGCTTGCAGCCGTCCACGCTCGACATGAGCTCGCGGGTCAGCGCGACCACATCTGGCCTCGACCTGGCCCCCGTGGGGCCCGAGAACGTGTAGCCCTCATAGAAGGTGTTGACCGTGGCGAGCCCCCAATCCTCGCAGAGACGTCTCCACGCAGCCCCCGACTCGTGCCCCAGCGCAGGCTCGACCCCCCCCCCCCCCCTCAATGGCCTCCGACAGGGGCGAGAAGACCCCCGCCTCATACTTGACCATGCCCAGCCCGTCGTTGAGGTCGGCACAAAGCAGTGGCGTGCAGCGAGTGGGGGTCTCCATGAGGCAGCGCTGCGTCCACGTGAAGAGCGCGTCCGCCGCCGCCCGCTGGACCGCCAGTCCCCGCACAGGGAAGTACAGAGCCAGCACCAGTATGTCCAGTGCGCCCCGCCTCAGGCGCGCACCGCCGCCGCGCCCCCTCAAGGCAGGTGGCGGCGCCAGCAACTTCAGCACCTTGAACCCCTTCTTGAAGAACATCGAGACACCGCACGCTTTGTAAGTGTGCCCGCCTCGTCCCCAACCCCAGTGCAGTGCATCATGTTTCGGCAGGGTCTTCTTCGAGACATCCCCGCCCCCGCTCCACTTCAACTGCGTGCCCTGCAGCGCTACCACGTCGTAGCGCTCGAGCTCCTGGCTGATCCCCTCCGCGCGGAGGCGCCTGCACAGCGTGAGCGGGTTGTAGCTGACCACTCGCATCAGCGCGTCCCCGTACGGGGAACCAGCCTCAGCGTGCCATGGGCCTCGCGCAAGCGCCAGGAGGCAATGGCGACGACATGGCGCAGCCCGATGGTGCCGAGAGCGACTTGGCGTCGCGGCCCGCCGAACCTCTGAGCAGATGTGCGACGCTACCTGTTTGTATGCATGTATGTATATTTGCATGTATGTATGAGTGTAGGTATGCATGTCGTTGTATGTGCGCAGGTATGTATGCATGCATGTATTGATGCGTGCATGAATAGTTGTAGGTGTATACATGTATGTGTATTGGTGTGCGCATGT
>CAUYUJ010000240.1:7500-75000 GCA_963575745.1 Prorocentrum cordatum | reverse complement strand
TGCCACGGGGCCGCTGGCCAGGCTGACAGCGCGCAGCGCCGCAGTCCGCTCAGCCCGCTGCGCCGCCAGAATCCTCTAGCCGCAAGCTGCAGCCAGCACGCGCCGAGAGCGGGGCGGTCGGGGGCTCGCGGGCCCCCTCCGCCCGGGCGCGGCAGCGCCGCAGCGCGCCCAGAGGTAGCGCGGGAGCGGGCAGCGCATGCGCCGGCAACGCTGCCGCGGGCAACGCTGCTGAGGCCGCGGCCCCCCAGCCAGCCGAGCGTCTCGTGGGCAGGCGCCAGAGTTGTTTCCGCCCCAGCTGGCAGGCGTTCCATCAGTTGAGCGGAAGATCGGGACAAATCGGAACCAGAGATTCTGGGAGAGTTCCAGAGAAAAATAGAACGCCGATTTGTGGAGCGTAGCGCGCGCATTCGCAGAAGTTCCCAAAGAGTGTTCGAGGGCTTGAGGAACCCAAGTAACACATGGGCGCTCAATTAAACTGCTGAGGGCGGGCAGAAAATCTGGTGTGCACGAGCATTGTGAGCGGGTGCGCGGCTTCCACGGGGGGCGCAGTAGGTTTGTATTTCAGAGACTTCGGCGCTGGTCAATGCGCTCCTGGGGGGCCCGAGAATGCGTCGCACATATTACGCCTGTGGCGCCATGGGGACCGCATTTGCGGTTGCAGTTGGGCGGGCGCCCCGCCGCGCGCACCGTGGCGACAGTTCTCTTGGGCGCCCGCCCGCCGCCGTGGACGTAGTGGACCCTGCCAGTCTCTCGGTCGGCGCGCGGCGGGTCGGCAGCCACGACGCTGGCGGCCTGAAAATGCTTCGAACATGTTTCTCACCAAGCCCGGGGCTATTGTACATTTTCGGTGGCACGCGCAGCTCGGAGAAAAATCGCCTTGTCCGTCGGCGGCAAGTTGGCCGTCGTCGCGCAGAAGTGCCGGCGGGCGCGGTCCACGCTCAGCGCAGAGAGCGTGTCCACGAGCGTGGATTCGTCGAGGGGCAGGAGGAAGGACCTCGCGGTCAGGACCATCGCGGCCCGCGATGTCCACGGCCCCCACCCTGGGCGCGCGAGGACCTGTTGGGCGCCGCCGCAGTCCGATTTCAGAGAATCTCGGAACCAGAAATCTGGGCGCGCCAAATTTCGCGGGCCGAAAAACTCTCAGAGAGTTTCGGCCAGCTCCGAGGTTTTGGGTTTATGGGAATGTTTCACGCGGGGTGGGTAGTTCAGAGATTTTCAGAGATTCTCAGAGAAGTTCGGGCGCGAGAATTTGGCGCGCCCAAGTGTCTGGTTCCGTGAATCTCTGAAAAGCGGTTCCTGGCGCCGCGCCCGATGCTTCCGGAGTTGCGAACTCGGTATTCGGTTCCCTGGGGCCCGCGGGCCCCTGGGCCAATCGCGAGGTTGCCGAGGCCCCCAGGCGGTTGCGCGCGTTTGTCTCGGAAACCGGAGTTGGGCATCCGTGGTGGACGCCCGCGCGTACGCGCTAGGTCTCCGCGAGATTGTTCGGTGGCGGATCTTGCATGGCGCGGGGACTTTCCAAGGACTTTCCGGGGTGTTCTCTACGGTTATTTCGGCGCGTTTCGGGAACTTTGGGGCGGCGCGGGGAAGTCGCCTGGCCGCGCGCGGGACTTTTTGTTCCAATGCATTCTTGGGCATTATCGCGGCGTTGCGTGGCCGAAGAGGTCACTGAATAACGCGCTTTTTGACATTTTCGTGTTTTTTTCGTTGCGTTGGTTGCGTGATTGTTTTGGCGGTCCGCCTCCTTGGGGCCCCCTTGGGGCCTCAAGTTTGTTTTGTTGACGTCGGGCCTTCTGGAGTGAAAGGCGCTTGGCGCTGAATTCCCTCGGGCGCGCGCGTGGCCAAATACGCGCCGTGGCTTCATCCGCGCCGGGGCGCATTTCTTCCCTCGCGAAGCCGATGGCGCCCAAGGCGTGGCAGGCCCGTTCGGCGGCGCCCCCGGTGATTTGAAAAAACCGAACATGATTTTTATCCCGGTCAAATTTTGCCCCGATCCCGGCTTCATCTTACTCCAGGAGGGCAACGGGCGCGAAGCCCCCGGAAGCCAGCGCGGAGTGCCAGACCTCGGGCCGCAGTGCGGGCAGCGCGCTGGCCTGCCCCACTTGGCCGCCACCGACTCGGTGATCCACGTTCCCCGTCAGCACCGCCTGGAGCGCGCCAGCCGCGTCCAGCGCAAGCTGGCCACGCTCTAGCAGGCGTCGCTTGGCCAACCAGTTCATGCCAGCGCCGACGTGCGCGAAGTCCGCGCGCCGGGCCGCAAGCACACGCGCGCGCGCGCGAACCAGCACACATCCACACATGCACACACACACACACGCACGAACACATACAACCCCCCCACACACACCCACACACACATATACACACATGCACACACAGACACATGCACATGCACGCACGCACGCGTGCACGCACACACTCGCGCCCTCTCAACCGTCCGTCAACAGCCAGCACACAGTGACGGCGGTCTGGTCAGCACTGTGTAGCGAGTACACACAATAGGTCACTACACACTCGCTCTTGTTTAAAAAAGTGGGCCAATGCGCAACTGGACATCCCCCACCGCCAGCACCACCCGCAACCCCTGGCAAAGACCAATGCCGACTCAGTGGTGAGGTGCTCGCGTATGACCAAACGTTCGGCGGCATGGGCACGTTTCACTGTTGGTAAGGATGCTTGGGGGGGGGGTCGTTGCATGGAGTCGGGTCGGCGGCCGCTGGAGGGGGGGAAGGGGGACATGACCGAGAAGCAATGGTCCACCATCATTGCGAGTGGGTCTGAGTGTCAGTGAGCCTGAGTGTTAAGGGGAGAAGGTTAGGAGAGAGAGAGAGAGAGGAGGCAGGCAGCAGGAAGGAACGACGAGGAAGGAGGGAGGTGAAGGCATCACCACCTGAGCCTATCGGGAACAAGATGCGGTGGTCCGCCCCCCCCCCCGCCCCATGGGAAGAAAGGGACCACAAGAACCAACCCGCTGGACCACCTGCGCAAGAGGAGGGCCAGTCGGGTGTGATAAACCTCTCGTCCAGTGGGGGCAGGCCTGTGCTCCCAAGTCTGGCGTCGGAGGCTCTCTGCTCGGTGCCCGCGCGCCCGGAACCCCGCCACGGCCTGCCTTCAGACGCTCGGGAGGGAAAAACACACACAGACACAAGTAATCGTCGATCCCCCAGAAAATATGGGCAAATATGAGGAGTGGGGGGGAAGACAAGAAAGCCGGAAAATAGGGGAACATGTGGGGAGTCCTGTGATTTGTGTTTACCTTTTTAATCGCTTCGCTCATTCCGCCGGCCCATAATGTCGCACCGTGGTCGCCTGTCCGAGTGGTCGTTTGCAGTGTGGAGCTGCGGCATCGGGAGCTGTGTAGTTGTCGATAAATTTGTTAATGTTTTTTTCATGGGGCTTCTAGGTGTTTGCAGTTTTTTGACGGCTTTGGTGCCATCGTGGGGGCGTGTTACCCGTGGTATCCCGCTGTGGGGCCGCTCGAGCCGGGGGAAGAGACATCTTATGTGATAGGGGAACCCTCGTGTCGGAGGGTGGCGGGCTTTGAATGCTAACGTTGGCTCTGTTATCGTCCTGATGTCCTCTGGCGTTGCGGACACGGGCGTGAAGGAACACTTTCTTGTGGCGCTTCTCTTACCATCTCTTTTCTAATTGGTCCGGAGGAGGAGGAGGAGGAGGACGACGACGAGGAGGAGGAGGAGGAGGAAGAGGAGGAGGAGGAGGAGGAGGAAGGAGGAGGGGGATGAGGAGCGATGAGGAGCGCCTTTGTTGTCGTCGTCGTCGTCGCCGCCGCCGCCGCCCGCCGCCGCCGCCCGCCGGCGTCGTCGTCGTCGTGGAGGGTCGAGGCTCGAGGCTGGAGGCCGAACGCGGGGGAGGAGGACCGCCCCGACCCGCGTTTCCCAAGTCGCGTCTGGCTGGAGTCTTGGAGGCGTCCTGGGGGCCTCCTGAGGGTTTTTTGGAGGCCTCCAGAGGGCCTTTTGGAGGCCTCTTGAGGCCTCTTGAGGGCCTCTTGGGGGCCTCTTGGGGCCTTTGAGGGCGTCTTGGGGCCTCCCGGGGGCCTCTAAGGGCCGAGAGCTCGAAATTATGTTTCGTGAACCCCCTCTTGGGGCGTTCTTGAAGCGTTCTTGGGGCCCTCTTGGGCCGTCTTGGAGGCCTCTTGGGCCGTCTTGGAGGCGTCTTGGGCCATCTTGGAGCCCTTTTGGGGACCTCTTGGGCCCTTTTGGGGCGATCTTGGAGGCCTCTTGAGCCGTTTAGGGGCGTCGGGGAACCGAAAAGGTTGAAACGCCCAAATCTGTCCAAAGCCTAAGAAAAAACATTGTTTGTTTGCCTCTTGGGGCCCTCTTGGGAATGCACTTGGAGACCTCCTGGGGATCTTGGAGGCTTCTTGGGTCATCTTGGAGACGTCTTGGGCCGTCTGGAGGCCATCTTGGGCGTCGTGGAGCGATATTCGGGCGTCTCGGACCTCTCTTGGACCGTGTTGGGGGCGTTCTTGGGGCCCTCTTGGGCCGTCCTGGAGGCCTCTGGGCCCGTCTTGGAGCCGTCTTGGGCCGTCTTGGGGCCCTCTTGGGGGCCTCTTGGGCCCTCTTGGGGCGATCTTGGAGGCCTCTTGAGCCGTTTAGGGGCGTCGGAGAACCGAAAAGGTTAAAACGCCAAAATCTGTCCAAAACCAACGAAACACACATTTGTTTGCCTCTTGGGAGTTCTCTTGGAGGCCTCTTGGGGCATCTTGGAGGCTTCTTGGGCCATCTTGGAGACGTCTTGGGCCGTCTGGAGGCCATCTTGGGCGCCGTGGAGCGATCTTCGGGCGTCTCGGACCTCTCTTGGACCGTGTTGGGGGCGTTCTTGGGGCCCTCTTGGGCCGTCTTGGAGGCCTCTGGGGCCGTCTTGGAGCCGTCTTGGGCCGTCTTGGGGCCCTTTTGAGGGCCTCTTGGGCCCTCTTGGGGCGATCTTGGAGGCCTCTTGAGCCGTTTAGGGGCGTCGGGGAACCGAAAAGGTTGAAACGCCCAAATCTGTCCAAAACCTAAGAAAAAGCATTTATTTTTGCCTCTTGGGGCCCTCTTGGGAGTGCTCCTGGAGGCCTCTTGGGGCCCATCTTGGAGGCTTCTTGGGCCATCTTGGAGACGTCTTGGGCAGTCTGGAGGCCATCTTGGGCGCCGTGGAGCGATCTTCGGGCGTCTCGGACCTCTCTTGGATTGTGTTGGGGGCCTCTTGGGGCCCTCTTGGGGCGATCCTGGAGGATCTGGGGTACTTTTGATCCAGGGATCCCCAGGGGCCGCCCCGCGCGCGCGAACCAGAAATACTGTTTACCAGTTACCGGAGATCTTAGAACGCCTCTGGCCCGTTGGGCCGGCGAATTTGTGTGTCCCAGGGCCCCTGCAGACACGCCAGCGAGCATGAGGAGGGGAAAGGCGGGGGGAGCCGCCATGAAGCAAGCAGGTCATGGCTCGCCGATTTCCGTCCCCTTGCGGGGCCCTTCCAGGGCTCCACGGACTCTCCGAGGGCAGCTCGGGATGCCCTGGCCGTCACAGAGCGGCTGGGGGATGACGAGCTGGCTCTGGGAAAGGGTCGGCATTTCCGGGGAACTTGTCTTGAGCAAGCAAGACATCGGATTTTTGGGTGCGGCTCGGCATCGAACGAGCACATCCGATGAGACCCGAGGCGCTTGTGCCCCGAAGTTGCTGAAGGGCCCCCGGGATCCAGGACACGTCTCTGCCAGGACCGGCGCTTTCCCCACGAAAGGGGAGATGGGAGGACACGAGGTCAGCGCCCCACGCCTGGCTCGCGGCATGCCCGAGAAGAGGGAGGAGGCCGAGGAAGACGACGACGGCGGGGAGTTCGACGGGGAGGGGGGCCGAAACGAAGATGGGAGGTTCATCGATGGTCGGAGCAGGCGCGAGCTGGAGGGGGGCAGGAGATGGGCAGGAGGAGCAGCCGTGAGGGGGAAGGCGGACGTGGAGGGGGGTCCCCAGACCCCCGACGTCGTGCTTTGTTCATCACGCCGGCGCCCCGAGTTCTCGACCTGCAGTGGGGGCCCATGCCAAGAAGCACCCTGCTTGCCTCCAGGGTGCCCTGGGTTACGTGGGTGTCGATGTTTGCTGTCAAGGAAAGCGTGACGTTCCCACGTCAGAAGTCCATGGACGTCATGGGGTCTCAGGGTAGGGTTTCTTGTGGAAGGTTTCTTGTGGACTGGCCTCCACTGTCTTCCCCAGGATTGGCTGTTCATCCTGGGTCGGTCTTTGACGACCCCGATGCCCGGCAAGGGCTCCCAGGGGCAAAATTTCGACTAGACGTAAGAGTGACCTTTCGTCGGAGTGACCTTTGGTGCGGGCACAGATGAGTCCCCAGATGGCTGAAAACGAAGCAGGAGCAGCGGCTTGCGCGCCCAGGTTTGGTCCCCCCGCGGCCCCCAAAAAGCCGCGCACCAAAGGTCACTCTTGCCCAGGGTCACTCTTGCGTGCAGCCGAAAATTGCAGGCAAGTCACTGAAATAAGGACCACCTCGGGCTCTGGAGGTGCTCTGTTGATCGGGCCGCTCCTCAGACCTAGAGTGTTTGGAGCCCGTTGGCATGATGGCTGTGCGGAGGGGGGGGACAAAGCAGTCCGTCGTGATTGGTTCATGGCTCGAGGGGTTCGGGGGATGGGCTGATGCGTCTTACGGAGGAGGAGGAGGAGGAGGAGGAGGAGGAGGAGGAGGCGGAGGCGGAGGCGGAGGAGGAGGAGGAGGAGGAGGCGGAGGAGGAGGAGGAGAGGAGGCGGAGGAGGAGGAGGAGGAGGAGGGGGAGGAGGTGGAGGAGGAGGAGGAGGAGGGGGAGGAGGAGGAGGAGGAGGAGGAGGAGGAGGAGGAGGAGGAAGGCTGACGCTACGAGCCTTCGCTTGGCGGCTTGCCTAAGAAAAAGAGGAGGAGTGCGGCTAGGAGTAGAAGGACGGAAAGGACGGCCAGGAGGATGACAAGAACCATGAGGATGAAGAGGGAGGAGAGAAGGAGGAGAAGAGAAGGAGGAGGAGGGGAGAAGGAGGAGGGTGAGGGGGAGCAGGAGGTTACGGCGACCCACTGCCTCAGGGACCTCCCCAAATACCCGCATCACGACTAGATCCTGAGCAGAGCTCTACCCCCGCCGTTCACCTCGCGGCAGTGCACCCTGCCCCTCGTCGCCGAGTGCACGGTAGGGCCCCCGACGACCCACTCGCAGGCGCCCCGCCTTGTGGTAGTAGATGCCTCGTCGTCGTTCTCGTCCTCGTCGTCGTCGCCCTCCTCCTCCTTCGTCTCCTCGTCCTTTTCCTCCGTCATCCTCCTTCTTGACAGGTTGCACGGCGCACAGCGAGAAGACTCAGGGACCGACTGGCGCAGCACGCAGTTCACGCGCTGCGCCCTCGAAGATTCACTCGCTGTTGGCTACCATCGCTAGGAGGAGGAGGGCTGCCCGTTCGTCTGGCGGCCACCGGATCAGCACACACGATGCTTCTGACCAGAGGCTCACCGCCGGCAGCGTGCGATCTGCGAGGTGATGCTCGATAGCGTTGTTGGCGAACGCTTCGGCCGTCTTCGCACTGGAGATGATGTGCAGTCGAGCATCTGATTAAGAAACCTCCTCCCGAAAAGTTGGGTCAGCGTTTTGTTTTGTCAACTTGCCGGCTGGCCCGTTTTTTTGAGCGCGTTCGCCCCTCAGGCGTTAGCGTTGTCCCTCTCGATACCCGTTCATCTGGCGGCCACCGGAGCAGCACGCAGGATGCTTCTGACCAGAGGCTCCGCCGGCAGCGTGCGATCTGCGAGATGATGTTCAATAGCGTCGTTGGCCAGCGCTTCGGCCGTCTTCGCACTGGAAATGATGTACTTTAGCTGCCCGGGGTCCGTCACCTTCGGAGGAGGGAAAGAGCCCGTTTCTTTATCGCTTGGAGCATGACGGGCGTCATGGCCCCCGGTCCCCCCCCCCCTAAGACGTAACGTTCCCCCCTCCAGTGCGTTCCGGGCAACGCCCCCCAGTGCGCTCCGAGCACTGCCGCTGTGCGCATTGGGATCCGCGTAGGTGTCCGCGTAGTGGATCGTTTGTGGATTTCACAGAAAACAACATAACATAACCTTCATGGACAACGGTGCGCCGCTGGAATCTACGTGTCCTCCCGAGTCCGCCCGCATCACCCTAACTCTTCCTTTTGCGTCCAGGAGGTTCCAGCTAAATTGGCCGTCCGAGAACCTAAGTGGGCCGATTCATTAAACCATTCTGCGGTGCGCGCTGAGATGCGCACGTGCGCTGTAGCGCCAACCCGCGCGACGGGGGGTAAGGAGGATGAGGAGGAGGAGGAGGCGGATGAGGAGGAGGAGGAGGATGTGGAGGTGGAAGAGGAGGAGGAGGGAGGTGAGAAGAACGTCGCATTCGATTATCAGCAATTTCTTGGCGTGGCGTCTAGTTGTCCGCAACAGATCCTCACGTACATGCTCTTTCTACCTGTCTTATGCACGCAGGCATTGTGGTGTACACCAGCGCTGCGTTGCACGCGGATGCTGTGGTGTAGACACACGCTGTGGCGTGCACAGGCGCTGCCGTGCACGCGAGCACTGTGGTGTACACAGGCGCTGCGTTGCACATGGTAGCCGCGGTGTGCAATTGTACGCCGGCGCTGTAGTGTACGCAAGCATTGTGGTGTACACAGGCGCTGCGTTGCACACGGTTGTTGCGGTGTACGCACGCGCTGTGGTATACACGCGCGCTGTGGTGCACGCGAGCGTTGTGATGTACACAGGCGCAGTGGGGCTTTGGCCACCTACATGCTGCTCTCGTCGTCGACGTCGTCGTCGTCGTGACCGTCGTCGTGGTCGTCGTTGTCGTCGTCGTCGCTCGTCGCTCGTCGCTCGTCGCGCGCGCGGGCGCGGCTGCGGTGCCGAAGCCACACGGCGGGGGGGGCGTTACGTCATACCCCCCCCTCGCCCCGCGCCCCCCCCCCATGACCCCCGTCATCACCGAACATGAAGAAACGCGCTCAAAGGTACCTATACCTCTACCCTCCGCCCGTTGTTCCCCGTTTCTGGGCCTCCTCGGAGGCCCTCGTCGCCACCGCTGGATTCGCCTCGAAATTCTGGTCAGAACGCACCCCGGGAGATGTTTGGGGAGTAGCGGTATCGGTACCTCTTGGTCTCCCCACACCTGCTGGCGGTGCGTGATGATGGCGTTTTCGTGGGCCTCTTCATCTGAAGAGGCCCACACGAACCCCCACGTATGAATTATTTCCGTCATCTGCCGGGCTTGCTGGGCAGCTCGAGCCTGGCAGGGGCTCGGGCCAGGGGGAGGGCGGGGTCTCGGGGTGCTTTCAACGCCTCGGCTTTCCGCGCAGCGTCGGGGCTTGGCTTCGTGATCAAGCTCCTCGCCGCGCGAGTCGGACAGCGGAGAGGGGGGTGTTTGGGGCGCAGTGCAAAGTGAATGATAGGTGAAGGGGGGGTGGGGCGCAGAGGGGGCGAAGGGGGGCGCGGGAGGGCACAGGCCCCATACGCTCTCTTATCCTTCTCTCGGGTGTACCGTCTTTTCTTCCTCGCGATCCCTCGGCTTTCCCGCGCGCGGGCGGCCGTCTGACGCGCATGTGTCTTCTTGTTGTGGACTCTTTGTGCTTCGAGTAGGAGATCACATGCAAAATTATTGACCTTAAATTCGCATGCTCGTCGAATCGCCGAGGGAATACGTAGCAGTTCACGAGCGCTTTACTTTTTCCGTTCTAGATGCGACGACTAAATCAATTTCGGGGTAAATCAATTCTGTAGTTGATCCCCTACTCGAGTTGTGGGATCCTGAAAGTTTCTTGGGCGGGCCCTCCGAGAGGTCTCGGGAGCCCCATGCGAGGCGTCGTGGACCTTCGGAGAGCCGCCCCCCGGGCCTCCTGAGAGATCTCGTTGGCGTTTGTCGAGGGGCTCTTCTCCGGCTTCGGCAAGAGGGCGGCCTGGCTTCCCGAGAGGCTTTTCTGGCTTTCCGAAGGGGCCCCATGGGGCCCGAGAGCCCCCACAGGTGTCTTGGGCCTCCTTACAGTGCTGTTTTTAATACATGCTCCGCGTGCCCCATACAAGAATATATAAGATTTCATGTCCGTCCACTGTTGTTGGGTCGGGGCCCCACTTTGCGATACATTCGCGAAAGTGGGAACCCTTATCCTACAACATAAGGTGCGCTTCTGATTACTACATAGCTGTACGGGTTGGGTTTTTAGGGAGGCCCAGATGGGTTTCACGAGGGCCCCCCCCTGGGCCCCCCCCAGGGGCTTCCTGGGCCTCCTGGAGATCTTCTTGGAGAGAGCAGTGGGACTCCTGGGATGCCTCCTGTGGTTCCCGAGGAGCCCCCCGGGGGCCCCTGGGCTGCCCGCGAAGGCTTCGGGGCCACCGTCGCAAGCCTCCGTGGGACCTCCCGCAAAGGGGCGGCCTGGGCCTCCAGAGGGGCCTGGGCCGCCCCCGGATTTGGTTTCTGGGAGACGTGTTCGGGGGCGGAAAAGAGGGGGGTGATGACTAGTGGGGGGGGGATCTCATTTTCGTGGGCCGTGATATTTCCCCTGATTTCATTGCGCCTTTTCTTAGTTCATTACGTCCCTGGCCCCCCCCCCTTGGGCCGCGCACATGCCGCCGGCCATGATTTGCACCCCTCCTCTTGGACGCCCCCCTTTTGGCCGCCCCCAAGTTCGGCATCCCGGAAGGATCCTGGGAATCCTGGGCCGCTCCCGCGGCCGTGCTGGGCCGTGCGGGGTAGCGCTGGGATCCGAGAGGCTCGTCGAGAGCTGCCGTGGCACGAACGCGATGCTTACGCAACGGTCGGTGTCCTCCGTGGGGGAGGCCCTCACGGAGGCCACCGACCACTGCCAGCGGCGCAGGCGGAGATCGGGAGCGCGCGCGCCGGGTCGCGCGCGCCTCGTTTGCCCCCCCCCCCCCCGCGCGTCGCCAGGCAGAGCTCGGGGGCGCGCGCTGGGTCGCGCGCGCCTCGTTTGCCCCCCCTGCTTACGCGATGGCCCAGGGGCCATCTCGTAGGCAACCCGGGCTTCTCGTGCCCATGCTGCATCGGAGCTCAAGAGACGCGGGTCGATGCAAACGAGGGTCAGTCAGAGCGCCCTATCTTGCAGGATCCTGCAGAGCCAGTGTTGCATAGGCCCAGGCTTGGGCGCAGGATCCTGCAGGGTCTTACAGGATCCTGCAGGATCCTGCACAGCCTGACTGACCCGGGTCTGGCCTGACCTGGGTCGGTAGATCCCCGACTGCCTTGCTTCACCGATGGTCATGTTGCGCAACGTCGGCAACTAGATCGGGATCATTTGTGGCCGCATTGACCCCCGTAGCGACTCGCGGCCTGTCGGCCCTGGTATTCCGGGACGGGTGAAGACAACGTGGCGTGTCGTAGCCGTTGCGCCACCAATGGCCACCGCGTCTGCGGGGCCACGCGCAGGAGCAAGGCTATGAAATAGCAGCGGCAACGCAGCAAGGAGGCGAAGGCCCCCAGGAGTTCACGCGGCAGCCGTCGTTGAAGATTTGCGCGAAGGCGGTTGGCCTGTTAGCTTGGCCAGCGGGTGACTGGGCGAGCATTGCCAGCGCCTCTTTGCATATATAGTCGCTGGCGTTGGCGGCAGTGTTGGTTTGTTGATAATGTCGTTGCTCACAGCATAGTGCATGCTTCCCAGAAGACCATCTGCAGGGGTACGGGCTCGATGCCACCCGCGCCCTGGACGGCGGCCGCTGGACGGGTGATGGCTGCCCAGGTGTACGCAGCCGGCGGATGCTCAGGCTGCATCTCCTCAACGCCGTCGGCCCAAGCATTCACGGCCTCGA
This sequence comes from Prorocentrum cordatum, assembly GCA_963575745.1. Taxonomy (NCBI): domain Eukaryota; class Dinophyceae; order Prorocentrales; family Prorocentraceae; genus Prorocentrum; species Prorocentrum cordatum. The sequence continues at coordinate 63,222 of CAUYUJ010000240.1, read as the reverse complement.
GAGCAGCATGAGCGATCGCGCTGCCGTGCTCGAGCTTCCTCGTCCTGAACAGGACGGCATCAACTGCGCGCACATAGCGGGCGCGTTTCAGGCCGAGCTTCGCCACCAGCAGCAGGAGTTTCTTCATGTTCTTCGCGTGCGGATCGCCCTCCCCCCACATCACCACCACCACCACCACCACCACCACGACCACCACAACCACCACGACCACCACCACCACCACCACCACCACCACCACCACCACCACCACCACCACCACCACCACCACCACCACCACACACTGCCACAACGCGACGCTTTTCACCCACGGCACGGACTCTCTCGCCAGCGGCGCCGAGCTGCCAGGCCTCCATCCCGGCACAGGGGATGTCGGAGTGTGGGAGACAAACCAAAAAGTGGTGGCACGAATTCGACCCTCATACCTGCAGAGACGATGTCATGATCGCGACCCTTCAGGAAATTCCCAGATCGTCGTAACGGCAGCGTCGGTGTCGTAACGGCGGCGGCGTCGCAACGGCGGCGTCGGTCTCGTAATGGCGGCGCCGGCGGCGTCGGCGTCGTAATGGAGGCGGGGTTGTTCTGACGGCTTCGGTGTGGTAACGGTGGTGCCGGCGTCGTCGGCGTCGTACCAGTGGCGTCGGTGGTGTCGATGTCATATTGATGATGAAGATGGGGATGAATGTAAGAAGATTCAGAGAGCCTTGCACATCCTCAGCCGGGGACGTTGATGGAAGCCTCATCAAGATGAGTGGTACAACGTCTATGGAGCTCGTTCGACGACGTAGCCTCGAACTCGCAGCAGGGGCGCGGCAGGTCAACGGGCGCGGCGGTCTCCATCGGCAAAGGAGGACGCGGAAAATGTGAATGAAGCGGGAGGAGGCGGCAGCGGAGGAGGAGGACGAGTAAATATGCTCCTCTCCGCCTCATACTCAATTAGAACATAACTTAGATTGCATGCAATGAACTGTCCGCGTGAACTGATGCTGCGTTTCTGCAGCTGTATAACTGCTCAAACCAGCCGACCTCGGCTGGCAGGAGAGAAAAGGAGCGCGCTGGGGCGCACGGGCGATTCGTCGTCGTCCGTCCTCGGCATTCCTCCTCCCTTCCTATTCCTGATAGAGTGGTTTAGCTTAACGGATATCTGTCTTATCAATGTCTCATCCTGCCTCCGCTCTCCCTGAGCAGAGTCAACATGAGATCTTAATTCCTTTTTCATCTTACCCCGATTCTCCGAGGAAAGACTGGTTATCAGCCGAAACGCGCGACTCAGTCGACGCGGGGCCATTAGATGCAAATGAAGAGCTTTCAGTCGTGCCCCGCGACTCAGTCGCTGCGGGAGAGAGCTACGATAATACTAATATCGTGTCTAATATCTCGAGAAGCGCAGATTGGCGCGTTGAACAACATGATGGACACGATACATATAGAATCGGTCCTATTCAAGACCGAATCCCTCCTTCACATATCGCCGACCGGGTCATGAGGGGGAGAAGTACTGATGGGATAACCGAAATGTCGGTAGACATACCCACAGTAGGGGCTCCGATAGGTGATCGTGAGCAAACCCCCGACCCTCACGGGCGAGAAGGCGTCACGCCAAGGCCCTGACCAGGTGCATTCTCTTCAAGGTTGAGTGCCAACTCGACGGAGTCGATAAGTCCCATTCAGAATGCTCAACAAGCTACAGCCATTGCCGCTGGCCAAGCCAGCCGTCCAGGGGAAGCCCAAGGGAATCCGAATGCGCATCCAAATATCCCCGTAGATTGGGTGGGTATGCATGTTACTGCCCGAACCCCTATAGCACTTAACGGACAATTCGGTCAGGATAGCGATGATCCGATAGACAAAAATCACGAAATATATTCCATGGAAGAAATTTTTGGTAGCATCAATAGTGATATTTCCCTGAGCCGAGCGTTGTCCGTGATGATGGATGAAGGCATCCCTGCTCGAGACAAAAGTTGGTCCCCAGATGGATCCGACGAAGACACAAGTATCCTGGCGCCTCAGGCGGACAGGGTGGAGACTCAAACGAAGCATGAGAGGGAGTCCACTGGGCGAACTCCTGCGCCTAACCTCAAGAAACAACGGAATGAGGACTATGAGCTAAACGTCTCGCCATTAAAGGATGGCTTCTTCCGTAACGCCACCACCTTAGGTGAGTGGCAACCCATTCCGGCTGTTGTTGAGGGCGAAATGGTCGGACAACAAGGTATTTACTCTCAGCTAATCAAACAGGACGAGAAGGACGAGGAGTTCTTAAATGCGCCCAAACCACGAGAACGCACTTTTGCCTGCCCCAGATCGAATGCTTCGAGCAGGGGAACGCCCAAAATACAAAGATCAGGGGCGAGGTCTACCTCTAGGAGCAACAGTGCAGTTTCTATGATGGAGGTACGTGGGAATCCCAATCCTGGCTGCGCGCCTCAGGCGGAGAACAGATGCCAAGGAAAAGCCAACAAGCCTGAAGGCGCATGTAGGAACCCAGCGTGCAGGAATGGCTCGGACGTTTGCAACAAGTGTAACATGCAATGGCTACGCGCGGAGTGCTACCCAATGGACGAGCACAACTGCACATACCTCTTCTTGCAGTCTATTCAAGACCAGGCCAGGCTAGCAGAGGTCAACACTCAGAGAGAGTTTCTGACTAATGAGGCGAATCTGGCTGAAGGGGCTCGATTGGACAGAGAAGAATGCATTGAAACTGTGATCGAAGCCAGGAAAACGTTTGAGGCTGAGCGGATCGCCCTAGCCATGGCCGCTCGAGAGCGTGAACAAGCGCCGATAGAACACCTGTACAATCAGACTGAGGCCGTGAAATGGCAAGTGGAGAGGGAAGCAGAAGACAAATACAGAGAATTATTGAGTTCGGAGAGACGGGCCGTCATGGTGGCGAACGAAGAATCTGCGGACGCCCATGCGGTTGCCGCTGCCGTTGCGATGGCCAAGATAGAAGGGGAACAAATCGCGACAGCCGTGGCGGAACGAGAAAAAGCAGGGATTACAAGAAGAACTCACAGCCGCCAGGCTGAAAGCAGACAACACCCAAGCTGTAGCTGCGAAGATAACTAACCAGAGCAATCTCTATCTGGAAGAGCTTAAATCGCATGAAGAAGCCAGACCGTCTCTTCAGCGTATAATGTCGAGCAACACTAAATGCCCGCCGGCTAAGCCGTTCGGGTCGAGCATACACCAGCTATCGACGGCCCAGTCGTCGAGCATTGCATCTGCCCCTACGCAGTTCGACCAGACGACCGTGGCGAATGCGGGAGCATCGACCATGCTGGTAGGAGGTGCAACACGCCCTCCTCCCGATGGGAATGGAATCGCGCTTTCCGTGGACCAATGTTGTGCCGTTTGTTTTCGTCCAAAGACAGAGGATTGCGTCGGATGTGGCAGCTCGGCTTGCGACGAGCATATCGATGCGAGTACGACGAGATGCTCTAGATGCGACCTGTGGAAGAGTGAAAGGTCAGCGGCTAACATGCGAGAAGAAGAGATTGCATCGAACGCGGCTAACAAAGAGATAGGACAGATGAGGCTTAATTAAGGCTATCATCACCGACCCGAATCCGTATACTGAAACTAAACGTGAAGTCGGACTCACATCGAAGTCGTTCGGATTTCCGTTGTTTTCGCAAGAGAACCCCGTGGGGCCGTTGTTGCATCAACATTCTGTCCCAGGACCTGCCATTGAAGGTCTGGCTAAGCCGAGCACCGCTGAAAGTGGACTCCCTGCAGGGATGAGGCTAACTGGACCTAACGAACATAACGCTCTTGCCAATCTCCGCACAACCTATGGAGACGGCCCTAATGGAACGACGGCGACTAAGTCGTCGGGCAATGCAGGACAGGGCGGAGAAGATGACGACAAGAGCGACGCTCCCAACACCGAGATCGCATCTTCGCACGAAGATGATCGTGGCAGAGGACCACGAGGATCGCCTCCGGGAAGTCCAGGGGGGTCAGACCCCTCTGATGGTGGGGGTGGACGCAGGGGGCCTCAAGGCCCCGGCGGACCGCGCGACTCGGTAGTAATTGACGAGAGCACGCCGTTAGATCAGTGGAGACAGGTCGGTAACAAACAGAAAATTGATTTGTTGGACATCCCTGACATTACGAACATTCGCGAGTGGAAAATGCACGCAATACGCGCCATCGCTGGGTCATCGCCCGAGAGCCAGGCAGCACAGCACTGGATTGCCGAGGCTATGGATCCAGCCGTGGAGGATGAGCAACTCAAATATGTTGGACGATTCCAGCGTCTCGGCCTTATGATCGCAGCGAATCTTATCGAGAAGTTCAACAAGATGCGAAAGAGTCGATATCAGCCTCCTCATCATACCCATTTCCTTCAACAGGTTACTCGCGTGGAATTCAGCGCCCAGGCCGAGGGAAGGCTCATGACTGGACGCGAGATGGTGCGGGCTATTTGTCACTGGTGTTAGGTAAGGTCGGAGTTGGGACAACATCGCATTTCGCGCGACCTCTTCAAAGTGAAGATAGACCCGCACGAGCCTGATGCTGACCTGTATCATTTCTACAATGAATGGACATACGTGTATCAACAGCTTTATGGCGCCAAGCCTCCGTCCGACGAGATGAGGGCCTCGATTCATGTACTTCCTTGAACAATGCAGAAAGCCGAACAAACTGGATTTTGTATGTAAGTTATATGACTTGTCGAAAGACAGAACGGGACAAGGTGTCAAAACTCACGAATGGCTGATGGAGCAGATTGAAGGAGTGATGTTGCGAGAAAAAGAAGACTGGAACATCTGCGTGCATGAGGAAACCTTAGACCAACGTGCCAGACAAGCACGATTCGGCGGAGGCGGAGGCAATGACAATCGGAGGAATGCAGGCAATAAAGCCGCCCCGGCAGAGATTGCCACTAAGTTGGGACAATCCTCGGATGTCATGAAAGGGGCGAAAACCAAGGGCGAAACCACTTGCAGATACGTTACCAAGGGCGAAACTTGCCCGCGCGCAGGAAAAGGCTGTCCCTTCAATCACAAGAAGCCCAAGAACGCCGCACCGGCTCAGCCGAGTGCGGGACGGAAGACCAGCGCCGCCCCTGCCCAGGATAAGAACCTTAGAGGTAGATCGAAGGACAGGGGCCGAAAGGGGCAGGGCCGATCCCAGACCCCGACTGGAAACCGAGGGAAAGGAGGACAGCAAAATAATAGAAGTCAGTCACGTGGGAAAGACAGTAATATTCCGCGTTACGCATACTCCCGAGACCCCACGAATTGTCGAGGATCCGAAGACGGATGTCACAAGGCCCATAGAAGGCTAACCGATGCTGAGAAGCTGAAGCGTGACAAGTGGGAACAAGCGAAACTTGACGCTTGACAATCTTTGGGATATGAGCGTACATCCAAACAGGCCAATGCTGCTGCTGCTGCCAATATCTCTTCGACGGGAAGTAATGGTGGCTCCAGAGCCGCTAGCGCTGATTCCGACAAACGCAAAAATGATGGAGGGAAAAACAAAGGCGGTGGCAAAGGCAAAGACATGGTCTGTCGCTCCTACAGAGAAACGGGAAAGTGCTCACGCGGGAGAGAATGCTGGTTCGCCAAGACCACCCCAGGTCATCCAGTTACGTGACAATGGCTCCGCACTGGCGGCTCAGCCGTCATTGCTGGAGGGATGACAGACATAATTTTGTTAATGGTCTTCTTTCTTGTCGTCCTCGTTCGGCAGACGTGGCGAAGCATGCGTCGGTTGAGTAGAAAACGGGGGGGCTGGAAGAGACCCACTGATTCAATCAGCTTGGGTGCCGTCGCGTGCCCCGCCCCATTATTCCGGGGCTTCCCAGGGCAAAAACAAAACGGCCTTAATGTTTTGGCTATTGCCTCTAGTGCCGACGGAGGAGACTATTGGGATACCTCCAAAGGTGAGTTTCAACAGGACGGCAGGGAAGAGGTCGAGAGACTCGTCAATGTCCTTGCGAATTTCCTGCACCCTCTTTCTCGGGACGCGATCAAAAAGTACTGGTGCGTTCCCCCTAGTAAGAGTTGCATGCGACATCGGGATAGCAACCGATGCAATCTCCGTGTCCGTTTTCACCCCTCTACTGAGGAGCCGACTATCACTTGGAGAAAGGCCCGTCGCCACGACTTGAAAGAGTTGTCTTCAAGTAGCAAAGACAGATGGAAGTTCCCAGGGGGGATGCGCCGACAGATGTCGATACAGTCGAGGGCGTCTGTCGCAGAGGCTTTGATCAGAGCATCAGACCTGCAAGATCACGTCTGGCATCTCTGGTTGAAAGACGAAGAGGGGAAAGAAAGCCCGCGCGGCTCAGCCGCTGCTGGATGCACAGACAAAGACGCTGCGTATCTGGGGGCATTGAGCTTCATTATAGATACCGGGTGCGGGTACAACCTAAATGCGGAAAAATACAGTAGGAGCGCCGGTGCAATGACATTGATGCGAAAGCTGCCGCAATCGATCACTCTGAACACTGCCGGGGGGGAGTCTAAGGCCCTCGGTTCAGTTCGCATCGCGTGTCCCAAATTTAAGGGTGGTAGTTTTAACGCTTTAGTCATGCCGGAGACCCCGTGCGTGATCTCGGTAGGAGAGCGGTGCATGGATCACGGCTTTAGTTTCTTTTGGCCAGCTGGCCAAAGGCCCTGCCAACTGTTGCCCAACGGCCAAAGAGTGGACCTAGCCCTTGAGGGCAAGATACCATACTTTACCCTATCAGGCAAAGAGGCGCTGGGTCAGTGGATGTGCGCAGCTGCCGCCGGAAGGAGCGAGCCCCTCGAGCGGTGGCGCTGCGTGACGCCGGGCGCCAAGGCATTCCTGGACAACGTGGAATCTGCGGGAGGCCCTCCGCCCCACGCTGTCCAGACTCGCGCAACCATAGACCTGCACACGCATGAGCTGATTGGTACCCGCCGCTACGCTGATGGGCGGCCGACCGAGATCGCGCCCGTTTTCCCGTCTTCGATAGACTCTGCGGATACCATCACCTACTTCTACTATTCGCTTCAGTTGGCCAGCGAATGCGGTTGGAATCGGACGCCAACCGGTACTGCTGCCTCCAATAGTCTCTCAGCTTTGCCCGACCACGGTCAAGCCGTCGGTCCATTCGACGAGCAGCCCGGCAAAGCCGAGGCTTGTGCTGCCGCATATAGATGCCATTTTGGATGTGGAGTTTCAGGATACCTCCCGCACGAAGCAAGTGGAGGACTGGACTCCGATGCGCGCAACGCGGCCCCAGGACCCAAGGAGGGTGAAGCTGGAGACGCTGACGGTGTCGACTTGGTCGACGTCGACGCACCGCCAGATTTAGACCCAGACGTTGCGGAAGTTGAGGTGTCGGAGACCCTTGCCGAGCGGCTCAAAAAGGCTGCAGCCTCCCTACCGCACCTTCTAACTCATACTCCTAAGAACCATTGCCCAGTGTGCAATTGGGCCAAAGCTATCAGAAAACAACAGCGCAAAGCGCAGAACAAAGGGCTAAAGGTTCCTCGCCCATACGCTAACCCCACTTCGTTCGGGCAACTGACGACGATGGATCATTGGTTTGCGATGGATGAACTCTCGCGGGGACTCCACGATGAGACCGCGTGTGTGACTTTTCGCGACCGAGCTACAGATGTTCTTGCCGCTCAGGGTGTACACGACAAGTCTGCGGTTCATGTTTGTAACTTCTTAGTAAACCTTAGAGCCCCGGAGGAAAAAGTTAGAATATTGTTATACAGATGGTGCAAGAGAGCTCGCTAGGGCATGTTGCGAGCTCAATATTGCCCATGATCCTACCACCCCAGGAAACAAGAAACAAAATGCTGTCGCCGAGCGCGCGAACGGCGCGGTGCAGATGGGTGCTAGAGCCTTACTCATGCAGGCTGGTCTTCCACCGCCATGTTGGACCTATGCAGTTCGATATTTCTGCTGATGCTACAATGCAAGGACCCCTGCTGAAGGGCAGCCCAGCTGGGAAAGGCGCTTCGGATGCCAATTCAATGCTCCGCTTCTTCCCTTCGGATCACTGATCCGTTATGTGCCTCCGCCTGAATCCCGCTTCCGCACTGCCAAGACTGGAGCAACGATGATTACAGGGATATACTTGGGGTATGTGCACAAAGCGGGGGGATTGGTTGGACCTGACAGTTACGTAATACCTCTGAGACAATTGGACGGACTGAATATGGAGTCAGGACGCACTCCAGAGGGAAAACAACCCACGATCGAGAAGTCTGACCAAGTGTACAGCAACATCTTAGATGGTACTGCTGACGACCAATCGCCTCAGTTTCCCTTGCGACAAGCATACGAGAAAGCGGCGACGGAGGTACGTTCCGCCACAATCCCTACAGAAACAGGAGAAGGTGCGGCCGTCTCAGACGGACCGCAACCAGCCACAGGGATAAGACCGGACAACATGTTTAATGCTGATGATCCTGCCATTCCGGTGCCACCGCCTTCCCAGGAAGGCGAGGACGCACCACGTATTGAATCCGAGGCCGATCTTGATGACGACGGTCCTGGGGGTTTGTATGTGGGTGATGTGCCTTTGGTAGTTGACGGCGGGGACCCTCGGCGCGACTCCCATCCTGCGTTTGGACAGACAGTCCAACTTCTCAGCGGCTAAGCCGAGTGAGAAAGTCCCAGGGAAAGGGCAGCTTCTTGCCCGAACAATTCAAAATTTCGATACAATGGAATATTTCGAAGACAGACGGATTGTTGCTGGACTTACAAAAGGCGAATTAATTCAGAATTTCCCGTTGACAGGTCGTCGAAAGACATGCAGCATACGAGTTGTTCCTTATTATGACCCTGATTATGCACCTATAACCCGATTGTGGGTCACAGACCCGGGCCCAAAATGCAGTGCCCAATGGTTAAAGAAGCTACCCGATTCTACCAATCCCGGGATACGCCCTGGACGATGGTTTAACATGCCGCAAGCGCAGCGCCGACAGGCCGTAGAACAATACAAGGCTGAAAAGAGAGGGATCTTCGGTATAGAGGATCCCAGTCCTTGCCTAGGCCTTCTGCGTGATATTGGTCTAGATGTGGATGACCCACCGACTCCGCCCGATCCCGCAGTGGCTCAGCCGCTTGCGGCTCTCCCCGAAGCCAGGCTAACTGCACCTAAGGTGGCTGGGCAGCTACGTCGAATACAAAGCGACAGCCTGTGCTACACCCCTGGCAGTGGGCGAGGGGCGGCGTCGCGACACACCCAGGTCTATCAAACCACATCTCAAACTGACGATTCAGAAGAAGACGCTCCTGACGGACACCTGTCAGATGACGAAGACATCTGGTGGAAACAAACATGGTATGGAGGCACTATAGCAAGAGACGGGCTACCCTCCGGCTCAGCCGACAGGGATCTCTTGTCCGATGATGATAACGGAAAATCTGAGGACAACGACGAGGCAAGCCTGACCCCGAGTCCGGCGGCCGCCGCGTCGCGGCGAAGCGTTCCTCGAATGCCGTTACGAGACAGCTCAGACACAAATATCAATCATCGTGACAAAGAAAGGTTTGAATTGCAATACTTCTATAATCCATTTACAGATGTAATATCTGTCATCGATGAGCCTTTCCAACTTCCCAACGACTGGCAATGCAATCGCATGGATGCCGCTGTCGCCAGATCTGTCTCAAAAGACGAGGCAAAGGCAAACAAAGACGCTCAAGCTGCCCTGAGAAAAGAATGGGGCAGACTGCGCGACATTGTCACGTGGATCGAAGATGGTGTTAGGGAATTGTTGCCGAACTCACAGGGAAGACGGCTCATTTTGGCCGTTTATTTGCGATCTTTGTTGAAAAGAACTCAGAGTTACCACTGGGACACAAAGACCGCAAGCACAAAGGTCGGGTGGTCTTTGACGGTTCGAGTGTTAGAGATCAAAACAAAGATGTGGCACTATTTCAGGAACTTCCCAGCAATCCCGCGACAATGCAGGCCAGCAAAGCAGCCGATACTGACGGGCTGTTTGAAGGCCATAACATCGAACAAGCTGACGCTCGGCAAGCTTACACGCAGCCAAAGTTGGGAGGCACTCCTACTTGGGTTTTCTTGCCTCGTGACGAATGGCCCAAAGCATGGTCCAATATGAGAAACCCCGTATGTCCTGTGTACTTATCTCTGCACGGACATCCCGATTTTGGGCGGGCACTGGGAACAGCATTGCGAGGGACATGTCACGGCGAAAGGTTTTGTGAAATGTAGTCCGTGGCGAAGCTGTTACTTCAACAAAGAATTGCAAATTTTCTTGTTCAGTTGTGTCGATGATTTCGCATTGTCAGGACCTGCCGACAAGCTGGCCCAGGGATGGAATTTACTTCAAGAGCCTTCGAACAATTGCCCTAGGGGCATAGAAATATATCCTCCAACAGCTGTTGGACGATATTTAGGATGCGAGCATAGATTATCAACTCAGACAATTGAGTGGCACGGAGAGTTACCTACGGTACTCGACCCGCCTCCTCCAATAGTTAAGAAAAACGCCTCCGTCACAGACGAGAGTAGTGAGGAGGAAACGGGGGGGGGACTCGGCATCTCAGATGACCGAGCCATACCAGCCGATAGAACCGAAACTAGTAAAAGTCATCGAATACGATATGACAGAGTTGTTCGATTCCTGCGTTACCTTATACGCTCAATTGACGGACGCAGACCCGGCCGCATATCCGGCCGCGGGTACCCCGTTCGGTCCAGAACTTACTGACTTAGAAGACGGGCAGGGCGGCCCCAGAGGAGAGATTTACTCCCCAGCTGAGGAGGCTATAGCATCAGCGTTACAGATCAACGTTGACACCAGCCCTCCTGATCAAGAAATAGAGGTGATTGGCCTCGATGCCGCAGCAGCTAGCCCTGATGACCCTGGGCCACCGACTCAGTCGGGAGTGCTTCAGCCAATTGCAGCAAAAGTGTTGATGAACATACTTTACGGGGCTAGGATGGCAAGATACGACTTACTCCGTGCCGTGTGTCAAACTGCCAGTTGCATCACAAAATGGACAGAACAACAGGACATGGACCTTCCGCCTCATATGTTACATAAAATGTACATCTCATTATCGTATGACCTCGTGGGTGGGTGATAGAAAAGGAGGGCGCCCTGTTAAAACAATACTCTGATGCAGATCTGGCGAGTGACACCCGAACGCACAGGAGCACGAGCGCTAGCTACCAAGCAATATGGGGTCCATATACACGGGCAGGACAGTCGATGAGTTCGCAAAGACAAACATGCGCATCTCATAGTACACTTGAGGCCGAGATCGTTGCGGCCGACCTTGCGTTGCGCAAGGAGCTGCTTGCGGCATTACCGCTGTGGGAGATCCTGCTGGATAGATCTGCGCGATGTTTATTCTTGGGAGATAACCAAGCAGTTTGCAAAGTCATCAAGGCAGGCGGGTCAATGAAGCTGATGCACCTACCAAGAACGTAATGAATCGATGCAGCAGCTGTGTCCGAACAATTGTCTCGTGGCCTTGTTCAATTACAATCAGAAAGAACGCAAAACGAGGCTGCAGATACTGGAACAAAACGATTCGTTGACCCAATGGCATGGGTCAAAGTGTTATACCTCGTCAACATAGTGACGCCTAAGTGCTGGGCCGCTAAGCGGCGCCAAGATGATCTGGATTCAATGTTTTCTGACGGACTTCCCCTCAAACCCTCTGGGGTTCTCAAGCCCCGCCCGGGCCCTAGTTCGGCCTTGCGGAGAGGAGCTACCATACCTAGCAGAAAGTCAAACAAACCGAAAAAGCGCCCCAACAAAGGCAAACCCGTTGTGGCTGCCCCCGGCCAAGCCGAGGGATTATTGAAGACGAAGAATGCAGTCAGCTCCGCTGATGTTGCGGGTAATGTCACTCCTCGAATGGGCAAAGAGTGTTGCAGCAGAAGCTCCGAGAAAACGAAAGCGATTGAAAACGCAACAAAAAGAAGCTCCGATCGTGAGACGAAAACCATGTTTGGAATATCGGACAGTGAAAGCGAATCAGAGCCTTCCCTGAGACCTGAAAACAGGGAGGCTGCTTCTAACGACGATCGCCCGCCTCACAATCCGCACTCTGCGGTGGCTGCCAACTTCTCTGACAAAAGGGATGAATGGATGAGACAAGGACAGAATTTGACACGACATCATTATGTTCCGAGAATTGTCACATTTATGCCGACAATCGGGGATTGTCCCGTCGAGCTTGATAAGCTCGATGATCAACGTCGCACACATGCCGTCAACTCCCAACAAGGTTTGACGATAGATCGCACCGATAATTGGCGTGACGAAGAAAGCAGATATCATCACCCATGTGATTATGACTCAGATGGCGATTCTAGCGACGGTGATTATTGCCTCAACAAATGGACGGGACACACAGAATTTTTGAATCCGAGACGATTGCTTCCCGGCCACTCAGTGGACCGGGGAAAGGTTTTTATTGGAGTACTGTTGCGGCCCCCAAAGTAGCATAGGAGACCCGAAGAATTTCGTTGACAACTCATGTAAAGTGGTTCGATACACCGAGGAAGAAGACATGAGGACGGATGAGGGATTCAAAATAGCGCTCAACGGCACAGCTGCGTTTAAGGGGAAACATATCACGTTGTGGGGCCCCATGCCGTGTACAGGAGGCTCCCCTTGGCAGTATGCGAACGAGGCGCATTATTTCCGTGCCGGAAAGCACAGGGCCATGCGCCAATTTCGGGGCATTAGAACTGATTTCCGTTATCTATTTTGGAATTTCCGTGAGATTGCCCGTGCTGTGCACAAAGCGGGGGGCGTTGTATGTATCGAATGGCCTACCCAATGTAATTATTGGAGAGACCCTCAGGAAAAGAGTTTTCTTCGAGAGTTGGGATTTGCCGAGGCGGCGTTGCGCGGGCGCGCGTGCGGATTGAAGGATAGCAAGGGCAATTTCATGAAAAAGCCCTGGGAGATTGCCACCGCCTCTTCGTTTGTTGCGGAGGGGTTAGAGCGTAGATGTGATGGCACACATGAGCATGTTGAGGCTAGGGGGCGAGGGTGTAAGAGCGCTGAAGATTACACCGATGAATTTGCCAAGCAAGTTCATTTTGCCGTCGCCACCGCCGCAGAGAGAGGTGGGTCGTCTCGTCGTCGCCCTACCTCATTTCCCAATCCTATATGCGCCGCTGCCGTTTCGGCTCAACAGCCTGCGCGGGCTGCCCCGCGACCGCCCCCCCTAGAGGCGAGCGGTTGCCTTGCCGCGACTGCTCGAATCTCGCTTGCCGCGGTTCCCGCGCGCCGGAGATACCGACGACTGAACCCATGCGTCGTCCGCTGAAGAAGTAGGCGGACGGACCACTGGGTGATGACGCGATCTCAATCCATTCTGACGACATCGTGGATGAAATTGATTCGGACGTTGTTGTTGACAAGGGCAGAGAGGAAAAGGATTACAATAATGCTGTCCTCGCCACAATTCGGAAAGCCGCAACGCCGGCTCAGCCGAGCGGGATGGCTTGCCCACCGGCTCAGCCGGATCGGACAGGGCATGAACAGTTCAGCCCAAATGACATTATATTTGAAAATGATGCTGACATGGAAACTGCCCCTCAAAACAATGCTCGCTCAAAGAAAGTGATTGATCCCAATGTAGAAGACGTCGAACCATGGAGAAATAAAGAAGTCTTCAAGTGCCTCCCTGATAAACTGAGGGAGTGGTCCCGTGCGGGACCCAAAGACGGAACCATGTCATTGGCGCCGTCAAAGGGCCGGGGTTGGCGCTACACGATGTGGAAGAACGACATACTTTACACGAGAAATGACGCCGTCGTGACTGCATTGAGGGCGGACCTGGAAACAACGTCTCAGACGATATTCCAGCGTTTCTACTCCCAGATTTCCCAAGACCCGTGGACCGTACATTGGACTATGTTTGAGCGGAAGGACACTTGCCGTTTCGATTGTGCCCCTCCTGACGTTGCCAAAATCCCCGTGGGAACGTTCCTCCAAACGTACCCTGATGAAAAGACGAAGCTGATCAGTAGGGTGTACACGGAAAGCCCCGAAGAGAGCTTTCGTGGTATAATGCGGACGCTAGAGCCGGGAGAAGTGTTTGGCCCCACTGTCGGCCCAGCCGTTCGGCATGAGACCCACTGGGGCAGTTATGCGAGTGTGCCAGTGGCGGACCACCGGGAAAAAAGCTCCCAGAAGGTCTGGATTGATATTTGGAGGCCTTCCCCTCGAAAGCCTCCCCGCGGCTCAGCCGTTGGGGAAGGGTGGGGAACGATGTTCGCTTTTCCAGTGGTCAAAGGAAAATACAGTGCACCCGTGCGCGTGGTCGAGGAAGCCCTTACTGCCGCCGCAAAGGCGGCGTACTTCGAGGACGCGCCCAAGCAGGCAGTGCACTGGAGGAAAAGACAACGCCCCTGGAAGAGGCCACAGAATTGTGAGAAATGGCTTGCCGAAGACGGACTCAGCCCGGATGCTGATGAGGACTCGCCGCAAAAGAAGCCGAAGACTGCAACGGAGGCGCCCGACGACGTGATCGCCGAGGAATGCCAATCAGCAGTCGAGGGCCAATATCAGCCATCATTGGATGACCATGGGACTGGGGAACAGGCGGCCGGCGGGGCACCTGCCGGCCAACCTCCCAACATTGAGAATCCTCCTGGCTTAGCCAGCGGAGGCAATGGTGGCGCTCCCCCTCACGGCTCATCCGGCGATGATGGGGATCAACCACCATCTGGCGGGTTCCCCTCACGAGACGACCCCCCCTTACAGGGGGGGGAGGGGGAGGTGGACCGCCGGACTCGGGGCCCGCAGCGTCAGAACCCGAGCCCGAAGACAAACCTCACATCGGTCGCGGCCCGTGGAACGTCCTTGAGTACCTTCGCGTGAAAGGGGGCTTTGGGCGTGTTCCGCCCCCCCGGGATGGATGGCGAGTAATAGTGGGCGAAATCCTGGACCTTTATATGGAAGTCACGGACCCAAAATTGAGATTCTGGTCAGGTAACATGGATTTTGCCGAGAAATGTCAGGCGATTACAAAGATCGCCGAGGTTCATGGTCACTCGTGGATTCCATTCACCGGAGAAGACCTCGCCACTATGTCGTCCACGGGGAAATCTGTGACGGACTTCTTCCGGCCTCTGACCCAGATGAAGAATGGGACTTATCGTAGTTGGTCATGTTCCGTACATATCGTGTCTGACTCCACAATTGCGTTCAAGGACGCACCAGGGGCGCCTAAGCCGAGCCTTATGCCTGAATATCACCTGCGAAATCCGGCATTTGGAAGCGCACAGTCGGCCAAGAGTGGAGCACCACTCAACGGTATTGCCGCCGACTCCGCGAACTTTCAGTGGGGCAAACAATGGTATTATAATGAAGGGACCCACACCCCAATTCGCTTCACTTTCTGGAATCTCAACGACATTGTTGACCAATCGGGCAAATTGAACGGAGTAGGCAGTGGAGTCAAAAGAACTGACAACCCGTTTACTTTCGCAGGGAGCATCAGGGAGATGATAAAGGACGCCGTGGATTTGATCGACGACATAATGAAACGGTCCCAACAGGGGATTACTGACATAATGTACGTCGGCGGGGACTCGACGTTTTGGCAAATAGGTGAGGACGGCGTCGGCCCGATGTGGGGCGATGTTGCCACTATGGTCCGAGCCAGAATGAACCGTCGGATTGAACACTTTAAAACGATAGGATTGTTCCCCAGAGTAATGATCCTCGACGGTGTCAGCCTATGCCGCCAGCTTAGGCACCGCAATGAGGATGCTTTCCATTTCTGTGCTTCCCATGATGACTATCAAGTGTTTGACGGGGGAAAATCCCGAAAGGTCCTTGCCGCGGAATTGTGTGTCGAATACATGATTAAACTGGCCAAACTGGCTGTGCTGTTTTTCTGTTAGCCTGCCTGCGGCTCAGCCGTCGGGGAAGGCCGCATAACCTGTCTGGTGAGGGAGGACTAGTACGCCCAACAGGAGGCGAACGTCCAAGATCTTATCATGCATTGGCAGGACTGGTCCCCCACAGAAGGTAGCATTCCAAGGTCGATACTTGGCGCGCTCCCATTCAAGGAAAGACTGACCGACGAACGCTTCCCTGTCGTTTCGAACGGAACTGGAGGCAGTGCTAGATACTCGCTCCATTCAAATGAATCTAAAGGCTTCCTTAAAAGGGGAGGTGTCTATGAGGACTTCTTCCTACGGAAAGATGATGCTTACTTTTTGCCCCGAGGAGAAGTCTTCCGTCCTGGAATGCCACCGAGGGGGGAGACCCAGAGACCAGCGACCGAGGGAGTCCAGGATGATGAGCCAATGCGTGCCGTACTCAAGGAACTCAACAAAGCATCGCCAACGGCGATACCGAGCGGCTGAGCCGTTGCGGCGAGCAGTGCAGCGCCAGGTGACACTGCGGCCCCTGTATATACTAAAGTTTTGACCGGCCAGCCCGGCATTGTTGCCGCAACTGACAAGGCCAAACCCGTCGGCCCAGCCGGAACGGGCTCTGGTTCTAGCGCAATGACGGCTCAGTCGCCGCGCACCCCTCCGTTGGCTCCTGCGACCAATATCAAGGATATCGAACCCCCTGGGGAAACAGCTGACGGACCATTCGGGAGAACTGCCCCGAGGGTAGGTTGTCTTTGATTAGTGTAGCAAAAGAGCAAGTTTCCAAGGGGGGCGAAAGAAGGATGCCCTGGAGAGGAAGAATGTTTGTGGCCGATCCATATGGAGTATCAGCAGATAAAGAATCTGCAGAAAAAAAGATGCAAAGACGGATGAGGTCGCTCGTCGTAATGTGCTCTGCCCATTAACGGTCGCCAGCGACAAACTTCACCGGGGCATGATGCCGTCCAATGTATACCCAGGCGAAGAGGGGCGAGCTGCTGAGGTCGCCGAGGGAAGAGATCCACCTCACAGCTCGGAACGGAAAACGATTCTAAAAGATGCGAGCAGCCCAGTGTGGCTTGCCTACCAGATGCTCCAGCCAACGACGAGATTTCCACCGATGACCAAGAACTATCTAGTGCCGAACTGAGCTCGCTTCTTCAGGGTCAAAGCGGACAGGTCGATACGAACGCTGAATGCCTCCGTGGCCGATCGCTTTAATTGGGCAGATTTGAGGTTGACATCCCACAACGTGGGCAAAGCCCATTGCGTCGAATTAGCGCTGCCTTTCTTCCTGACAAAAGATAAGCTTGCGGAGGTCTCAGACCCATCCACCAGCTGGACAAAGCAGTCGCATGGCACGTCAGTGTCAACATGTCATGCTATTTTGGAGGGACATCAATTGCTTCCGTCAAATCCTCGATACGGCGGAAGCGTGAAGACACATGCGGTTGGGGTGTACTCGTTCCCATGTACTGACAATCCCAGCACTCGCACCACCTACTCCATTGTGGAGGAGACCTTTGGAGACGGCATTTGGGTCACGGCCGAGATTGTTTACTATGCCAAGACGACCAAATCCAATAGAGGATCACCGACTCAATACGTGAGCAATCCAGAGACTGACACTTTATACGAGTTGAGGCTCTATCGTTGGACTGCAGCAGCCGCGTGGCTTACTCAAGGATGGGCGCATTTGCTGCATATTGCCAGAGATAAAGGATGGAACCTGGAGGTGGACTTTGAGTTTGAAAGGCGCCGAGCCCCGGAACGGACCCAGCGCACGGACAAAGTCCGCGATGCTCGAAAGGCTCGGGTCCCTGGCTTGACTTCCTTCGAATGGCAGAAGGGGGCGCGCCCCGATTTGAGGGGAGCAGGCGAAACATACGAAGAAAAATATGATGATATTTGGCCGTGGCTCCAAGACAAAGGAGTCAGGCTGACCAAGATTCACCCCATACAGAGGGGCGAGGCCTCGGATAGATCAGTTCAGTTGGTCGAGCAGATTGCAAAGGAGAAAGAGAGGGCAGCTGAGGGGGGCGAAAAGGTGCTGCCGGCGGCTAAGCCGCCCGGCATTCCGTTTTCAATTGATAAAAAGGACTTCCCTGATCTTGGAAGGGCGCCTGCGAAGCCCGAGAGGGCCTACAAGGCACCGCCCCCGAGGGCTGCTAGTCGGCCCCCTGTTCCTCCTCCTCCTGGTGGACCGAAAGAGATTCCTGCCGAGAAGGCTCCGCCAGCGATTCGCATTCCATCGAGTCCTCCGGAACAGCGGCCGAATGTTACTAAGCAGACGCGTGCTCCACCTGCGAAAGAGGTTTCAACCGAGAAGGCTCCCCCCCCGAGGACCGATCCCAGGCCGGAGAACTTAGGTCAACCGCCAGCGAAGATGCCTCGGTATGATGGAGATCCCGATACTTCTATGACTGCCCAGCCACCGGCTAAGTCGAGTGGCTCAGATGCAGTTGGTAGCAGACCTTGGAGGCCGAGCGTTGCTGATCTTCCGTCAGAATTAAATTTATTCGCCGGGGCCAACGTTTCTGGCTCCTCGTCTGTTACTCGGAGTCCTCAGACAAATGAGCTTCGCTCTAAGCAAGCACCTTCCAAGCAGGCACCCAGTTGGACCAGGCGCCGGGACGACCCGCCTCGTGGCGATGGCGGTCCCGCGGGTGAACGATCCCGGTCTGCGCATGCTACACCTACAGAGGCGAAGGCGGCCTCTGACGATGCTGGTGTTCCTGAAAGAGATGGAAACGACGATGTACCGAACATGCGCGACGTTAGCCCCACGGCTCAGTCGGACGGGGGCCATTCATCTCTGCATTCACCTGACTTGGAAGGAGATGATGATTTTACTACCATCATAATGACAATTAATATGTCTCGTGCTTGTATTTTGAATGCCCAAAATCCAGTTCAGCGCTGAGAAATGGAAAAGACTTCTTTCACCACTTGCGAGGGCTACAATCGAGAGCAGATGACGCCCGGGACAACACTGCTCTGATGAAAAGGTTCAGAGTTGCTGCTGCATCGTACATCAAGGCAGCGAAACCATTTACGATATAAGTATACCAGATGAGCTGGAGCAGCTAAACACACACTCCCCCGCGTGGAATGATTTTGCAAATGCTATCGTCGAAAAAAAATTTTGAAGGTGGACAGCAATTTTGTGCGCACTCCGATGATAGCGGACGGACCTCGATGGTCACGACGTAAAAAGGCAGAAGGTTCTGGGAGCATGGTCAGAGTGCCTACTCCTCTTGCCCTTCCGCCCGGCTCAGCCGGAGCGGAACGAGAGAGCCGCCGTGATGCGCAAGATGAGCAATCGAGAGTCCGACGCAAGTGCCGTCGGACGAGGGAGCATCACATATTAACGATGATGGGACAAAACACGTTCCTAAAGGCCGAGCCCCGTCGCCACCGGGGGCCTCAGGCCACCCGGAAGTACAAGAAATGGACGCAGAATCGGAGGACTCTTGCTCAAAGTATCCGCGCGAGAAAGATCCTCAATTTCTGGAGTCAATGGATGATGAAGCTCTTCCACATGGACCGGCGTCTACGAATATGTTCCGAAGATTGCGCCTTCCGCCTACTCCAGATAAAAGGCAGGGACGGCCGCAGTATAGGGACCCTTACGATGGGGACCGAGATGTAACGGTGGGGCATGCTGCTGAATTTAAGGAGAAACGATTGTATGCGACAACAGACGAACGCCATCGCATACTTCAGGCTACGCCTGGGCCTCTAAAGCAGATGCTCCAGGACGCCCATATTACGGGCCCTGTACCACCTAACGTCGAAGCCATCCGTAAACAATCGGGAATTACGCTTAGATACATGGCAGAATTTGTGGAAGATCCAATATTTGCTATATTGGCAGGTCTCAATCAAGACGACGGATCTTTCGCGTATGCAAGGGATTATATGAGAGCCGAATTTCAGTCCGATGATTGTCCTGATGGATTTTCTCCAGGCGCCTATTCGTGCTTGCGGCCACTTTTAGTTGGAGAAGATGACGGTGAAAACCCGGCTGTCTTAGGCAGTTCGGGCACCTGGAGCGGCCTGAGTTTCCGAGCGGATGATTTGGCCAAAATAAATAATAGGCCAATGTGCTGTATACATCGCGAGGCACTGTTCGGATTATGCTAGATCGTCAGGAGGCTGGGTCTATTTTGGGGACCTGGTGCAGGAGTTATATGATGACGGTTTTACTTTCCAATGGTACGCCTTGGCTGCGCACAGCTTAGCTGCGTTGCCGGCAGGGACGACCGATGTTCTGGGGATTTCCCCCAAAGACAGCCCCAATATTGCTGGAACACTAATCCACGCTCTGTGGGACAAACACAATAAAAGATCTCTACAAGAGATCAATGGAAGAGAAATGCCCATATCGATATTCTATAGGGCATGTCAGGGGCATTCAACGTTTACCGCTTCGATTGAAAGAATGTATGTCCCGTGCGGCCCTGGCCAAGTCAGGAGTCGCGGATCTCTTCTACAGATTACGAGCCTACAGGCATTTTTGGAGTCTACGAGTGGAAATGTTTGCTTTCCAAAGGGCAATTCTGGGCTGTGTCATGCCGTAGGTTACGATTCATTGCGTTTGCTTCCGGCACACAACTGCCCAACTATGTCTAACCCTCGGATTTTCCTCCGTGGCTAAGCCAAAGGAGATATGGACAAGCGCCCACCATAAAAACCGTAGCATCTATGGGCAACCAGGCTCGGGATGGGAAGCCGCCAAAGGTGGGCACCTTGAACGTGGAAGACATACGCCACCTCTGGCCATGTCTCCCCAACCTCAAGCATCATGAACAATGGGATATGATCCTTGTTTTCACCGGCAGAGTACTCACCCGCTTCTCGTACAGAGTATGCCCAGACGGGACATTGGTGCCCCGGGAGGTACCGAGATTCACAGACATCGACAAAGCCGTCTCGCTCGTGAGGCAGATGAATCAGATGCGCTGGACGGTACTCTTTGACCGCGAATTATCTTCGCACGAGGTCATCTTCGACAACGCGTCGATTATTGCCTGGGTTAATACAGACGAGAGACTGATTATTAATTGGGAACACGAACCAAGATTGGATAGCTCGATTCAAGATCGAATTCTATCTACCCCGTGGGATGACGATGGGAGATTCCTTTGCTTCCGTTACCACTGGGTGAGGACGGGTTTTGCCAATTGTCCCGTCTGTAATTGCCCAATCCGATATAAATATAGGATCTCACATGATTACATCACCCAGACATGGAAGTACAAAACTATCCCGCAATCCCTTGAGGCACATGGTATTTGGATAATTGTGGAGGACGAAGGATCTCTGTCATGGGATCGTCGTGTATACATGGAGGCGCGGATAAGGAGACAAGGGAGAGCTTCTGCTAACGTTGCGAAAAACGTCGCCAACAACAATCAGCAGGAGCGACAATGGGAAACCAGCTTTGCCACAATGGCGGCTGCTGGCACAATATTTGGCAACAGTCAGCAGGGAAACTTTCCAGCTTGGATCCCAGAGAACGCCGAGGCTCAGCCTCCGGCGCGACATGCTCCTTTCTTTGAATACTCAAGGCCTCTGGTCAAGAGATTTATATCGTGGCAAGAACACTCGGCCACAAATGTACACAGGCGAACCCCGCCCATTAACAAATGGTGGCCAAAATTGTGGGCGACTGGTTTTGATCAGTACGCCCGCCCCAGATCCTGCCCGGCACTACAAGCATGTCACTGGCCTGATGAACCAGATGACTTGATCACACCTAGGACTGGCTGGGCACAATGGTTCAACAAAATGAGGAGAGCAAACCTCTTTGTTCCTACACTTGCCACAGTAGATGATGCCATGCAGTTTGACATGTCATGGTTCGGCGTATTTCCTGAAGATACTGGAAACAACGCCAACAACGACAACCCTCCTGCGAGGTTACTGGTCGCCTGGGAGAACAATTTTAGAGCGCGACCGACTCGCAGTTCTCACTCCGTTGCAAGACGGGTCGGCATGTGTCGGGACCATCGTCTTATAATTCCCGCGCTGCGACATGCCTCCGGCTCAGCCGCGAGGGCACGGGAACAGACACAAATGGATTTGGACCTCAAAGTAATCAGCGGGCCGAAGGCCGCGTCGATAACTGACGGACTCCTCGCATTTGACGAACCTGAGGGACACGTGTACTTTCAGCATGAGGACCGTCTGATTAAAATAAGATTGTTCGGGGACGAGGTTCGAGAGGTTGCCGCTCATTGCATAATTGAACACACGGGAATAAGCCCTACTACACCCTGCAGGGTTACCCTGACTGGAACGGCAGACTATGCGATCCCGGCGATCATCAAGAAAATAGTGGATGACAATTGGTTAGTAACATCACAAAATATGGAACTGGGCCTTCGACCCATAAGGATTTTCGCAATTATTCATGAGATAATCAGCTATTTCATATCGGAGGACCACTTTATTGGTACCCGGGGCGAATCATTCGTCCCGAAATGATGAGCACGGATGAAATTGAATCAAAGAAACGAACCGACGCATATGCCTTGGACTGCCGAATTCGCGCGGCTGTTGAGACAGACGACATTATAGAAACATGGGCCCACAAGATGGGCAGGACAGTACAGAATGACGTCCGTCACCACGGTGCTATAATACAAGAAGCCATAACTTGGCTACAGGATAAGTATCCTGACCCCAGCACCGTTCTTCAGGACAAGGAAGATGGCCCTTTCCGCACTTCATGCGGACTATATGGTGTCACTGCAGCAACTGCTGCCAGAAGTATACTGCAATTTATGAACGGTAGGGATAATGGCCCTGAGCACGACGGCGAAGCCGAGATCGTGGGGCCACGTGTGCCTGCTGGACCAAAGGCAAGACCTTTGTCTCGCACGCCGTCTCTTCGACCTGGCATCTCAGATGCTCAGGCGTCTGAGTAGGCTACTGGTTCCCCACGTTCTGTCGCCGGCTCAGCCGTGCCGACCGGAGACGCTAACCTACAAGATCCCAACACGAGGGATCGGTCGGATTTGCGACGCGCGCGCCATGCAGCCATAGATGATGCTTCTGCCGCGGCCGCCGATGACGCCGCCGGCCTTGCGCTGCCCGCGGCGGCGGGCGCCGCCGCAGGCGCTGCCTCGGATGCTGCCAGCGGCGCCGCAGGACACGGCTCCACATTCGACCCTGACCAGTCCTACCCGACCCACGTGAATGGAATCCTTGTTGGATATCACCTCCATCGGAACAGGATCACGTGGCTTAATAACGATGAATGGTGCAATTTACCTTACTGGACCTGGCTGTCAAAGCGGGGGCATAATCATCATTTCCCGCCGAGAGGCGGCACAGGTTGGAAATAATGACAGAGAGAGAGGGCGGTCTCGCACGCCTCGTGGCATGGACGTACAGACGGGAGGATCGGCGACTTCAAACCCGCCGCCTCCGGCGCCGCCAAGGCGAGAGAGTTCGTGGAATCCGTGGGGGGACCTCAACTGAGTGCGGCCCGCGCGACTCCGTCCGCGGCATGCGCACACCAAACACTTTACCCACACGCTAAGCGTGCTGGGCGCGGACCTCTCTACTGGTCGGCTAAGCTGGTCCAGCGGAGAAAAACTATTTATATCTGTGGTTGGAAACGTCGAGCCTCTTCGGCCCTTGGCCCCCTGGCAGCCACCGTTGAGCCGTAAAAGCTTTTGGGGGTTGGCTCCGGTGGTTGTGCAAATTTACAGGCCCGGGGTGCTGTGGCTGGATGGGCTCTACGCGGCCCGCCGCGGGGGGAGTAAATATGCTCCTCTCCGCCTCATACTCAATTAGAACACAACTTAGATTGCATGCAATGAACTGTCCGCGTGAACTGATGCTGCGTTTCTGCAACTGTATAACTGCTCAAACCAGCCGACCTCGGCTGGCAGGAGAGAAAAGGAGCGCGCTGGGGCGCGCGGGCGATTCGTCGTCGTCCGTCCTCGGCCTTCCTCCCCCCTTCCTATTCCTGATAGAGTGGTTTAGCTGAACGGATATCTGTCTTATCAATGTATAATCCTGCCTCCGCTCTCCCTGAGCAGAGTGAACATGAGATCTTAATCCCTTTGTCATCTTACCCCGATTCTCAGAGGAAAGACTGGACGAGGGGGGCTGGTAGGAGGAGGAGGGGGAGGAGGGGGAGGAGGAGGAAAGGGGAGGAGGAGGAGGAGGAGGAGGAGGAGGAAAAAGAGGGAGGAGGAGGAGGAGGAGGAGGAGGAGCAGGAGCAGGAGCATGAGGAGGAGGCGGCAACGGCCGCCGGGCAGCGACGTGGGCCTGAAAACATTTCCAGTAATCGGGCGGGCAGGGGGCAGAAGTGCCGACCCTCAGCGTGGCGTGTGGGGAGATCCCGAGGGCCCTGGGGGAGGAAGGTAAGGACGATGACGGCTGGGACCGAGAGGGCGAGCATGAGGGGAAGAGGGTTTTTCAGTCCTTCCTCCTTGCGTCTCCTCTGCCTCCTGATGTTTTCTTCATCATCTCCTCTCTGCCCCCTATCCTGTGGTCTCCGGCATCTCCTTCTTCATCTCCGATTCGCACTTGCTCCGACCATGGGCAAATATAATTATATGCACACACACACACACACCCCTCGAAGTTTGCGCCCAGCATTTCTTCGCCGGGTTCCAGGGACTCGGTCGGAAGCCTGCCCCCTTGCACTGGCCGGATGGGAGGGGTTGTCTTTGCAACGTCGGCTGAGTGCTCTCTTGGCCTCACCACCACCCTATTTGTTGAATTCATCACCTGGGCTGCTCATGCCAACGGCATCGTGCCCATTTTGTTTGCAGTTCAGCCCAGCTATAAGAGATGTTGTTGTTTGGCGCGCGTCTGCATGTGAAAGGGCGGCTGGCGGAGACACTGGGCACCAGCAGCAGGATTCATAAAGCGGATGGAAGAGTGGGAAGCAGGGGACAGAGTGCAGGGGAGACACGAGAGAAGGAAGGGAGAGTTCCCGGGCAGATATTGACATTTGCAATCCACTGCTCGAGTATGCGACGCTGCTGCGATGCCAAGTGCAGGCGTGACGAATACTTACGGATATTTCGAGTAGCAGAGCCAATCGGCCAATATGCTGCGCGCTTGTGTTTGTTGGTGGTTGCGCCTGTCTCTTCGTGTGTTGCCCCGTCGGTCAAGAAACAGCCGATGCACCGCCGCCGAGGAGGACTGTGACAAGCCGTACTGCTGCGCCCGTCGCCTTGCCACGGCCTGCCGCCGATCCCCTCGTGTGGGTCGTAGCGCCCTGCTCGCCGCATCCTGCTTCGCCTCACTGGATCGTTGCTCCCTCGTCCCCCTACAGTTGGACCGAGATATAAGATCGAGGTCGGCTCGAGGAGGATACCCTCGTGTTCTTCGTGTTTGTTGGATGCTCTCGTGCACCCTGGGGAGGGTGCCTTTGCATGTGCTGTGCGTTTTGGCTGGCGGAGTGTCTCATGGTCTTGAGGGGTGTGCTTCTGGCCGAGGCCCGTCCGTACCACTCCTCACTTGCCAGCCACGCGAACTGCCACAGCGGTCCCTCTACCGTTCCACGGAGCGCCGTCGGCTCCATGGCCGCTGTTCGCGCATCCCCCCCTCGCCGGTCTGCCTCTGGTGGGCACCGTGCGCAGCCACCCCCGCTCGCCCCCCCTCCTCGGATGCCCCTCCGCGAGGCGCTTGCACAGCGTGGTGCCCTACGGGTGAACACCTGTGAGCACCGTGTTTCCCGCCTGGTGCAGCGTGAGGCCACGTCCCCACGCTCCTGCACTTCCCGCCTTCTCCACTACGCTGCGCCGCTGCGCGCGCGGCCGCGACGCCAAAGAGCATGCTCGCGTGTCTGTTGCCGTACGTGCGTAAGTGTGCTGGCGTGTGCTACGTGAGTCGTTTGCACTGTTGCGTGCGTTTACGCTTGCATGCGGGCCACAGTTGCTCTATATAGTTGAGCGTTTGTGCGTTTGCGCGCTGCCTTATGTTTATGCTTTCACGCTCGCTTCCTTACCACGCCTGGTGTTCATGCACCGCTTAATCCTGCCCGTTTCTCACACGGGACTACACGGAGGGGTTAGAGCACATTGAGTAGCGTTTCCGTGCAACTTGACATTTTCGGCCCAGAAAAAATGGAAACAAACATCACAACAGACAAACAGAAAACAAAAACGAAAAGCAATCGGCAAATGTTTGCTCCATCGCGACGGTGGAGGGACAAGCTTGCGCGAGTGTTCCTGCGCCCGCGCCTGCGCCTCACCGCCGACATGCTCCCCCCTCTCTTGCCACCGCCTCCTTCGGCTAACCTTTCGCTGGAGTAGCCTGAAGGTGCGGGCCCAACGGGGTCCCCCGATCGCTGAACGCGACGCGGCAGCGGCGGCCTGCGCGCCAAGGTGTGGGCCCCCCGCGCCCCCCGCTCAGCCGCGCACCAGAGACCACTCTTGCGATTAGCCGCCTCCTGCACTCCGCCTCTCCGCCTGGCGACGCGCTCCTCCCACACCGCTCAGCCGCGGCCCTGCCTTGCCTGAGGCATCCCGCGGCCTCGAGGAGGAGGAGGAGGAGGAGGAGGAGGAGGAGGAGGAGGAGGGGCAGGAGGAGGAGGAGGAGGAGGAGGAGGAGGATCGAGGAGGAGGAGGAGGAGGAGGAGGAGGAGGAGGAGGAGGAGGGGCAGGAGGAGGAGGAGGAGGAGGAGGAGGAGGAGGAGGAGGAGGAGGAGGAGGGAGGAGGAGGAGGAGGAGGAGGAGGAGGAGGAGGAGGAGGAGGAGGAGAGAGGAGGAGGAGGAGGAGGAGGCAGGAGGAGGAGGAGGAGGAGGAGGAGGAGGAAGGAGGAGGAGCAGGAGGAGGAGGAGGAGGAGGAGGAGGAGGAGGAGGAGGAGGAGGAGGAGGAGGAGGAGAGGAGGAGGAGGAGGAGGGGGAGGAGGGAGGAGGGGGAGGAGGAGGAGGAGGAGGAGGAGGAGGAGGGAGGACGAGGAGGAGGAGGGGAGGGGGACGAGAGGGAGGAGGAGGAGGAGGAGGAGGAGGAGGAGGAGGAGGAGGAGGAGGAGGAGGAGGAGGAGGGGAGGAGGAGGAGGAGGAGAGGAGGGGAGGGGGGGGGGCGGACCGCCGCACTCCCGCGCCGCCCGCCGGCTCGCCACCCGCGCGGTCAACCGCCGGGCCGCAGCGGGTGCCCGAGGTCGGAGGGTCTGCACGAACGAGATGGGCACGGGAAGACAGGCCAGCCACAATTGGGGGAGCTGTGGTCCATACCCCCCTGGGGGACCCATCGATTTCGACACCCCTCTCGAGAGATCGTCGATGCGATGAGTTCCCCCAGGGGTGTAAGGACCACAGCTCCCCCAGTTATGGCTGGTCGGGAAAGAATGGGTACGATGCCCAACAGCGGATCTTGCTCCGTTTGAGCAGGACTCGCTGTCCGCGCCGCCGCGGCCTGTGTCCATTCGAGACAGAAGGCCGCCTGCCCAACAGCGGCCGCTGTTGGTTCGGGGCAACATTTGCTGTTGGGCGTTGTGCCCATTGTTTCCGTGCCCATTCCGGGCGTCCAAAGAAGGCGCCCACCGCAGCAGAGGAGGGACAAAAGCGTACCCATGCCTCTGCCCTGCGCCCATTTGCCCCGTGTTGCGGGGGGGGCTCCAGGGAGGCCCTCGTCGCCACCCGCTGGACTCGCGCCCCGGAATCCGGGTCAGAGCGCACCCCGGGAGAGGTATGCGGAGTAGTGGTATCGGTATCTTGTAGCTTCCCCACTGTACTCTAGGTCTCCTAGGTGTGGTCGGAGGATCGCGCCGCATCACCGCTGCATCGCCGATGCGGCGCGGTGCGGAGCCTGATTTTTCTCCACGGCGACGTCGCCGATACGCCGCCGACGTCGCTGATACATCGGCGATGCATGGGCGATGCAGCGCGATCCTCCGACCCCATCTGCTCCGACCCCATCTGCAGGGCCTCGATTTACACCTAGTTACACCAATGCTGGCCAGTCCGATCCTGGGCTCAGGGTCGGTGCTGGCCAGGCCAGGGCGGCCTATCCAGCGATCCTGGGCCCAGGGTGGGCCTGGCCGGGATCGGCGGATGTACAGTCGGCGTCGTCTTCCGAGGCGCGCCGCGCACCAGCCGGCCAGGGCTCCCCAGGCCAGCGCCGCCGGGCCGTCGATGGCAGCGGCCGGCGCACCGGCGGAGGCGCGGGAGGTGTGCTGCCTGTGCCACTGCCGCTTCACCGCGGCGGACCGCGCGCTGTGGCATCTGGCGCACCTGCAGCGCGCCGTGGTGGCGCAGGGCGGGCTCCTGGAGGGTGCCGAGGAGCAGACGGTCGGGCAAGCCTCTGAGGGGCCACGTCTTGGGGGGGGGGAGTCGAGGAAGAGAGTGCAGCATAAAACATTAATCGCGGGAGGTCCGAAAGTTTGCGTTTATGCAGTCGCTCCTTCCTTTGGATCGGCTCCCCACGGGAGACGCACCGAGCCCTGATCGCCCATGGATCGCGGATATGGGGGCCTGGTATAGCCCACCCTGCCCAGGAACGCTCGGCTTCGCGAACGGGGGCCTGTGCCCGATCCATCGGTCTTGTATCGCCGATTCCAGGTCAACGTGTCCCCGCCTGAGCTGGTGCCCCCCATTTCGCTGTCCCTCCGTCGAGCAGGCATGGGATGAGGACGAATCGTGCCAGGCCTCCGACGCACTGAAGCATCCAATCAGAAGCTGCTTCTCCGCTTTCGGCCTCTGGGGGGCCATCGCCAGGCCCTGCGGCCGTCAACAGAAAGACTCGGGATGGAGAGCTCGCCCAGGGATCTGGCGGCCGCGGTTAATGCAGATTGGGCGAATCGGGAGGCTTGTTCTTAAGATCGAGCGCGAGGCGGGAAACTCGCGGGATACTCGGTGGACCTGAGGATCTGGCGGCCGCGGTATGCAGACTGGGCGGGTCGGGAGGCCTCTTCTTAAGATCTAACAACTCTTACGTGTCAGGTGGAAAATAACATGTAAAGGTAACGCCTTGCTACTTCTCTGACATCGTCGTGATAATAACGTGGCCCCCCGCAGTTCCAGGTAAGCGTGAGGGGGCGGCGAGGACGTCGGCAGTCTGCGAGGCTTTGAAAGAAGCCTGCCGCAGGCACCTAGCTTGTACAAAGTATGCAGCGAGCCCGCTGCAAGCGCCGCTCTTTTGCTACAACACCGTGGGTGGGTCGCAGAGGGGTCGCGGGTGGGTCGCAGAAGTGATGCAGGGCGGCTCGCGGGTGGGTCGCGGGTGGGTCGCCAACGCGTCGCGGAGTGGGTCGCGGGCGGGTCGCGGGCGCGACGCGGGGCGGTTCGCGGGTGGGTCGCGGGTGGGTCGGGGGCCAGGTCGCGTTGGGCACGACGACGACAACAACAGCAACAACAACAAGAACAACAACAACAACAACAACAACAACAACAACAACAACGACGACGACGACGACGACGACATTAACATGATTCATGTTAAGGCTGTTCTCTCTGATCTGCTCGCGTGACACTCAACACGTATATCCCGAACCCTCGATACCCGCCCCCTTCGTCTTCGATCGTGCCCCCTTGGGGGGATACCTTTCGTACCTGCAGCGCGTATTTCGTGCAGCCCCTACGGCAGGGGAAGAGAGGATGGATCGAGGGAAGGGACAAGGGGGAGGGAGGAGGATGGAGCACGAAAAGGACTAGCAGGGGGGGGGCTAGAAACAGAAAACACGTGGCAGAAACAGACGGGCAGATCGGGCGGGTAGACATTAACAGGCGGGTCGGGAAGGCTGGCCCAGGTGGCCAGGTCGAGCAGGCGGGTTGCTGAAGCGTGCGTCCTGCATGAGTCGCGAGAAAGAAACAGCGTGTCCCCGGTTCCGTTCGGTTCGTTTCGGTTCGGGGTAAATTGGTTCGGTTCTTGGGCGGCAGCGCGATTCCCAAATAAATCGTGAGGAAGTCCACAGCGAGAGCGTGATGCCTGAGTGTCGAAGGCGCGGCGCCGGAATACATTGCGACGACGGCCCGCGCGAGAGCCGGATCTTGCATACACTGCGAGGAAGTCCCGCACGAGAGCGCGATGTTGGGAATAACTTGTGTGGAAGTATCAGGCGGGAGCCGTTGTTGTTGTTGTTGTTGTTGTTGTTGTTGTTGTCGTTGTTGTTGTTGTTGTTGAACATTATTTCTTCTTAAGAATAATTATTGTTGGGACCCCTGGTGCACGACCCCCCCGCCGCGCCTAGGCCGCAGCCACATTTTCATCATTTTCGTGAGGAAGTCTCAGGCAAAACGATTGGTACCGGATCCGGTTGTTTTGTTGTAATCCGTTTTCCCTTGCAAAAAACACCATAAAATGAAAATTCTTGTTCTTACTTGATCAAATTGCAAGAATCCCTTGCAAAAAATAAGGTAAAGTGGACATTCGTGCGCGCAAGACGAAATCCTTCCAAAACCTTAGGTTTCGTAACGATTTTAACATAAAAACATCAAAAACCCAATGGTTTTTTAAGAAAAAATTGTCAAAATGTCCTTCCGCGCGCGCTGTCCGAATCCCACAAAACCAATGGTTTTTCAACATTTATGTTACATGAGCTCGCGCGAGCTACTTTTTCTTGTTCTAACATAATCAAATTTCAATAATCCCTTGCAAAAAATAAGGTAAAGTGGACATTCGCGCGCGCAAGACGAAATCCTTCCAGAACCTTAGGTTTCGTAACGATTTCAACATAAAAACATCAAAAACCCAATGGTTTTTCAAAAAAAAATGTCCAAATTTCATCCCGCGCGCGCTGTCCGACTCCCACAAAACCAATGGTTTTTCAACATTTATGTTACATGAGCTCGCGCGAGCTACTTTTTCTTGTTCTAACATAATCAAATTTCAATACTCCCTTGCAAAAAAAAGTAAAGTGGACATTCGCGCGCGCAAGACCAACAAAAAACACGACGATCTTAGGAACTTGCCCCAAAAATGTGACCAACTCCGCTCTCTCTGTCTCTCTCTCTGTCTGCTCTCTGTCTCTCTCTTGTCTGTCTGTGTCATGTATTGTATGTCACAATTGCAGGATGCTGGGCACACGCGCGCCCCGAATAAGTGACCAAGTTCTGTGGGTGTGTACCCCACGCCAGTGTAGTAGCCACGGTCGTCCGCACGCCACGAAGTGAAGTGTCCCAACGTCATAGGGCGGGAAGCTGGGTTTGGGTGGTCGCGAAGAGTCGTTTGGATATTTGGTAGAGCTTGAACTGCCCCCCCACGAAGTGGGGGTATTGTCTCGCGTCGCATGAAAACCCTGGCACTGGTGAGAACACTGAGCGTTCGGGTAAAATGATTGTTGTTGTTGAACATTTATTACTTCTAAAGAATAATTATTGTTGGGACCCCTGGTACACGACCCCCCTCCAAAACCTAGGCCGCAGCTACATTTTCATCATTTTTTCGCGAAAGCTTCAGAAAAGTGGATTAGTACCGGATCCGGTTGTTTTGTTCCCCCCCGTTTTCCCTTGCAAAAAACACTATAAAATGAAATTTCTTGTTCAAATGTAATCCAATTTCAAGAATCCCTTGCAAAAAATAAGCTACAGTGGACATTCGCGCGTGCAAGACGAAATCCTTCCAAAACCTTAGGTTTCGGAGCGATTTCAACATAAAAACATCAAAAACCCAATGGTTTTTTAAATAAAAAACTGTCAAAATCTCATCCCGCGCGCTCTTGCGGATTCGTAGGAAAACCAACACTTTTTAAACAATTCTGTCAAACGGGCTTTTGCGAGCAACTTTTTCGAACTTCTGCGACAACGTTTGCGCACCTGCCAGGGCCATCATCCCTGTCAAATAATACCATGCGGGACATATTCGTTTTTTCTTCGCGCGCGCACGCCGAAATCTCCAAAAACCATTGGGTTTTTAAGAATTTTAGCACCGCGCATCATAAAATCACACGAATCGCACCGTAGGTCCTCGAAAAACACCTGCACGACTTTTCAAAATTTCCACCCGCGCGCGCTGTCCGAATCCTAAAAAAACCAATGGTTTTCCAACATTTATGTTACATGAGCTCGCGCGAGCTACTTTCGCACGCTCTTGCAACGGGGTTCGCGCGCCTGCCAGGTGTACTCCACGCCAGTGTAGTATCCACGATCGTCCGCGCGCCACGAAGTGAAGTGTCCTGACGTCATAGGGCGGGAAGCTGGGTGTGGGTGGTTCCCGAGAGTCGTGTGGATGTTTGGTAGAGCTTGCATTGCCCCCCCACGAAGTGGGGGTATTGGCTGGCGTCGCATGAAAACCCTGGCACTGGGGAGAACACTGAGCGTTCGGGTAAAATGATTGTTGTTGTTGTTGTTGTTGTTGTTGTTGTTGAACATTATTAATTCTAAAGAATAATTATTGTTGGGGCCCCTGGTGCACGGCCCCCCTGCGCCGCCTAGGCCGCAGCTACATTTTCATCATTTTCGTGAGGAAGCCTCAGGTAATTCGATGTGATCAAGATCCGGTTGTTTTGTTCCCCCCGCTTTCCCTTGCAAAAAACACTATAAAATGACATTTCTTGTTCTAATATAATCAAATTTCAAGAATCCCTTGCAAAAAATAAGGTAAAGTGGACATTCGCGCGCGCAAGACGAAATCCTTCCAAAAGCTTAGTGTTCGGAGCGATTTTAACATAAAAACATCAAAAAACCAATGGTTTTTCAACAAAAAAATGTCAAAATCTCATCCCGCGCGCTCTTGCGGATTCGTAGGAAACCCAACACTTTTTAAACATTTCTGTCAAACGGGCTTTTGCGAGCAACTTTTTCGAACTTCTGCGACAACGGTTGCGCACCTGCCAGGGCCATCATCCCTGTCAAATAATACCATGCGGGACAGATTCGTTTTTTCTTCGCGCGCGCACGCCGAAATCTCTGTCTCTCTCTCTCTGTCTCTCTCTCTGTCTGCTCTCTCTCTCTGTCTCTGTCTCTCTCTCTGTCTGTCTCTCTCTGTCTCTCTCTCTGTCTGCTCTCTGTCTCTCTCTCTCTGTCTCTCTGTATTATGTATTGTATGGCACAATTGCACCATGCTGGGCACATGCGCGCCCCGAATAAGTGACCAAGTTCTGTGGGTGTGTACCCCACGCCAGTGTAGTAGCCACGGTCGTCCGCACGCCACGAAGTGAAGTGTCCCAACGTCATAGGGCGGGAAGCTGGGTTTGGGTGGTCGCGAAGAGTCGTTTGGATATTTGGTAGAGCTTGTAATGCCCCCCCACGAAGTGGGGGTATTGCCTGGTGTCGTATGAAAACCCTGGCACTGGGGAGAACACCACGCGTTCGGGTAAAATGATTGTTGTTGTTGTTGTTGTTGTTGAGCTCTCATTTCTGAAGAATAATTATTGTTGGTCCCCCCACTGGTGCATATTGTTTTTTCTCAATCAAAGTGTGTCCCTCGACGCTCGCACCTTGTTTTTTGACAGGGAAAGTCTTCCTGCTCAAACTGGGCCCTTGGCCCCCGGGTTACAACAACAACGGCTCCCGCCTGAGACTTCCTTACAACTTAGGCAAGACCCCTGCTCCCGCACGAGACTTCCTCGCATTTTGTACAGGAATCGCGCTCTCGCTTGGGACTTCCTTGCAATTTATTGAGGAATCGCTCTCCCAGAGCTCTGGAGTCGCGCTCTCGCTGGAGACTTGCTTACAACTTACTGTAGCCTTGCGTTGGAATTTCTTGCAATTTGCCCAAGCGCCGCGCTCCCGACACCCAAGCACCCAGGAGTCGCGCCCGTTGTGGTCCCATGTGCATGCCCTTCGTAACCCCGCTGTCGCCATTTGTGTCCCCCTCATTGTCCTACGTGGCCAAGTTGCTACCCTCAGTGGCCCCATAGTTGCCTTCTGTGGCCCCGCACTATCTGCACTTCGTGGCCCCCGCTCGTTCGCACTCTTCGTGGCCCCATGCGCATTCCCTTCGTGTCCCCGCTGCCGCCCTTCATGGCCTACTTCGTGCCCTTCGTGGCCCTGCTGTCGTTCTCTCTCGCTCTCGCTTTCGCTCGTCGTCGCCGTCGTCTTCGACGTCGTCGTCGTCGTCGTCGTCGTTGTCGGTCCCCTGTCCGTCCCTCTTGGGGTCGGGTCGACAGTCCGCGGCCGCCCCGCCGATCAGCGCTGTCGCTGGCCAGGCCGACGGTCCGCGGCCGCCCCGCCGCTTGCCGGGGCCCGGCCTGCAGGGAAGAAAGGTATACCCCCCAAAAGGGGGTTTCGATCGAAGACGAAGAGGGCGGGTATCGAGGATTTGGGAAATACGCGTTATTGGACACTCGAGCATATAAGGGCGAACTGGTTTAAACTGATTGTTATTGTTGTTGTTGAATTTTCATGTCTGATGACAAATTGTTGCTGATCCCCCCTCACCAGTGCATACTGCTATTTTGAATCAATGTGTGCCCCTCGGCGCTCGCACCTTTTTTTTACGGGGACAGTCTTCGTGCTCAAACTGGGCCTTTGCCCCCCCGGATTACAACAACAACGGCTCCCGCATGAGATTTCTTCGAAATTTACTCAGGACCCCCACTCCTGAGACTTCCTTACAATTTACTCAAGATCGGTGGTCCCGCCTGTGACGCCCTCTCAATTTAGTCAGGACCCCCGCTCCCATCTGAGACTTCCTCACAATTTACCAAGGGAGGGCGCTCCAGCTTGAGACCTCCTCGCAATTGAGTCAAAACTCCTTCGCACCCCCGTTCCCGCCAGAGAACCCCTCACATGTTATTCAGGAATTGCGCTCTCGCGTGTGACTTCCATGCAATCTATTCAGAAATCGCGCTTCCGACGCTCAGGACACACGCTGCGACAAGGACGCCAGTACAATTTACTTAGTGATCGCGCTCTCGCGATATTCATGCATCCCGCTTGAATGTCCCACCCGCCCGACCCGCCCGTCAAGGGATCGCCCGCCCGTCGTGGGCTCCCGCCCGAGACTTCCTTCAGGAACGGCGCTTTCGTTCAGGACTTCCTCGGACGTTCACGCTCTTACCTTCCTGGTCCTCCTCCCTCTCCCCCCTCCCCCCTTCTACTCCCTTCTCTCTCCCTCCTCTCTTCCCTCATCCTTATGCCTCTCTGCCCTATCCCCTCTCCCTCCTCTCCCTTTTCCCTTCCCTCTCCTGTCTCCTCCCTCCCTCTTTCTTTCTCTCCCTCTCCTTCTCTCTCTCTCTCTCTCTCCCCTCTCTCTTTCTTTCTCTTTCTCTACATATATTATGTTTGTTGTTGCTGTTTTTTTGTTGTTGCTTTTGTTGTTGCTGTTGTTGTTGGTTTGTTCTCTCTCTCTCTCTCTAGATATATTTCTCTCTGCCTCTAATCAATCGCCCGCGCCCCTGTTCGCTCCTCCTCTCCTAGCGTTTTCCTTGTTTCTTCGTGCCCCCCCCTTCCTCCCACTCTTTCTCGTTCCCCCCTTCCTTTCTTTGCAGGGCCCACGCGAATTCGAATGGCGGGCACATGTACGCCCACGAAGGATCGTCCGCCCGTTCAGGTTTGCCCGCCTGTCTAAGCCCGCCGCCTCTTGCAAAGAGAAATAATCCCTCCAAAGGGGGAGTGGCCGAAGACAAAAGGCGGGTACCGAGGGTGCGGGGAACTCGGTTTGAACGGCACATGGGCAAGTAAGAGCGAACAGTGTTAGAATGATTGTTGCTGTTGTTGTTGTTGTTGTTGTTGTTGTTGTTGTTGTTGTTGTTGTTGTTGTTGTTGAGTTTTCATTTCTGAAGAACAATTATGTTTGATCCCCCCACCGGTGCATATTGTATTTCTCCATCAAAGTGTGCCATTCGACGCTCGCGCCCTGTTTTTTGACAAGGAAAGTCTGGATGCTCAAACCGAGCCCTTGGCCCACGGGTCACAAATACAACGGCCCCCGCTTAAGATTTCCTCACAATTTAGCCAGGACCCCCGCTCCCGCCCGAGACCTCCTCGCATGTTATGCAGAAATTGCGCTCTCGCTGGGGACTTCCTTGCAACGTAGTAAGGAATCGTTTTCCCGGCGCTCTGGAGTCGCGCTTGCGTTCGAGACTTGCTTGCATTTTACCGACGAATAGCGCCTTTGCGCTGTAATTTCTTGAAATTTACTCAATCGCCGCGCCCCCGACACCCAGGCACCCAGTCGCGCTCACATTTAGGACCCCCTCACAGATTACCTAGGAATCGGGTTCTCGTGGCCCCCTCGCTTTGTTCCGCGGCCCCGTTGCAGCCCTTCGTGGCCCCCTCGCTTTGTTCCGTGGCCCCGTTGCAGCCCCTCGTGGCCTCCTCGCTGCCCTTCGTGGCCCCGTTGCAGCCTTTCGTGGCCCTGTTGCAGCCCTTCGTGGCCCCTCTCGCTTCGTTTCGTGACCCCGCTGCAGCCTTTCGTGGCCCCCTCGCTGCCCGTCGTGGCCCCGTTGCAGCCTTTCGTGGCTCCGTGCCCTTCGTGGCCCCCTCGTTGCCCTTCGTGGCTCCGTTGCAGCCCTTCGTGGCCCCCTCGCTCCCCTTCGTGGCCCCATACATGTATGCCCTTCGTGGCCCCCGCTCGTTCGCGCCCGTGGTGGCCCCATATGCATGCCATTCGTGGCCCCGCTGTCGCCGATCGTGGCCCCCTCGCTACCCTTCGTGGCTCCGTTGCTGCCCTCAATGGCCCCGTTTTTGCCTTCCGCGGTCCAGCATACGTATGCCCTTCGTGGCCCCCGCTCGTTCGCGCCCGTTTTGGCCCCATGTGCATGCCCTTCGTGGCCCCGCTGTCGCCGTTTGTGGCCCCCTCACTGTCCTACGTGGCCCAGTTGCTACCCTCAGTGGCCCCATCGTTGCCCTCTGTGGCTCCGCATTATCTGCCTTTCGTGGCCCCCACTCGTTCGCGCTTTTCGTGGCCCCGTACGAATTTCCTTCGTGCCCCCGTTGTCGCCCTTCGTGGCCTACTTCGTGTCCTTCGTGGCCCTGCTGTCGTTCTCTCTCGCTCTCGCTTTCGCTCGTCGTCGTCGCCGCCGCCGTCGTCGTCGTTGTCGCCGTCGTCGTCGGCGTCGTCGTCGTCGTCGTGGTCGGTCCCCTGTCCGTCCCTCTTGGGGTCGCGTCGACGGTCCGCGGCCGCCCCGCCGATCAGCGCTGCCGCTGGCCAGGCCGACGGTCAGCGACCGCCCCGCCGCTTGCCGGGGCCCGGCCTGCAGGGAAGAAAGGTATACCCCCCAAAAGGGGGCTTCGATCGAAGACGAAGAGGGCGGGTATCGAGAGTTTGGGAAATACGCGTCATTGGACACTCGAGCAGATAAGGGCGAACAGACTTAAACTGATTGTTGTTGTTGTTGTTGTTGTAAGTCGGGGGAAGAAGGGGCCCAGTTTGGTGGCACTTCGCCTCCCCTTTAAGAAGCAGGGTGCGAGCCCCAGGAGGAGCACAGTAATTGAACAAACCAGTGGATAATTACCGCGCAGGCAGGGAGGATAAATAACAATTGTTCTTGAGAAATCAGAGCTCAACAACAACACCAGCAGCAACGACAACGACAATCATCTGACCCGCGTGCGCGATGCTTCCACACGAAGTTTGCGACCATCATGATAACCATCCCCATCATTGGGGAATCTTGTTCTATGACGGGGTCCGTTGTTCCCATTCCCAGATCTCCCGCCCAATGAGGTATTGCAAACACCTTCTCCGAGGAAATTCAACATATCACGCTTCGAAAAGCGCATGCCCACGCCTTGTTGCGCCGATGCGAGACTGCCAGTGGAGCCCCTGCCAAGGGCCTTAGGGTAAAACGCAAGGAAGTATCGAGCGACAGGATTGCCTTGGTGGGGATGGGGGTTGTCGGCGGCGAGACAAGGACCTGGCCCTGAATAGAAATGGGGGAAATCTCGAGCAGGGCCGCTGCTGTTGCTGAGAGCGGCGCCAATGCAGAAGAGAGTAGAGCGCTAGTTTAGCGTCCAACAAAACGAAGTCTCGAGCGGGAGCGCTGGTTTTGTTGGGACAGCGGTTGTCGGCGGCGAGGAGGAACACCGCCTTGAGTATGAAAGGAGGAAGTGACGAGCGGGAGTCGTGGTTTTGTCGGGACGTTGGCTGTCGGCGGCGAGGAACAGCACCGTCCTGTGGAGAAAATGAGGAAACCTCGAGCGTTGTTCTTGCTGGGAGCGGCGCCGTTGCAAAACAACAAAAACGCGAGCCCAGCGTAAAACGGGAACAAGTCTCGAGCGGTAGTGCTGGTTTTGTTGGGACGGCGGCTTTTGGCGGCGAGGAGGAGCACCGGCTTGAGTAAAAAAGAGAGGACGTCTCGAGAGGGAACGTTGTTCTTGCTAGGGGCGGCGCCGATGAGAGAAAGAGTAGCACGCCAGTCCAAGGTAAAACGGGAGGAAGTCCCGAGCGGTAGCGCTGGTTTTGTTGGGACGGCGGTTTTCGGCGGCGAGGAGGCGCACCGGCTTGAGTAAAAAAACGACGTCCCGAGCGGGAGCGTTGTTCTTGCTGGTGGCGGCGCCGATGAGAGAAAGAGTAGCGCGCCAGTCCAAAGTAAAACGGGAGGAAGTCCCGAGCGGTAGCGTTGGTTTTGTTGGGACGGCGGCTTTCGGCGGCGAGCAAAGGCACCGGCCCTGAGAAAAAAAAAGGAAGTCTCGAGCAGGAACGTTGTTGTTGTTATCGGGGGGCCGGTTTTGGCGCCCCCCCAAACCGCTCGAGCGTGAGCTTCATTTTCAATGACAATTTAGCCGGCGCCGAGGCGAGAGCGCCAAGGCGCCTGGGGGGTCCAACAGTAAAATTGTTTAGTAATTAACATTCAACACCAAAAACAGCAGCAGCAGCAACAACAGCAATATTCTGAAGGTTGGTCACTCCTATCTGCTCGCGTGCCTTTCAACACCTGTATCCCAAACCGTCGATACCCGCCCTTTTCGTCTTCGATCGTGCCCCCATTGCGGGTACATTTTTCTTACCTGCAACGTGTGTTTCGCGCCGGCTCTAAGGCATGGGGAGAAAGGACGGATGGAAGGAACGGACAATGGGGGAGGGAGGAGGATGGAGCACGACAGGGACCAGCTGGAAGGGGGTTAGGAGCAGAAAGCACGTGGCAGAACCAGACGGGCAGAGCGGGCGGGTGGGCCCTATCGGGCGGGTTCGGAGGACGTGCCCAGGCGGCCAGGTCCAGCAGGCGGGCTGCCGACCTCCTGCATGAATCGCGAGGAAGTCCTGAGCGACAGCAGGATTCCGCAGTGAGTCGTCCGGAAAATTCACGGCGAGAGCGTGCTGCCGGAGTGTCGCGGGCGCGGCGCCCTAAGAAATCGCGAGGGCGTCCCGCGCGTGTTCGGCGGGAGCCGTTGCTGTCATGGTTCGGGGCCCAACGGCCCAGTTTGGTCACACCCAGTTGTCCGTGGTAACAGAAATGCAGGGCTTCAACAATAATTGTTCTTTAGACATGAAAACCCAACAGCTACACCAACAGCAACAGCACCAACAACAACAGCAGCAGAAGCAACAGCAGCAACAACAACAACAACAATCAGTTCAAGGCTGCTCGCTCTTCCGCGCGTATGTCCCAAACCCTCTATACCCGCCTTGTTCGTCTCCGATCGTACCCCCTTGGTGATATCTTCTTCTTACCTGCAGCGCGTATTTCGTGCAGCCCCTAAGGCAGGGGGAGGGAGGATGGATGAAACGAGCTGACAAAGGGGAGGGAGGAGGATGGAGCACGAGAGAGAGTAGCAGGAAGGGAGCCAGGAGCAGAAAACACATGGCAGAACCACACGGGCAGCTCGGGCGGGTTGGGAAAGCGGGCCCAGGCGGCCAAGTCGAGCAGGCGGGTTGCTGAATGGCGCGTCCTGCATGAGTCGGTCGAGCAGGCGGGTTGCTGAAACGTGCGCACTGCATGAATCGCATGGAGAACTCCAGCGACAACGCAATCCCCAAATACATCGCCAGGAAATCCGCAGCGAAAGCGCGATTCCTGAGTGTCGAAAGCGCGGCGTCTGCACTAACTGCGAAGGCGTCC
The DNA here is from genome assembly GCA_963575745.1 of Prorocentrum cordatum. NCBI lineage: Eukaryota > Dinophyceae > Prorocentrales > Prorocentraceae > Prorocentrum > Prorocentrum cordatum. Next base: position 23,516 of record CAUYUJ010000240.1, on the reverse strand, counting down.
CACTTGAGGGCGCGATCCCTTTCCATAAGATGTGAGGACGTCCCGCGCGAGAGCGCCATTGGAGAATACCTGTGGGGGAGTCTCCGGCGGGAGCCATTGTTGCTGTAGGTCGGGGGCCAGGGGCCCAGGTTGGGCGACCCTTCGCTTTCCCAAAAACGGGGTGCGAGCCCTTGGAAAGGGTGCTTCACGTGAAGAAGCACCGTGTGCCCCAGAGTGTGGGGTGTGAGTGTGGGGTTCGAGTGTGGGCATGCAGTGTGGGGTGCGAGAGTGCGCGAGTGCGAAAGGCGAGTATGGAGCGCGAGTGTCGGCACGGAGTGTGGGCGCGAGTGTGTCCGGCGAGTGTGGGCGTCGAGTGTGGTGCGCTTCTGGCCTCGAGCTAGCGCTGGCCCCTCAGCCTCAGACGTGCCCAACACATGGGCTCTTGCCCTTGAAGGGGGCAAGAATGGGCATGGAGCGTCGGGCGGTAGTGCTGGCGGGGAGACAGCGTCACTGGGGCTTTCCAGGAATGTCGGCGGCGATCCAGACAGCTTATCCGAAGCAGATGCCGACTGCGCAGGTGCATGAGGTCAATGCGTGGGATGAGAGGTCCGCGACATTGGCGAGCTCTCCAGCAGCAGAGGCCTTGGCCACGCTGGACGAAGAGGTCGAGGCGAAGATCGACGAGCTGCTGGAAAGGAGGAGCCGATAGATGAGGAGGACGCGATCGATGTGTTGGATACGTGGAAGGAGACTAGGACGGCGATGACCGAAGAGAAGCAGCAGAGAGGATTACCAACCCGTGATGCGTCAAGCTTCAAGAAGTTGAAGGATCGGGTGCGACGCTTTCCACGTAAGGACATGGGCCTTTTCAGTCGGGATTGCCCGAAGCGAACAAAGCCCCAACACAATGGCTCAAAGAAGTTCGCGACGAAGCCGTACCAGCAAGGACAGAGAACGGTTCGACAGGAAGCAGCGCCCCCGGTGCTGACCACACAGTCCGTGATCGAGGACGACGAGATTTGGCCCGAGGTGGATGTGTTGCTGGCGTCATGGTCGAAGGACGGTCGGGCCAACCTCATCGCGAAGCTGACGAACCATGAGAAGTTCAGGAGGCTGGCGCATGAACGATGCACAGGAGAGCAGGACGTCGACGCGGACGATCGGTGAGGCAGAGGACGAAGAGGATACCGTCGAGGCGTGTAGGTGTCATGCGCCGGGCCGTGGCGCTCTCGACTCGGGCTGCCGCATGGCCCTGATTGGATCGGACACGTTGTCAGAATATGAGAAGGTGACGGGCCTGCAGCCAGAGTGGGGAGAGAACGAGCCGACGGTCAGGTTCAAGAGTTACGACGGCAAGATTCGTCGAGGACAGAAGACACGCTGAATCCAATAGCTCATTCCGAGGGCGACGAAGCGGGTGGAGATCCTGGTCTACGCGATCGAGGGCATGGCCGGGCTGCTGATCAGCAAGCAGGCGATGAAGATGCCCCAGGCCAACCTGGACATTAGCGAGAACCGCCTGTGGCTTGGACGGCTGCAAGTGTCGGTTCCCGCGCGAGAAGCCGAGGGTAGTGCGCGCTGCGAGGTGGACTTGCTGGGGCGCGAGTTTGAGCGGAGTCCAGATCCCAGCGCGACGGTGGGCGACGCGAGGGCGAGGATCGAGGACATGGAGCAGTCTTTTCAGCAGGGCCGGGCCGGCGCCCTCAGGCCAGGGAGGGCCAGGGCTGCCAAATTGTCGGCGTGATGCGCCGGGTGCCGGGCGCGATGGGGATCTTCTCACCACCGAGGGTGTGTCCGTTGGCGCCGCAGCATGGCATGAGCGACCTCGGCTCGTTCGACAAGGTCGCAGGCTGGGGCGCTCGCGCGCCAGCTGATGCGCAAGAACAGCGGGGACCAATCAGGACGGATAACCCCTTCTGCGTCATCATGAGCCCTCCATGTGAAAAGCTAACCGTCTTCTGGAACATGACTTCGGATGAGAAACGAAAAGGTCTGAAACGACGCCTTCGGGAACTTCTGGAAGCTAAACCTTATTCCGGGGCGCGCGTTCAGATGGCCGAGCACCAGCTCTCTCGGAGCAGGCGTTTCATTGTTGAAGCGCCTCCGACGGCGGCTACCTACAGCATGAGGTCAATGCGACGATTGTTGGAAGACCCGGTGGCACACGCGGGCGCGACGAGCGGGCGCCGCGTGGGCTTCAGACGCCCCATCCCAGGAGCTCTCCTGAGCAAGCGCTGAAAGTTTGTGACATCGTCGTCGCCTGAGGTGGCAAGCGAGCTTTCAATTCCGTGCCAGGGCGGTCATGTCTACGTGCGGACTGAGGGTGGTAGCCCACTACCAGGCATCGGCATGTCGCTCCCCCGCCCAAATCTACCCGGTGAAGCTTGTCAAGAGGATGCCCCTCCGGGGCTCTCGAAGGCCAGTGTGACCCATGGCGTTGACGTTGACGACGACGAAGGGGGCGGTGATGAGGTGCGCTCCCGGCGCCCGAAGAGCCCCGGGGCTTCGCTCCAACGACTCCATGTGAATCTAGGCCATGCGACGACGGCTACGATGCTACGACATCTCCGGCATGCGAATGCGAGCCCCGAAGCGATACGACAGGCGACGAGCTTCCAATGCGACGATTGCGAATCACGACGACAGCCAGGCATTGCGAGGTACAGTGCCCATTCCACTTTACAGCCTCCCCTGAAATCAGTGGCGATGGACGCGCAAGAGCTCCCGTGCTACCTTCCAGGGGAGCGGCGGAAGTGTCCCAACATTGCGTGCGATGCCTCGTCTCTGCATGTGATTGCTCCACTCCGACTTGGAGAGACGGAGTCATCCATCGTGCTGCTTCGCACCTACTGGGACAGTTGGACCCGACCATACATGAGGCCGAAGTGGCTGAAGGTGGATGCTGCGAGTGCACATTTGTCGGGTGAGTTTCAGGATGCGATGGCTAATCACGGAGCGATTTTGGTTGACACAGCGGGGGCGGCAAACTAACATCATGGAATGGTGGAGTTGCACGGGAATTTATTTGAACAGAGGTTGCAGGTTATGATCGAGGAGGTTCATCCCCAGGGCGAGGAAGGATGGCTTGAATGTGCCGCGCAGCTCCAGGAAGCAAAGAACTCATCGCTGAGTGTGAACGGAGTTTCCCCATGTCAGATGGTTGTTGGCAGAAATCTGGAGATGCCAAAGGATTTGCTTCAGGATAACCCGGATCTCGTGGCGAACAGGTGCGCGCTGCACGACTCAGCGGCGGCAAGTGTCGTCAGCGTCCGTGCAATGGCTCGTCGGGCGATTTTGCGCACAATGAGAAGAAGGCTGCCAGGGTTGTTCTCGACTGTCATCCGGGAGAGCAACGAGTTTTTCAGGCAGGCGATATGGTCGCAGCGTCGCGCAAGATGAAGGGAGCGGTTGCAGGCGCGCAGTCTTCGCGCAGATGGCGACCAGGTATCTGCACGGGGCCTGTCAAGGGAACTAACGGGTTGCTCTTCCTGGGAGTTGGGCAAAGGCTTCGCCGGAAGATGCGGGGGGCTACCGAGGAGGGGGGGGCAGCGTGGAGGCTCGTGGAGGCCGAACGACGCACGACCACAGATGATCTTGACAGTCTGGTTGGGCAGTATTTCGACGACATCGCAAAGGGCCCCGAGCCTCCAGAGGGCCCCCCAGATATGATGTGGACGATTCAGCATGGGTGGTTCCGGAGCCAGGGTCGGAAAATCAGCCTGCTCCGACGCCGGCCGATTCGACTCCGCCGACGCCGCCGACGCAACCGAGCGATCCGACTCCAGCGACGGCTCCCGCGAGGTTTCCATTTTCATATCCCTACCATGCGCCGGCGGGGTCTCCGGAGCATCTGGCGGGGCCCCGACGAGTTCCCCTCGGGGCAAAGGCTGGCGCAATGAAGGAGGAGCTAGTGCGCAGCGCTGAGGGGCCGATAGAGCCTCAGCCTTCCAAGCAGCCGCGCCTGGATGCACCTCCCGGTCTCTCCGACCCCAGCGGCTGCGGAGCAGTCACTTGTGAAGGAGATGAGGGGGCCCCGATCCCGGCAGCGGCCGAGACCGAGGTTCATCTCGCTCGAGGAAGGAAGGAGGAACGGGAGAGGGATCCCAGGTGGCAGACGGAGGAGGGGAAGCGTCATATGGAGGAGGCGCGCCAGAAGGAATTTCTGAAGCTCATCGTCGATCAGACGGCTTGGAATGCTCGCTCGGTCGGGGAATATCGCCGCCATTCGTCTTGATATTCCAGATCGAGCCTTACCGTCTTGACCCGTGCTGACTTGGAAGATCGAGGGTGATGGGGGGCACGGAGTTGCGATGTAGGCTAACGTTGCAAGGTTTCAAGGATCCCGACGCGCTTGAGATGGCCGGGGATGGCAAGACGCAGAGCCCTACGCGATCTGCGACAGGAAAGGCGACCGTCTTTCAGTTGGTGGCCTCTGCTAGCTTCCCGTTTGTCCTGGGAGACATCCGAGGGGCTTTCCTGGAAGCACATCCGGAATAGCGACCGAACGGGCCAGCGTTTGCGACGGCCCCCAGGGACCATGCACCAGAGGGACATCATCCGGACCAACTGCATGAGCTTGTGAACGGCTGCGGTGGCGCGGATCAGCCACAACGGTGGTTTTCGACTTCTACGCGTTGCGCTGAGGAGATCGGCTTCGCAGCCCATCCTCTTGACCCATGTATGTGCATGATGTTCGAGCCCGTTCTGGCCGGACATGCAGTGCCCACAGCGCCTAGGTGCGCGCCGACTGGGCCCTCTCAAGGACCACCAGGCGCTCTCTGTGGTGTGATGGGGATACATGTGGACGATGCGGTGGGGGTGGGTGGGGTGGTGGGGGGGGGGTCGAGAAGACAGGCGGGATGCAGCTATCGCTAAACTGAAACAGCGGTTCCCTTGGAGGAAATGGAGACACGGTTCCGGAAAATTTACGGGGTCCTGGTTACAGCAGCATGCGGACGGCTCGGTTACGATTGTTCAGTCACAAAGAGCATATGCGGAAACCATGGAACCTGTCCAGCTGAAACGTCACGCCGTAAATTCGAGCAAGGCACTGCCTAAGGAGAAGTCTGCGCAGATCTCGATGAACCAAGCTGGCAAGTGGCTGGCAGATTAGTCGAGGCCTGATCTATCTTACCAGGTGAGCATGAATCAGCAGGTACTGCCCATCCGACTGTGAAGGTGATAAAGATGCCAACCTGATAGTACACCGTGCACGTCAAACTAAGGATCTCACGATTCGATGCTTCTCGGTTCCTCTCAAGGATCTCAGGATGATGACCCACGCGGACTTTGCCAAGAGGGAGAACGAGAGTCTCAAGAAGGCCCAGGGTGGCTCCGCAATCAGTGCGACGACACCGGCTATGCAACGGAGGGGGGCATCACCGTGGAATCCGTTGATATGGCGCAGCCAGCTGCCAATGTTTCGGCAGCCCTGGTGGTTGGATTCACTGCGAATGGTGATCCTCGTGCTGCACGCAGCCTCTTGCAGAGCCTGGCCGATGCAGAGACAGCCCGCCAGGAGCTGGGAGCTGGTGAGCTGTGTAACGACGACCCGCAAGATGACGGTCAAGGTCCCAGCTGGTGTGATCGACAGTGGCCTGAGACCGAACCGACACATGAAGGTGACGCTGTCATGCCACAACAGCTCGAGCTGCGTTCAGGCGTCGTGTCCAGCAGCCATCTAGGACGCGATAGTCAGCCAGATGATCGAACCGGAGCGCGGCTACTACGACAAGATCGAGAGCGGACCGACGCGTAAGATGGAGATGCCTTCCGGCGTTGAGCACCTACGGCCAGTCATGCGTTTCCCTCCTCGTGAAACTGACTGTCAGGGAATGACAGTGAGTTTCGTGAAGAAGGAGGAGGAGGAGGCTGGCTTCATTAAGCTCGAACGCCCGGCGCCCCCAGAGGAGGGCCCGGCCCACCAGAAGGCTCTAGCGTGCACCGCGTGCGCAGTCATCGGGAACATGTCCAACTACGCGGGCCAGCGCGATGCCCTGCTGAGGATGATGAGGGAGCTGTCTGGCCTGGAGATGCCCGCGCTGGAGGCTGAGAAGCAGCTCCGCGGACCGGAGACCTAGGCGCCGCGTGGTCGAGGGCCCAGGAGTGAGAGGGAGAGGGGGCGTGCAACAGGCAACGAGATGTTGTAGCGCATGTGGATTTCAGTGCATTTGCCTGTTGCCCCGTGCGCGCACATGCCCGCGCGCGTGCTTCCGCCCGCAGATCAATATTGATCAAGCTTTTTCAGAGAGCCAGCGCCCCGGGGGCGAGCGCAGGTTCAGAAAAGGCTGCAGGGGGAAATCGGTCATCAGCGAAGGAGACCGAGTACTCGGACGCACTCAAGCGCGTGGGATTTGCAGGAGGAGGAGGAGGGGGAGGAGGAGAAGGAGGAGGAGGAGGAGGACGAGGACGAGGACGAGGAGGGGGGGGGGGAGGAGGAGGAGGAGCGGCGGGATCGGATGGCGGAAAGCAGAAAAATACAATTTTGGGGGCAAGCAAATTCTGCAGTCGACCCCCTCCTCGAAAGATGCGCACGGAAAGAATGGGCACGGTGCCCAACAGCAGTTACGATGCATTTCGAATGCGTAGGGTTCGCTGTTCGCGCCGCCGCGGATTTTGCCCATTTGAAATAGAGGGCGGCCTGCGCAACAGCGGCCGCCGTCGCTGTTGGACCACATTTGTCCTTGAGTTTCGCGCCAATTCTCCCCGCGCACATTTCGGGCGCCAAGATGCGAGGTCAGAGGTCAGAGCACGCGCCCCACGAACGACAGAGGAGCAGGGCGTCATTGTTCGTCAATGTCTTCGCCCTCGCCCTCTGTTTCGCCCTCCTCATCCTCCTCCTCGTCGCCCTCCTCCCCCCCCCCTCCTTCTCCTCCTCCGTCCGTAGCCTTTTGGCTCGAGATGTCTACCTGGGGGGCTGTTCAGCCTCCAGGCAGCAGGGGCGCCGCTGATCCGCGGCCAGATCCAACAACGCGTGCAGCCATTTTGCCCTTGGCGCGCGCGGCCCTCGCATGCCCCCGAATGGCGGCGCCCCCGAGCGCGAGAAGAAGCCTCATGCGACGGAGCGGCCAGCAGCTGTGCGGGGTGGTGCTGATGACGATGCTTCTGCTGGCGGTCGGGTGGACGATGATCGCTCGAGGTCGAGCCCTGACGTCTCCGAGGCTGAAGATCTCGCATGCGACGTGGCCGATGACGACTGGGGTGCCCGCGTAAACGGCCTCATTGCCGAGCAGCTCCGCAAGCGCCTCCCGCGGGAGTTCAAGACCCTCAAGGATGACTTGGCCACTATCGCGTCTACCTCCGCGACCGACGCTGCTGGCAAGGCTGTGGGCCCAGTTACGGCTGCCGCCCGCGCGCTCGAGGACGCGATCAAAGCCGTCCCTGGGAACTGCAAGAACGAAATGGAAGCTCAACTGCGATCGGAACTCAACGATCCCGAGCAGCGCATCCAGCGCCAGTTGGACACCGTGGCTGCCAAGATCGGCGACGTGGATGCTCGCGCCGAGAACCTCGCCAGGCAGCTTGCCGACATGCAGAGCTCTATGGAGGAAATGCGAAAGGAGCTTGCCATGGCCAACAACGCCCCGCAGTCCCCCAAGCCCGCTGGCATTTGCTTCCAGCGGAAAATCGACGGCACCATCCTCAAAGCCGTCGCGCCCACGACGGTCTGAAAGAAAGATGTGGTCTCCTCGTTTGAGAAGTGGCCCCAGGACGCTAAGATCGAAGGCTTCAAGATTGATGGAGATGAACAGGACCGCATCATCGTCATTCAGTTCACAGGCGCCGTCGGCCTCGCCTGCAAGCGTGTCTCCCAGGCCCTGGCAGCGCTCCGCCTCGGCAAGGGTCAGTGGGGGCGTTTCCCCGTGCCCGCTGCTTCTGGCGGGTCCACGCAGCTGCGCACCGGGCCAGATAAGCCGCCGCGCCAAATCAAGCTCGAGATCGCTGGCAAGAAGGTCACAAACGTGCTCCGCGAGGTGCGCCCGCAGTGCAAGTTCTTCTTCGATCGGCAAAAGGCTGGCTATCTGAGAACTGGAACCCTGTGCTACGACTCGAACCTCAGCCTGGCCGCGACCCCACGCTCTGCTACTTTCACAATGCCGCGCTCGCCTCTCGAGGCTGGACGCGCGCTGGTATCAACAAGCCGATCGGGCACATCCTCAAGCCCAACGCGGAGCCAGACTATTTAGCACGTACGATGACATCTTCTACCACAAGGTTGACGGCGGCCTGCCGCCGCGTTGCCAGGAGTTCACGTTTGCGTCGTGGAATGCTCGGGCGTCGCTGCAATTTCGTGGCGCACGCTCGATGTGCAAGGCCTCCTACCTGGACCTGATTGGCATCTCGTCATCCGTCGTCGCCATCCAAGAGGTGCACCAGACCCAGGGCGAGCTGGAACTTTACAAGCGCAGAGTCGCACCATCAGCTACTGTCTTTGGTTCTTTCGAATATGTACATGATGGTGATGATGAGACATGTCGTGGCCGAGGTGGTGTGGCTACTATCGGGGCGCTATCTTTGCCTTATTCACGTGCTTCTTCGTCCGCACCTCTCATCAGGGGCAGAGTCCTGCGTTCAATCTTGGTGGGCTCGTGCGCTGAGATTCGCCGCTACAATATGCACAATCATGGGCTCTCGGCGGCAGAAGTTCAGGCTGATATGGATTGGGCTTCTCTCAGTCACAGCTCTCGATGAGTAGTCGTGTGTGGCGACCTCAACTTCGCGGCCCACGACGCGCTCCACCTGGCGCAACCGACGGCAGCAAAGCCACGCAAAGTTACGACTCTCGCTCCCACGCCAGGCTTTGGTCTTCGGTTTTCGATCGGATGTTGGAGGTAGCGTCTGAGGATCCGACTCACTACTGCCAGGACACGAAGGCCATGTCGCAGATCGATCGGCTCTGGCTTTCTGAACCGAATTGGGTGTCGTGCCAAATCCAGCACTCCGTGTCGGTCGTCTCAACGCACGAAGAGATGCACGCCAAGGAGCTTTCGGATCACGCGGCGATTCGTGTTCATATTCGGCATCGAGATCTGGACGGCTGCTACCGTAAGCCCGTCCCTGCGCATATCTATAAACGGCCTGAGTTCCAGCGGCGCCTAGGCGTGCTTCTCGACAACGATGGTCAGTTCTTCTTGGGCATGTCACCACCGAGGCAATTATTACGATATAAGGACTTGGTTCAAGCAGCAGCGTTCGACACAACGCAGAGTATCTTGGTCAACGAGAGCGACTCCCTGGAAGCCTTATTGATCTTTGTTCGTCAAGCCGCTCGACGCGCCTGGCGGGAGAATGCTACTCTTGCTCAGAAGTTATGCCATGCCTCTGAAGTTGCGCGATCGTGCTTGCAGGTACAAGACACCCAGGTCACCATCACGGATTATGCAGCTTTTCAGGCTTGGGTGGAAACTATTCAACATCGGTCGGCTGAGCTGGAAATGGAGCGCTTACATCATGATGCGGTTCACGGGGAAGGTCGTCAGCGCCCACCAGCTGGCGCGATTGCAGCGGTGCAACGGAAAGCTCGGTTTTGGGTTCCGTTCCCGAAGAAGCTAGCATTGCGTTCCATCGAGGTCGACGGCGTCGCCTACACCGACCCCTTCGAGAAGTTGGACGCGCTCGCGCGCCATTGGGCACCAATATCTGCCGCTCCCCAAGCTTTTCCTGCACACACAAGGCGATATGCTGAACGATTCTTGCACCCTTGTGCGTTTGATGGGCCAGTACCTCCGTCTCTTGAGATGCTGCAGCGTGTGCTTGTAAAACTTGCGCCGTCGCGATCCTCTCCCGGCGTCGACGGGCTGCCGTGCGCCGCCTGGGCCGCCCACGAGACGGGCGCGAAGGTCCCCTGGCTCCCATGTGTACGGATGATGGACGGGCAACGTTTATTCGCACAGTGCGGCGACACTCTTCAAGCTTTTCTTCCCAAAGGCTGTCAAGCAGGTGGCGATGATGCCAGAGGTGTCAACATGTCCCCTGACACGGTGCGCACGCTCGGGCTACGCAACACGGACATGAAAGTTATCTCGGCCACCTTCGACGTCGCCTTCTCCCCGATCGCGCAGAGCTCTGCATCGGCAGCGCAGCGTGGATTTATCTCGGGCTGACAACTCACTTCAAACATCCTGGAGCTCGACGTGGTAGCCAGAGCCGCCTCGCTGATGCCCGACCCGCTGGAGCGTGCGCCGTTGCTCGTGGCTTTGGATTTTGGGCAAGCGTTCCCCAGCCTCAGCCAGAGTTACCTCTCCATCATTATTGAACATCTTCGGCTTCCAACAGCGCTACTACAGGCGATACGCTCCCTCTACGCGATTATCACAGCCTTGGGCAGAGCTGCAGGCGTCACAAAGGTCCTCTTCCGAGTCTGGTGCGGCATCACTCAGGGCTGCGCCTTATCTGGGAGCTCGTTCGCGGCAGCTACATCGCCGATTTTGGAAGACATCAGGCAGGGGATCGAATTTCGACATCGGGGGGTCTTTCGCGCGTGTGCTGATGACATCGGGGGAGTGCTATTCGATATGGTCGATCTGAAATTCCTTTCGCTTGCGATGGCGGTGGCAGCCAAACTGGCCAGCTTGAAGCTCAAACCAGCTAAGTGTGTGATTGTTCCACTGGCAGGTCCACTCTCGGCTGTGCTTCAGCAGCGTGTGCTTGTCTTCTTGCAACAACAGTTGTCAGCCTGGTCTACATTCAAAGTTGAGGCCACTCTGCTGTACCTGGGGATTTGGGTGGGTCCTGCGGCATCGCTCCTTCAGTCATGGTCGACGCCATGGGATAAATACCGCACTCGAGTCAGTGCCCTTGCCGCCTCTGCGGCGCCCGCGAGCTCGAAGGGCATCAACTACACTACGAGATGCTTGCCCATCATGGGCTATGTGGCACAATTCTTACCGCTCCCCGAGAAGCTGAAAGGACATACATGTGCTCGTGAAGCTGCTGCGCTTCCCAGGTGGAGCCCTGCGACAAGTTGACTATCATGCGCTCGGTGCTTGGGGCGGGCCTCGCCTTCGCAGCCTGGCCATCTCAGCGAAGTCCGCGCTTATTCGATCTGGTCTTGCAACGCATCCTGAGCATGCATCTTATCTGGCATATCTGAAAAGGGCATCATCGAGGTGGATTACTGAGCGCGTCTTGGCTGATCTTTGTGGCGGACTCTCGCCTTCTTTCTTGCAATTGCCGTCTTTCGTCGAGTTTCTGTCGGATGCTTGTAAGGTCTCAGCGTCATCGGGTGCTGCTGCCGTTCGCCTTGCCATGGTCGGGGATGACTCAGTCAAAAAGCGAGCCCAGCGGATTGCGTACCAGGCTTTATCAACTGAGTATATTGGCGTACATCAGCCCTCACAGTCTACCTGCACATCGCCTTTGGTCACCACCTTCGCCACGCGGTGGACTAATGGCACCCGCAGCTCGGCAACGAGATTAACGAGCTGGATTGGGACGCCCTGCGCAAGAAGATGTCGGCATGCCCCGTAGCCTGGGCCACCAGCATTATTCGAGCGTTTTGTGGCGGTTGGTTAACTTCGTCACGCATTACGTCCGCGTCTGATGTCAAGCCGTGCCTTTTTGGGTGCAGTGGCGAGCGCGACGACATGGCACACTATTGGGAATGTCGTGGACTTGCATGGGGTCTTGCCATGGTAAAGTCAGGCGGACGACGATACTTACCTGCACACGTTCTTGATCGATGGGGTCTCCGGGGCTGCTTCGACGAGGATTTGTTGAATATGCATCTAGCCACTATTGCATATCATGGTCTTCGGCAGCTGCACCACGTGCCTCCCGAACAGTTGCTCAAAGCGCTGAGAGGCGCAGTGCGGACACGTGCGCTGGCTCCTCCTTCTGCTGGGCGCGTCAGGATCACGCGCCGCCCTCCGGAGCAAGCCGGCCCTCTACCTGTCGTCTGTCTCGAATTTCCGTCGGTCGAGCATGCGCGGTGGGATGATATTCTCGATATGTTGCCAGTCGGGCGCCGTTTCCTTCGCGACGCCCTACCGCGTCGCGTGCGTTATCCTGATGCCATGGGCGAGGTCAGGTTTTCTGCCATGCCGCCGCCTGGAGTCGGTCCTATCATGCTTCGGCGATTGGCACAATTTGCAGTGCTGCTGGATTCTTGGGCGCGGAACTGGGCCCCCTCGCTCTTCTTGGAGCCTAACTCGCGCAGCGATTTCGACGACTGGATGTTCTTGGGTACAGAGTTTTCCAGCCGCGTGTTTCAATACTGGGCTTTCTGTAGGCGGTTTGCTACCCCTGAAGGGATTGTGCAGGAGAGGTGCTTTCTTGGCTCCAGCATGTGCCATGCCGCGTGGCACAGTTCGTCGGTGGGGAGGGCTCGGCTATACCATCACCTCTCGACATCATGGGGCACGGTCGAATCGTCGCGGCTGACAGCATTGAGGCAATGTGCAGACGAGCACATGCTTATACGTGGCTGGCCTCATCATCAGGTGTACTTTGCTGTTCACCCTGGCTCGGCAGAATCAGTGGTTGAGGAATCGTGTCCCGACTGTTCTACTCGCTCGATTGCATCGTGGCTTCCACCGTCTTGTCGTGACCATCATGAGCAGGACCCGCTGTTCGCTCAGGACCCGCCGACGCGTCAAGTACCCCAGGGGGTGCAAGGTGATCAAGGACACCTGCGTCGCCTGCAGCTGCTGGACGCTATTTCTCGATGGGCGGATCAGTGGTTGCCATCGCTGTACGTTTCTCTTTCTGGGTCTGGTTTCCAGCAATGGATGGAGTGGTGTGTTCCATACGTGGCAGACTTATTACGCTATAGTGATTTTCGGTCTTTTCAGCACCCCAGCGCGCGGTGCCTTGGACGCAGTGACATGTGCCCCGGAGCGATGGAATACGGCGATCGGACTTTGTATGAGTGGCTGGTACTCGTCGGCAATTCCCAGGGAACAGGCGCGCCAGCATCTCCGTCAACCGTGGCCCCATCCATGATCATCGTCGCGTGCGCTCCCTTCGGCATCGTGCCCTCGCGCACCTTCGGCAACGGGACTGGGCCGCCGATTTGACGTGTATTAGTGAAGCGGAAAAGGCTGACCTCCTTCGAATGCGCCAGGTATTTCCGTCTGGGCCTCCGATGTTGCTCAACCCACTCTCGCGCCTGCTGCCGCACCTTGTGCCTGAGGAAGGCGACTGCAACGACAGCGACGCTCCGTTCCCGCCCGACGGGGACAACCGCAGCGTCGACTCCGTCGGCTACCCTGAGCCCACAGACCTGGACATGGAACACATGGAGGCTACTGCTGTGGCGAGCGGTGTGGGCACCCACGATGGCGACGACACTGAGATGGCGGCCGACGAATAGTCACATCATTTTGGGCCGATCTTGACAGACGAGGAATTCGAAGCTCAAGTACAGGCTGCCGCGCGTCGCTCGAGGATGGACACAGACGGGCCGTCTGGCCCTACGGCCTCCTCTTCTAGGCTACCAGCCGCAGCTCCTCTTTCCCTTGCGGAACCACATGAGACAACCTCTTCCAGCAGCTCCGACGACCGCTTCAACGAGACGATGGCGGCGCACGGGCTTGGGGTCATATATCCAGATGGGTCAGTTGGTGGCGCTGCGAGGCTGACAATGGCAAGTCGTGCTTCGGGTGCTTCTCCCTCGGGGGCCGCGGCGCCTGCGACCTCGTCGGCTTCTGCTACAGCGAGCGCAGATACCCTCAATTGACTTCGGCATTGGAGCGCTGCTGTTCGTGATGCCCTGTATGCCGCTCGATCGGCCCCGGAATCTCCAGAGCCGCTCTCAGTCCGACAGATGGCGTACGCGATGGGCTACCTGAGCGAGAACTACGACCTTTCGGACGAGCAGCGGAGCCTGGTTATCTGGATGCTTCAGAACCCTGGTAGTGCACTGGAAGGCGACGAAGACGGCGGTCTGGACCTCGAGCTGCTGGGGTCGGACAGCGAGGGCGACAACCGATCTGGGTCAGGCCCTGCTCAGCCTTCTCAGCTGGGGACAAGGCCTGGGCGCTTCTCGACCGCGTGTTAATGGGTTTACCAATCGTGTTCGCGTTTCCTGGCAGGCTAACCCTGCGGGAGCATCACCGCAATCTGCTGAGGCTCCCTGGTCACGTTCAAGCTGATGATGCTGTCGCTGCGGATGCCCAATCCTCTGGCAGTGTAGTTATTGGTGATGATGTGCCTCCCGATGCTGTGGCTGCCGCTTCCTTCTCGCCACCTGCTGCTGCGACTTCAGCTAACAATGGCACTTCGATGCTCATTGAGGACGATGAGGATGGATTGGCTCTTTTCTTGGAAGCGGAAGAGGATGAAGGCAACGCCTTCGCTGCGGCCCAGTCCGAGGTTGTGGTAGTTGCTGCTTCACCAGAGGACCCAGAATATCCTGATGACCAACATGCGGAGCTTTCTGCCCTGGTTCTGACGACCCCTGCGGTGCCAGCTTCAGCCACTGAAGATGTGCGGACCGACGGCCTTGGCAATAGCTGCATCCCAATGATGGCTGGCGGCGATTCAACAGTTGGTGTCAGTTCTGGTGATCTGCCAAGCGGTGAAGGCGTTCCTGGGCTAGACGATTCAGATCACAGTGGCGCCTGCCCCGATCATGTTCGCAGTGCGATGGCTGACCACACACTTCTTCCTGCTGATCTTGCAAATGCTGGAGGTGTTCTCCCTGCGGACGGCGACGGTGTCGTCCTTCTTGCTGGTCCTGTTCTTGATGCTGGGCCTCTACTTCCTGACGGTGCTGCCGTCGCTGGCTCGTCGCCCGACGTCGCCAGCTTCCACCACGACGACTTCGGCGACCAGCTCGTCTCCACGGCGGAGGACCTGAGGACAGGCCCCGCGCGGGCCGCGGGCGGCGCGCCTCGTGCTGCTTAGAGCGGTGCGGCTGGGATGGGGACTCTCCTTGAGGCGTGGGTTCCTTCTCCTCCTCCGTCTCCTCCTTCTCCTTCCACTCCTCCTCCTCCTCCTCGTCCTCGTCCTCCTCCTCCTCCTCCTCCTCCTCCTCCCCATCCTCCTCTCCTCATTGTTCCTCCTCCTCCTCCTCTTCCTCTTCCTCCTCTTCAGTTGGGGTTTCAAGGGAGCGCGATCCTTTGAAGCATCACTTTTGTCACTATCTGCCTGGGTACGCGCGTGCGTGTAGACAGTGAAAGTATGATATTCCTGCTTCCCCTTTTGATGGACTCCCTCCTCGATTTGGGTCTAATCCAGACCCAACCACAAACCTTTTCAACGCGTAGCGTGTCATGTCCATCTGAATCGTCTGGCCACCAAAAGAGTCAGGCGCATGCGATCCCCTTTCTGCCCGGCAGACTCAACATCGTTATCTCGTGCTGCCTTGTAGGCTGTCAAATCGCCCTCCGGCGGTACTCGTTGATGGCAGCAGCGGCGGCGATGATGAGGACATGACGTGGTCCCCCTTATGACGTTCCAATTCTCGTTTGGGGTTTCGAGGGCAATGCCGTCTGACCTCACCCTGTTCTCGCCGAAGGCGTCGCGAAGGTGCTACAACAATTCTTCACGCTTCGCGCATCCCCGCCACCCTATGCAGAAGCGTTGCCCATGATAATGACGGGGAAATGGGTGAAATGAACCGGGCAAGCAGAACCAGGAGGATGAGGAGGACGAGGAGCAGGAGGATCAGGAGGTGGTGGCGAGGACGAGGACGAGGGCAAGGAGATACATGTGAAGGAGGAACATGACGATGACCATAATTAACGAGGACTAGGACAAGGACGGGAAGGATCAGGAGGACGACGACGACGACGAGCAGCAGGAAGACGAGGAGGACGATGATATCGAGTATAAGGGGGGGCGAAGACGAGGAGGAGCAGGATTCGGAGGAGGAGGAGGGCGAGGACGAGGATGAGGAGGAGAAGAAGAAGGACGAGGAGAAGGACTAGGACGAGGGCGACGACGAGGAGGAGGACGACGACGACGACAACGAGGACGAGGAGCACGAGGGCGAGGAGGAGGAGGAGGAGGATGTGGACGAGGACGAGGACGAGGACGAGGACGAGGAACACGATTACGAGTGCACGGGTGGTTATTGACGCCATGTTGTATCT